>VWZG01002913.1:191-42400 GCA_013396735.1 Grallaria varia | reverse complement strand
GTCTACTAAAAAGAATTACATTCATTTAATTATAACTAGCAATTTGTTAAATAGCCTGGATCCAAAAGGTGGGAAAGAGGAAGGGATCCACAAATACTGTGGGATTTTTATCATCTTTATTTATTTTTCTATATTTTGGAATTTTCAACTGACAGTTGAAATTTCTCATGCACTTTGCCTGGAGCTGAACTTGTTTTGTATTTTACATACATACTTTTGTCATTGGTTTCCAAACCTTGACTTGGCAAGCCTGTAAATAGATGGTTCAATAATACATTTTTCTTTTTTTGTTGTTCATGCTGCATGAAAATTAGTATGCATCAGCCTATTTCTCTGATGCTCCACCCCTGTAAAAACACCACAACGGGACACTTCAGCGCAAAATCTAATACCCAGAACCTCAGTGGTATGCTGGTACTTCATTTCCACTGATTTCTTTGAAATTAGTTCATTAATACTTGGGGGGACTGGTTCTTACAGCACTGATTTGAATCAAGACTAAGTTTCTAGTGGTTCAGATAATTCTTTTTTTTCCTTTTTTTTTTATACTATATGAATACAGGAGAATTGCAAATCTTGTTCACATTTCTCAAATGTGTCAAAGTGAACTTAAAAATGTAATTTGTGCAGAACCTCCAGCCAGCTTTCCACACAGGACTAAGTTAACATACGAACAGCTGTGTTCACCTCACAGTGTTTCTATGTTGTTATCATGCTCTTCGTTGGACTTCCAGAGCACAACAGAATAATGTTAAAAAGTAGGTCAGATAACTGAGTCTGTTTAAAAATAAATATTATGCAAGTTATAAATAAGATTTTTTGATGCTTATGAGGAAGTGCCAGATGTCCCAAAAAAAATATGTCGCATCAATTTAATTGAAAATTACAGTATCACAGATTCAGCTAGGCTGGAAAAGAGCTCTGAGCACATTGAGTCAAGCTATGACTAAACACCACATTGTCAACTAGACTATGGCACTAAGTGCCGCATCCGGTCTCTTCTTAAATACCTCCAGGGCTGGTGACTCTACCACCTCCTTAGGCAGCCCATTCCAATGCCCAGTCACTTTTTCTGTGAAGAACTTCTTCCTAATGTCCCACCTAAACCTCTGCTGGTGAATATCCTCTTGTCATATTGCTCATTGTCTGGGAGAAGAAGTCAGCACCCACCTGACTACAACCTCCTTTCAGGCAGTTGCAGAGAGTAGTAAGTTCTTCCCTGAGCCTCCTCTTCTCCAGGCTAAACAGCCCTGGGTCCCTCAGCCACTTCTCACAGCCCTTGTGCTCCAGTCCCTTCACCAGCTCCATTGCCCTTCTCTGAACAAGCTCCATCACCTCAATATCTTTCCTAAATTGAGAGGCCCAGAACTGGGCACAGAACTCAAGATGCAGCCTCATCAGTGCCAAGTACAAGGGAAGAATCACTTCCCTTGTCCTGCTGGCCACACTATTCCTGATATGGGCCAGAAGGTCATTGGCCTTCTTGGCCCCCTGGGCACACTGCTGGCTCATGTTCAGCTTCCTGTCCATCAGAACCCCAGGTCCCTTTCTGCCTGGCCACTCTCCAGCCACTCTGTCCCCAAACTGTAGTACTGCAGGGGGTTGTTGTTACCAAAGTGCTCTACCCGGCACCTGGTCTTACTGAATCCCATGCTGTTGGATTCTGCCCATCTATCAGCCTGTCCATGTCCCTCTGCAGAGCCCTCTTACCCTCCAGCAGAACAACACCCCACCCAACTTGATGTCATTTGCAAATTTGCTTAAGGTAGACTCAATCTCCTCATCCAGATCATCAATAAAAATATTAAAATAGGACTGGGCCCAACACTGATCCCTGGGGAACACGACTAGTGACTGGCGACCATCTGAATGCAGCCCCGTTCACCATCACCCTCTGGGCCTAGCTATCCAGTTCTTAATGCAGCAAAGAGTGCAAAAGCCATGGGCGGCCAGCTCTTCTAGGAGAATGTCATGGGAGACAGTGTCAAAGGCTTTGCTGAAATCTAGACTGCATCCACAGCCTTCTCCTCATCCACCACACAGGTCACCTGGTCAGAACCAATATAAAAGAAAACACAGCTAAGCTGATATTAGATATTCCATCTTCATATTTGGCTAGAAATTTTGTTATGCCTTTGTCACAGTGTGGCCTTTTCTGTTTTTGATAAGGATCGAGTCTGCACTTTCACTGGATCTTATATAATCAGAAACACAACTGGAGAATTTGCAGGTGTGAAGCATGGGGGAAATAAAACCAAAATTTTCTTTGCTTCTTTGGAAGAGCTCTTTGACATGAAAGCATTTTTTGTTGTTTTTTTTAATATCCTGTTGACTGCCAAATTCAGCTGTAGGCTTCCTCTGGGAACTGAATGAACTCTGGATCTGTCATTCCACAGCACTGCCTCATTCTGCCACCTTCAAACAGACATCTACACCAAGACACCTGCTCAATGAAGGCTGTTAGATAGCAAATGGTTCATCATAATCTACAATCGTTCAGGTTCTGCCAGACAGCAGCATCAAAGCAACATTGACAATAAAACTTTAAAACTCAAAAGTCATTTCCCCTGCAGAGCTAGTGATTATTTTTGGGAAACCCTGAGGCATGTGTCTTTATTTAAAGATGTGCAGTGCCCAGAGATTCAATAGTAAAAGATAGCAACCATAAATCACTAGTCCAAAGCCTTTTGCTGCACTTAGTGTCAGACCTGCATCCTGATCCAGTGAGTGTTTCACAACCACGCAGATGCACATTGATGCTCCCAATCCACAAGCCAATGCTCAAAATGAGGGAGAGAAGTGACAGCATTTAGTTTTCTTGCTGTGCAGAACACTCCATCAGAGCAGGCAGTTGTTGCCTACAATCTACACAGCTGTGCCCCATATCTAAAAAGACCAAAAACAAAAATAATCCAGCTTTTTTTCCTGTTGGTTAAAAGGGTCTGTGTTATTCAGAGAAAGGATGACAGTGCCTCTGTGCCAGACTATCTCCTTTGTCATGGGATACATGAAGATCCAGCTACTCTGCAGGGAAAAGTACTGATGGCAATGAGTTATTGAAGAAGAGCATAGTACTCTGGCTCAGATTTCAATTCCCATTATAAGGCAATGCTCTGACAATATTCTGTAAAACAATGCATTTTGGCAGTGTTTTGCTTCATTGCCCTTTTTAATAAGATCAGGGGTAAAATAGTAATAGTGAATTCACTCAGCTGACAGTCCTATTTCTAATATCCGGATGACGGAAGAGCCCCCTTGACCACCAGAACTTACACCTGCTCATACTTTATAATTTCTTCCCTTCCCTGAAAGAAAATCTGATCTACAATGCAGATGATCTTTTAATCTTCAGACCCTCCTGGAGCATAACATTGCTAACAGCTGGCTTGAGACCCACACGGCCATTCATCGTGATTTGTGGCTGTGAATACTCATCATCTCCTGGCTACAAATGTGTCTACAGCTTGCTGCCCCTCTGCCACCCCTCCTCTGTGTCACTGCCTTTCCCCTCAGATGAAATTCTTAACCAGGTAAGACACAGGTCAAAATCACTCTGAAGAAAAATACCAGACTGTGTACTATCAGTTGATTTCATTACCCACTCCTTCTGTCTCAAATCAATTCATAAAATCATTAGTTAAACCATATTAGGTCCCCTGCCTTAGTAGCTATCCCTAGTGCAAGGCTTTATTTAAAAATCAGGTCACATGGACAAATTCAACAGGCATTTATCAATCAGCTGTGCCTTGAGAAAGAGAATGTAGGGCTTTGACTGTCCTCCAAGTTTTAAGATTTACTCTTTCCTCAGAAATTGAGTTAGACCACTGAAGGTGAGGACTGCTTACCTTTGTCACATATTAGCCCAATTTCATAACTACAGCTCCTACTCTCCTTCTGAGTCCTGAAGGGAGTATAGAAGAAAAATTCTCATGCTTTTTGAAAAATTTTGCATACGAATGAAATCTGTCTTCTGACTACCTTGTTCTCTCATTCACAGCTGGAAGTTCAAGAGAAGAAAAATCAGCTCAGAGATTTTGAATGGGTCACATAGCAATCAAGTACTGAATGAAGAAGTGGTTTCCATTTGGGACCAAACATCAGGTGGAGGAGAAGGAACATGGAAAGATTCTTTCAAGTCTGGGGCAGTTTTGGTAAAAATTGTTGCAGTCTTTTCCAGAATGAAGGAAGCTTCTTCCTTTCTTTAAACTTGTTGATTCTGAAATAAGTCCCAGCAGAAAGAACAAAATGCTATCAGAGAAAGAAGTGTCTATACAAAGAGATTTCTGTTGTGGTGGCTGGGGAGTTTGGATTAGGGTTGGGTTTTTTTCTGAGAGTCTCAACATTTTTTCTTAATCTTGCCATTTTGGGCTCACAAATGCAACCTCTACTTGGAGAAAATAAAAACTGGGAAAAAATAAAAATTAAAAAATTTATATGTTTAGTAAGATATTCTGAGAAACATTGTGAAGAAGGGGCACGTTCTGATGGTAAGATGTCATTCACAGGAGCTCCTGTGATCTCCAGGAGACACAGGTATTCATTCACCCCTGCCTCACTTGTGTAGTAATTCACTAACATGTCTACCCACTGAAATTTCTGCACTAGTAATTCATTCAGTATCAAGTGAAGTATGTGAGTGGCACTGCTGAGAGTGGTGCAATTTCAGAATTTGCTTCCTTAAATGCCTACAAATGGTTACAGCAAGTTGAGTCTGGCACTAGCTGTTTGTGAGAGTCTAGGTGAATCAAACATCCATTAGCTCTATAAAAAAATGAGAGATAATATTTCCTGAATACTAACCCTCAAACTCACTGGACCCTTAGAAGAAAGATGATGTACATGCTCTGATTCAAATGCATGTCACCATTTTTGAAGACCCCCTATCTCTAACCCAGTGCTGAGAAACAAAACAACTGGCACTAAAAGAAAAGCTACCTTTCATTCAGTTTTTCCAATGTATTCTGATCAGCTTTTTCAAGCAGCTCTCTGAATAATTTCTTTCCCTTTCATAATTTAAAAGGTCATTTTAATTCATGGAGCCTTTGACATTATTTCCCTTGAAGAAAAAACCTTTCATTTTCTAGGACAAAATAAAGGAAAAATCTTTTTTTCTAAAGAAAAAAACTGNTATACTCTCCATCTCTAATACCTTTAATAAAACTTTTATTTCTTCATTTATCAGTACATTTCATTTGGTTCTTCCCAAAAAGAGAAGAAAAATGGGGAGAGGGAAAAAAAAAAAAGTATTCTGAGACATTAATGTTAGGGAAAGGCATTTAATTAAAATTTTTCAACTTCAATGATACAGAGCCAGTTGAAATTCAGTTAACAACAGGGAATTATATCTACCTCACATGATTATCTCCAAGCATAACTTTTATAATTGTGATTGCTGGGGATGTGATTATTAAATCCACAGATCTCATCACCATGTCTGAATGAATTAAAGTGTTAGACTTCCAATTTTTAAATATTTTTAGGTGTATAATACCCTGCCAACAAATTTATTCAGTTTCTGTAAATATGGTCAAAACCTCACAGGCTACCGTGAGTAATAAAACCTGAAAACACTTATAGGATTCCTTGTAGGTTATATCTAGCTTTTTATTAATTCTGACTTCAAAGTTTTTCATGGATTATAGAAAAGTTTTTCTTTTAATCACCCTTTTTGAGGCATCTCTACACCATTATCAGACCACTCAGGATTTACCTCCATTATTTCAAAACATAAATGTTTCCTTAAAATTAGTTTCAAGTAATTCTGCAGTGCCATAATTAGCATGAATCCTGAAAAAGCACATGAAATAATCAATGTAGTTTGCAGACTGCAGAAGATCATTCAGTCTCAACAAATGCAAACTACTCATCTGAGCCTTGCAAAGAGAAGTAAAAAGGAAAGGTAGGCTCTAGTTTTCTCTGAGCATTAGTTTATGTGGAGGATGAAATTATAACTATTTGTAGAGTGTATCACTTTGAGAAACATCACGTTTAAACACCACCTACACTAGAACTGACATTCTCTGGGGCAGGAGTAATAACTTTCTTTATTTGGAAAAATTTAAGAGGTGGGTTACCAGCTAAAAGGTCTTCTTAGAAGATACCCCTTGGCATCCTCAAGCTGTCCATTCTGTAACATCAAAACTTCCAAAGTGAGGCGTCCTCATGTCTGCCTCTCTACAGAAAGGCTAACAGACAGGGAGCAGAATTCTCCAAGAAACAATAAAATCCAAAGATGACGCATTATGACTGAGTTTTCCTCTTTTAAATAAAATCCAGCTATATTTTGAAGCCAGAAACTCTTCTGATATTGCAATTCAGAACACTGTCTTTTCTTCTCCTTTTCCTTGTTTTTTCCTTCCCCCTAGCTTCATCCACGTAAAGGAATTTGACTCAGTTTAGGTAATTGCAAAACTGCTTCTCAGCAAAAGTCATCTGCCTACAAATTTTTCAGTGGTTCTTTACCAGATCCCACATGAGCTTCATAGTGTTTCTCATTATCTGTCACAACATAACTGCTTTCACAGTTCAGTAGAGAGAGCTCATTCTGTGCATATTTCACACCTTTGTACAGACAGATTTATTTTATATCCAGTAAAGAAAGTGCTAGCAGATGATTTTAAATGGCAATCCAAATAAACCTCATCAGTTTCTGTTTGATTGTGTATGTTCTCTCCCACACCCCTTCTCCTTGTAAATAGAGAAGGACTGATGCAATATGCTTCAGGTAACTTTAGCCAGTTACTCTAACTCCAGCCAGCATTTCGTTTATTAAAAAAAAAAAATTCATATTGAATTCAGTGTCCCAAAGGATCAACAATTAAACCAAAAGAAATACTTACTAGGGGAGCAAGGAGTAGAATGTAAGACAATCCTTTTTTTGACAGATCAAGAGGTCTGAGGCCAGGGTGGATAGCCAGGATCTTGTGGTGCCCGATTCAGCTTCCTGTGCAACAAAAACTCCTTTGTTTCAATTTCCTAGCTTCTGAAGAAGAGGTGATACTTACTCACTGCATCTACTTTACAGGTCCTCTCTGAGATTAATCAATACCTGTAAAGTCCTTTGAAAATCAAAAGAGTCACGAGAAAACTAAGGGCTAGGATGACAAATGGACCTTTTCAGATACTGAGTATGTGAAAGTATATTTGCTGAATTTGGTAGTATTTTTATTTTCCTCCCCAAATCCATTTCCAGGAGGCCAAGCAACCATTATCATATAACAGCAGCTCTGAGATCAATGGCACAACAGAGGTGAAATTGGCCAGTGTGTAAATTCCTGGACAAGCCCTTTAAAACAATATGAAAATTCTATTCTATCAATGTTATCTTGCCCTTGCAGGCAAATCCTTAATTCTGAAGTTTTCTGAGCTTGTGTTTTATGAACTCTCTCTGCCTTGCTTTAAACCAGTAATTTATGCAGCCTTCCCTGGCTGGGTCTCACAGCAATCCTCATTGTATACTGCTCCATTGTCTAATGAGAGCCCAGACCTGAGAATGTCCAGGAACACTGGCCAGGAGGAGTCAAGGGGGCTAGCAAGTCATGACCCAAAATGTATGGAGTGTTATGCCATCAAACAGACAGCAAGGAGTTCAACCTGCCTAATTCTGCATTTTGGGAGCCCAGTTCTGCAATTTTCAACACTAGTAAAGTCACATCACCAGGTGAGAACTGTTTGCTGCTTGCACTGAGTCACAGTCACAATGCTGGACATTACCTTTAGAAGCCAAACCAGAAAGGCCTAAAGTGAAGACAGCCCTGAAAAGTATTTCGAGATGGATCCCCTGAGCAAGGAGAACCCTTCCTTTGCTCGTTACCCTTGTGACTCAGTGCTGCTCAGCACGCTCAGAGACATGTTCCGCACTTCACCCTCTACCCCAATACATTCATTAATTGACCAAGACTTGTGCATGCTACTAAAACCACAAACTTTTACTTCTTCACCTCAATGACTTTCAAACATAACAGCACAACACACACATGAAGAGCAGACGTCTCACACCCACGTTTCTCCTCACTATAGTCCTTTCCCTTTCTCTCTGTTTTGATTTAATCAGGCTGAGCCAAGCATCTTTTGTCATATGCAATCTGATCCCTGTGGATTGAAAATCCCAGAGAAAAGAGAAAGAAAGGGATATTTTTTACTTTAATCTTCTAGCATGAGACTTGTAACTGTCATGAAATTTTTGGCTGGTAGAACAGGGCAGTTTTAATTTAGGACATTAGTCATACAGTTTAGGTGATAAAACAGTGAGCAAATTGTATTTTGCAGGAGAAATGAGAGGATTAGACAATTGCTATCACTAAAATAAATTCTAGATATTATTTCCAGATACCAGATTTAACACATGTAAGAAAGTCCTTGACCCATCTTAGAAAAACTATTTTTTCACTGTATCCCTATAAGAAGAAAAAGGTTTCTTGCCGCAATTAAATTCCCCATCTCAAAGCCTAATCAAACTGTGCATTACACTGGCAATGTGAGGAAACTGATCTCTGATTATCTATGACAATAATTTGGCTAATGGTAACACTTTTAGGAACCCTCCTGCAAACCGTTTGCTAGCTGCTGACATGCCATATGCACTGAGAAAATTAGCCTAATTGCTTTGTCTGCAGCTGACAGAATCCTCAGTATATGAGATTGTGTGGAATGCATGTGCAATTTAGACCGCAAGTATAGCTGTGAGCACAAGTTAAGTATTTGGCCAGGCTGACACCTGAGGCCTTTGCTCCCTCTGCCTACTAAGTCTATTGACCTTGAGCCTGCTCTACTGCCCCAGCAAGACTCAGGCTGCGTTTGATCTAAAAAGCCCAGACCTTTGTCACACTATGACCCATCTGGCAAAAGATGACACCATTTATGCAAAGACCCTGCAACACAAATTCTGCGGTGTTCACTCCTGATATTGTGGCAAGCTTCAAAGTAACTTTGATTCCTTTTTAATTTACTCACTACAAACTTATTATACAAGGTACTGGTATGCAAGGACAGGCAACTGCCCCTATGCACTGCGCAATGCAAGGAGCTTTATAACAATTTTCAAGTAAAAGTCTGCAGTGTAAGTAAACCCAGACTTAGCAAAGAAGAGATGTACAGAACAAAGTGCACAGTGTCCAATACTCATTACCTTGGTAAACAAACAAGAAATTATTAAACACTTTGAAGGTATTACAAATGCTATGAGTGACCCTATTCGACTAATGAATTTGTTTCCAAGTGATGCAGGCTACCAATCATGAATGGTCCTAAACTCTCCCTAGACCAAGGATCTCTGTAAGATGATGTTCTGTCATTTGACGTAGCGCACACTTTCTCTTTCCTCCAAGCTCTTAACTCAGCCAGTGACTCAGCCCAGTATCAGAGGGAAAACACTTATCTGATGAGATTGAAAGCTGAGGTCCAGACCTGCTGTGATAATTAAAGATCCTCAAGTGCTTTTTGTAAGTGCAGGTTTGTTTCCTGGCTAAATTGCACTTCAGGTAATGACATTCAGTTTGAGCTTCAATCACCTCTCTGGCTCAAACAGAACAGTTTCATCCCAGGCATCATTTCAGTTGGAGACAAAGACCTTGGGTTTCTCTTCCAACAGGCCAAACAGCATCAACATGTTCAGGCTTACACAACACAGTGTTTCACCTCACAAGCTGCAGAAGTTCAAGCCAGGTGGCTCCAATCCCATTACACAGCTTGGGTATTAATTAGACACTTTTACTCAGGCCAGACACTGAAGGGTTAGGGTTGGCACTGCAGTCATACAAAACTGAATGGTCTGCAGTAAAGTCAAGTCAGGCTCTGAACTTCATGTGACCAGGGAGAAGATCATATTTTTCTTCTTAAATAGACTGGAAATTGTGCTGTAATTACTACATTAAAGTCACTTTCAAGGCTGCAGAGACAAAGTACATGCCAGAATAAGGCTGGATGATCAGCTTTAACTTCCTGCCGCTACCTGCAGACTATTCTGGGAAGAAGGAAGTGTAAGATTTAACCTCATGGTCATACACCTGGCTTCTACAGAGGCCCGCAGTAGTGTCATAAGCAAGACTCTGGAGAGCTATTGCCCAGACTCACTTTGATAGAACACAAGATGATGTCTGTAACAGGCTCTGCCATCATCATCAGCCAACTGCTACAAGACGCCAGGATGTTTAGCTCCCTGGTGTTTGCTACAATAGGGATAATGGAACTCTGACTTTCTTTATAGTCTCTAGCAATAAGCGCACTACAATAGCTTAAGACCACCTTGTCCTAGTTATAGTGTCTGGGACCAGTTTATCACTGTGTGGGTATAACTAGAACTGTGTATTCTATACCCTCTCTGCCATTTATCATGAACTGTTAATGATGCGTTGTTTGCAGGAGCTGCACAGGACACACCTGACACTGCAGGCTATGAACTGGGTGTGTGAGAAAACAGAGATAAGAGGGTTCCCTTTCTTCACACCAATGATTCAGGTGTGATAACTCCCGTCTAGGAGTCATTAGCACTTTTCATACCCAACCTGAGGGGTCATGTCTGCTAATGGACCATCAAGTAGACCAAGATATTCTGTGACTTGCTGAGTAAATTGCCCATTGTGAAGCTTGGAGTTTGGGGACTTTGGGGACTCACTCGTCAGATCGAGAGGAGGACCAGAACCTCAACAGGACTGCAACTACCACTCTCAACCAGACTGTGACCACCAACCTTCTGGAAGGAAAACAGGTTTTCCTCTTCTTTTTGCTTTGGACTCAGGGGGACCACGTGGTGCTCAGCAGAGGGACTGGTGAGCACCATTCTGTTTGTGCCCCAGCGAGCTGGGTTGTAAAACTGAGTTTTGCAGGCTAAAACCGATTTTTCTTTGTATCAGTGTATCTATTGTAATCTTTTTATTAAATTGTAGTTCTGACTTCTAAACTCCTTTGAGTTGGGTTCATTTCTCCTGCCGGTTTACTTTTCAACCAGTACACACCCCTACTCCTGTGCCACCAGAAAGTCTCTGTTCATCTTAATTTCTGCCCTTTCTCTGCCTCGTATTCTCTGGTATCTCTGCCATACTTTTTCCTCAGTGGCCCTAGGATACTGTGCTTCCACCCCGCCTCTGTTGTCTCCTACATCTACTCAATTTCTTTTCTCAACATTAAGATTTTCACTAAGCATACTAAATTTCTTGCAGATGTTATCATGGAAGCACTTCAAAACACAAGACAATACTTCCATTCCTACAAAGACAGGTCCAGAGAATGCCCAGAACAATAAGCATAATGTATCAGTATGAGTAGCAGATAACAAAGCCATTGACATTAACAGAGATCATGAACACCAGAGATCCTTTTGTGGCAGAAAGCCGGTCGACCTGCTCATGAATCTGGTGTCCAGGACCTCTTCTGGCTTGTCTGGTATTGCAGATCCAGAAATAACAGCCCATTCTGGTGAACTCCAAGACCAACACTGGGTACATAGGACATGGGGAACTGGGGTCCTCTCAGTTGCCCCAGTAATGCATAAAAACTACAACCAGCCATGACTCTATGTTCTCTCTTAGATCTAAAGATAAGTATCATCTCTTAGCAGTGTTTGTCAGCCAAAAGCTGCAAGCGTGGTCTTACCATTCACTTTTAGCTGCAAAACTGAAGTGACAACTTGGTAAACAATTTGATGCCAGATGAAATAAATCTAGGAAATGTATCCTTCCTTTTCGTTATTGACTACTCTCACTATCCTGTCTCATGAAGTCCAGGCAAAAAGATGCATTACAAGAAAACAGAGGAAGGCGCAGAATTACTCCATTTTATCCTGTTCTCCATCCCACAGAATTGCTTAATTTACTTCATAGTCTGGAAAGCTTTGAGCCCAAAATCTCTAAAGGACAGTGTCAGGGTAGTCTGCCGTAGAAAACACACATGTCATATGTCAAAACGTCATGGGGGGATGTGACACTTCAGAAGGAAGGAACAATGATGCTGTCTGTAGAAGAGCCACGCCAGCCCACCCCAAGTAAACAAAGCCAGCAAAGGTTTTCAAAAGGCAAAAATGCCTGGGTTCACTTCATGTGAGTTGCAGGTATTTTCCACTGAAACTACATCTACAGGAGCTTCTCTTATCTAGTGGAAACCCATATGGTGCTCTAACTTTGAGATGCAGCATTTCTTTCATCTTGTCTCAAGTAATATTGGTTTCTGATATATGTCCCATATATTAAATAATTTACAACAAAGGGACCTGATGGGTTGTCTGACACTCTCAGCTTTTTGTGCAGGCACATAGCATAGATTATTTGAGTTTCTTTTCTTCTTCTTAATATTCTGCAAGGCAAGGAGTTGGATCCAGTTAAAGAAGCTGTGTTGTTTCCTGCTTGCGCTTTCATTTAGGGTATTTGGTTTTTTCCTTGTAATTAGGGTAACACCGTTTATATTGCCTTTAATCACAGCATATGCACTCTGTAATTACTCTGTAAATACATGCATATGAATTGTTTATACGTGTGGAGGTGAGAGAGCAAGAAAGTGGAGGTAATTATGTGTATAGGGAAATGTAATGATTAATTATCTGGAGTACATAATCTTACCAAGAGGTTTGATAAAGTGCAAGCACAACTGTCTCTCCTGTGTGTTAATTACTTACAGAGAGTTTGATACAGCTGTTTCTACTCATGCAAATTCCCATTCCAGTCTATCCATAGGCTGAAACCTGTGAGTGCTTTCCCTGAGCAAGCAGCTCACATCCATACACTTTGACCCTAAATGTGTTAAGCTGCCATTAGGTTGTAGGGCTGGATTTAGAACAATTTGACCTTTCAGCCACGGACCAACAAGGAAGAAATGAGGGGTGTTATCACCACTATTCTTCAGGATCAGAGGAGAAAAAGGACAGCTACACTCAGCTACAGAGGTCTAACCCAGAACATATGAATCAGCACAGCATTTGTGAATGGTCTCTGTAGCAACCAGGCATGTTAAAGAAATTCTCTTTCCACACCAATGACAGCAAGGACAGAGCCAGATATTCACACCATCCATCAAAAGCACCAAGGCATTTTTCCATAAAAGCCCCACAGGAAGCAGGCTGCTTGGAAGAAAAGCCTGCTTTTTTCTTCCAGAATTCAATACATTAGCAAATGTTACCTTGCCAAAAAATTACAGTCTAACTTAAGTCTGGAAATTCTCAAGGGAAACACCGCTGTGTTGATGAATCATCCACCACTTCACTCACTCAGGGCTGCAGCATCAGCACACCTGGTGACCAGCTGAGCAGTACGACTTATCACAAAGCGGAAGTGCTTTGCATCAGGGAGAAGAGAAGAAGCAGGGAAAGAATCCCTAAACTGCCTGACTATAATAAGTTTGTGCTACCGAGGCACAGTGTGGTGATACCACACTGGAGTATATGATGTATATGATTTCATGTTATTACAGGTCTTTCTTTTTTGCTTAATTATTTTTAACACAAAAGGTTTTCTTTCCTGGTGTTGTGAAAAATGCATTTTGTGAGTCCTCAAACAAGGCTTTCAAGCAACAGTACCTTTTTCTTTCTCATACTTGCTGTCACCAAAGGCCTCAGTTTGCTACCAGTTGAAGTGATAAGCAGAGCTGATACAAGAGTTCTTTGACATGAGTGGGGAAGTAAGCCCAAGCTTAGTTTATCAGTCTCGTATCTCCTGTTTCTGACTTTGGAGTCAATAAATGGCCATTCATGATGGCCTCTTCCCCTCCCACTACAGACCTCCAGAATTCTTCTCCAGAGATACTGGTTCTGACACATCAGCCATACATCATTGTAAGTCTGACTGATCTGCATAAACATGTTTCCTCACACTTTTCTGGTTTTCCTCTTAGTGACCAAGCCTTTCTGCCATTTCTTGTATGAATAGACTGGATCAAAAAATATGTTTTGAAAGTTCTTGTTGATTACTCCAAACCTAGATCTGTGGACAGGCAAGCATGAATAATACATCTTTTCCTCAATGCTCCACTCCTAGATGCTCATCCTATATTTCAAGAAAGTGAAATGGCCTGATGGGGGAAAAAAAATGTCATGAGACAGGGACAGTTGTAAGCACATGCATTCTGCACCAAGGACATGCCTCTGCAATGCTGCTGCACTGCAGCAGGCTGATTCAGGAAACAGGATACAGATACTGTGGTTTCTATAAATTTATACCAGATACCCGTGTTTTGTATGAAGATGTCATTGTTATTTTGCCTGACTAAATGCAGTTCTCATTTTATAGAGAACTTAATTTCATTGAATTACAATTATCCCATTTTGTTGAGTATATTACTCCATTTCTTTCTTAGAACTTTCCAGCTTGAGCCCTAAAGCTTATGTACCAGGACACAGTGCAATCCTTGTCTGTTTAAAAAGCATCTTGACATGAAGTAGAAAACTTTCTTGTTTTTATTACGAGCCCAAACATCAGTTAATCTCAGTCCAGAGATGAATGGCCCACAGAGAAGGTAGTCTGAGAATGTTTATAAAACAGTATCAGGAGTTTGGTTAAGTACCTATGAAGCTACATTAATTCTTATAATTTCTTTCAAATTCTGCAGGAAGAGAATTACCTCCATGTCTCCGTCGAGATGCACTGCAATATTGTCCTACCTTTTTCTCATTTCGGATCTCTCTTCTAGCAGGTAATGGGTTGAAAGTTATAGTATAAGACTTCTGCAGTTCTCATATGTTCACTACATTAAGGATAATATCTTTTTAAATGTTTATTCCTTCTTGAAAATCCATCCTGTGAGCCAATGATATGAAGATTGGAAACATCAATAGTTATTAAATATCTGGGAGTAATGCTAGTTGCCTTTCTTCACCGTGTTAGGGGAGTCATTTATCCTAATGCTGCTGGTGGCATTCAGAACAGTCTCAATCAATAGGCAGAATCTAAATTCACAACTCTGATCCCTTCATGGCTAGATTGTCTCAGCTGCAGTGACACCTATCAAAATAGCATGAGGTCCAGTACTCAATCAGGTTCCTGTTTGATGAAATCAAGGAAGTTACAACTTCTTCATGCTCTCACCTTCAAAAACAGCTACAGCAACAGGCACATCTCTGAAAAATGCAGCACCATTGATACCAGATTCACTGTAACTCACTGAAGTTTGTCGCAGCCTTGGCAGTATAGAAAAAAATTACAGTAAATTCATGGTTTGATATGAAAGTTGGCGGCTGTGTTACCTCACTCATACTAAGTACATACTCTGACACTTCAAGATACTGGGCTACAGTGACAACCATATGCAAAATGCCCAGATGCATGTGAAATAGATTGTGCAGAAAATAGTGTGACTGCCAAAGATAAACTAAATTTCACTTTATTTTTCTATAAAAATAACTGACTGCAATCCTTGAGCAATAGGTCATAATTCACAGTATCTCTGCCATGATTTAAGTTACAGGACTTAAACATGGTACAGTCACTTGGGCTTTAGGTGTGAAAGGCAGGACTAGTTCTGGAACACTTGGAAAATGCAGATGACTTGCACAAACATGAGCTCTTTGAGTGGGAATTTAGCAACTGTAGCTACACCAAGCACTTCCTTCCACTCCCTGAAGAGTTTACTAAAGATATGGTGGGGACCTCTAGATGTGGTCTCCAGATTCTCAAAGTTCCGCTTCTGCAGTCAGAGAGCACGGGAAGCTCATAGGATAAAAAAGGTACTAGATAAGAAAGTATTTCATTCTTTTTGGGACAGTGTGAAAAAGTGCACTGCACAAATGAAACAATAAGATTTAATTGTGTAAGTCCAAATGAAAGCTCATATAAAGCAACATCATTATAGTTCCAGTTTCTTAAATAATAGGCATACATTTAACTGATACTAATAACACACTGGTAAAAAAAGCCACAAAATAACTTCAGTTAAGTTGATGTCCTTGTTTCCAACATTAAAGAAGGTTCTTCAAACTTCAAAGTTGTTTCAGTGCCTTACTGCTATTGCTTTAACAATCAGCATTATTTTCTAGAGAAACATGAGTTATTTGATGAATTCTCTACCTCTGCCTGATTTGCAATACCTCAATACATAATTCAATAAATGTCAGGAGCACTGATAACACTGCAGAAATGTTGAGGAGCTCACAGTAGTCAGAGCTCACTAGAGACTTGCCTAGACATCCAAGCTTTGTATCTCCTTGGGGAAAAAAATAGAGGAGACTGTTCATGTGGAAAACCATGAAGACATTTCCTCCCATGGCTCCTTCAGTGGGAAAAGAGAACGCTGATTAGCCCCATTTTTACAAAAGTTGCTTAACAGTGAGTGACTGTAGCATTCTAGAGAGCTGCACTAATCTCTGGGGTAAAAGCAATCTTTCTACAGTTACATTACCCACCTCTGCACTCACCTACTTCTCCTAGTCATTGATCCACATGCAAAGGTCAAAAGTAAGACTTCCCACGCCTGTAATGTGCCATTTTACACATTATTATCCCGTTTACTGGTAAACCAAGAGTAAGGTTTGGAAAATTGACTGGAATCACAATATTTTGCTACCAAAACTAGTCTACTTCATGCCACCTTGTGGTTGATCTAATGTCTGAGCTAGGAGGTGAGAGGACATAAATAGAAATCCTGCACCCCCTTTCCTCTTGTATAAATGCTTGTAGAAGTCAAGGGCAACCAGGAACCATGTCCAGCCTTATCACATCTCACAGTTCCGAAATATTCTAGAATGTGTTTCTATCAAATGTTCTTCCCCCACTGATTTCACTGGGGTTGTGCTGATAAACACTAACCCACATCCTGGCCATCTCTTCAAAAGAGCAAAGTACAACAATTTCATGATACATTTTTATTTGCCATGTGGTTGCATTGTATTACTGAAACATGATAACCTGGAGAAAACATAAAATATGAACAGAATTTACAAAAGAACAGAAGGCAAATAAGCATTGTGGTTGCAATTCTGAGTCAGTATAACTCAGTTATGTGGGAATATATGGGAAATTAAATTTTCAGTTGCTAAAAGCAACTTGTTTTAATTCAGAAGTGCAAAAAATCCAGCAATATCCAGTGCGCAGTATTTGTGTGCACTATCTCTTTTGAGTAAATTATAGGTACTAATATATCAGATCAAGGAACAAATATTGTGATAGAAAAACAATGTCAAGCAAGGAAAAGCTCTTAAAAAAAAGGGATTAGAAGCATAGTTCCAAAGCTTAAGCACTGTTTTACAGAGACCTTTTCCTGTTTTGGAAGATGTATAGGCATTGGAATAGGTTGCCCAGGGAGACAGTGGAGCCACCATCCCTGGAGGTGTTTAAGTGGCGTGTGGATCTGGCAACAGATGATGTGGTTTTGCGGTTTAGAGGTTACAGTGGTAGTGCCAGGGGTAGGGCTGGACTGAATGGTCTGAAAGATCTCTTCCAAACTTGATGATTCTATAATTCACTAGTAACAGCTTACTTCAGACTGCTCGCTGTCTTTCAAACTTCTTTCATT
This sequence comes from Grallaria varia, assembly GCA_013396735.1. NCBI lineage: Eukaryota > Metazoa > Chordata > Aves > Passeriformes > Formicariidae > Grallaria > Grallaria varia. The sequence goes on along the minus strand of VWZG01002913.1, from coordinate 24,973 downwards.
CGACCTTAAAACATCCTTTGACTTTGGTGGGCGTTTAGTCAGGCCTCACAAGCTGCGGGCACTGTAATTAGATGCCTTCACTTTATAATTGGCATGACTATTAGTGAATCAAATGAAGTCATATGTGTGTGTCTGCAGTAAAATGTCTGGAGCAGATCTTAGACTTACTACAAAGTGTCTCTGCAGTTGAAAAATACCATGGCTTTTTCTGTGATAAAAATCACTATTGATATTTATCATGTTACACTTTTTCAGAATATGAGTAACTGGGATAATGACTTGACTAAGGCCTTGATCTAGTATTGCTCTCTGCTATTATTCTATTACATAAATATTGGCACCAGGACCCAGGAGGTTTACAGGTTTCCAGCCTGAATTCTGGAAAGGAGAAATACAGCGTACTGGGGCAGCTGCTGGTGCCTTTAGCAAAGGCAGTACTTCATTACCAGCAATCAGACACTTTAGCATCCATCAAACACTGCAACTATGGCGTATAGCTCAGTTTGAGGAGATTCACCCTGGACCTTTTTCACAGTTGATTCCATCTGCTTTAGTAGCATAAGTTGAGATAAACATACAGCAATATTTCATGTCTTGTATTTGGTACTACTCCACTCTGCAGCAAGCACCATGCATTATGTACAGATAAAGAAGAAAATGCCTAAATGAATTTTTGAGCTATTTATGGGTGCCAGAGAGAAAAAAATCAAAGCATCTGCTACGTGCTGCTGTTAAACATCTTACTGCAATTTGTTCAGATTTATCTTTGTCTGATAGAAGATTCAAATAACAAGTGTAAACGTAGTCTGTGGAGTGACATCCATGCTTTACATGTACATCATGCCTTATAGGTCCTCAACAATTCAGTGTACAACACATGCACAAGCAGAAATCTCCACAAATAAAGTAAAAACATGAGAGAAGCGGTAGTAGCATTTGAGAATGAAACACCTGATTCAGACAAACAGGTAAAGCCATGGTAACAGACTCTTTCATTTCAGTGGAAATCAACTGGGTCAGAAATCACAGGAGCAATAACAACAAAGTAAAGTAGAAGGGCAAGTGATCAGTGTCCACCTGCTCTTGACTGAGCCACCCATCCCTGCACTTGGCCATGGTTGCCATTTCCCTGCCGTCCTCTCAGATCTATGGTTTGCTTCCCACGTAGGTGAGTGACCCAGCTTCAATGGGGTTGGAGAAGGTGCTCATTCCAGAGCCTCCACATCCTGGTAAAGAAAGTGCTTTGACCTGAAGGAGTGAAATATCTAAACTGGCTGATGGTCTTTGAATTCATAACATTTCAATTTTAAAAGTTTTCATAAAACATTAGTTTTCACATGAGCCTTGTTCATTGTAACTGTAAGACAAAAGACAACATCCACCATGTTAATTAAATAGGAGAGGGGGAAAGAGAGAAAGTAGAAGTTAGGACTTTAATTAGCATAACATAGATAATAGGGGAAAGAACATTCAGAAATACAAGACAAGGAGAAAAGTAGGTCTTGCCAAGCACAGGATGGATAACAACATTTCAGTCTCTGCTGAAAACACATTCTTGACCATCAGCCTCTTTCCCCTTTTTCAAAAGTAAAATGGAAATGTGAACTTTTTATTAATTCATGGACTTTCAGGATTTTGGGGGAGAGTTGAGTGGGAGCTGTCAAGAGAGCTCTGAAAGAAGCTACAGTTACATAAATAAAAAAACCTTTCCATGCAAAATAAAGAAGTTTTACTGGTCATGCATATACACAGTTCTTGCTTGACATCATGTGCAGTTCAACAGCTCCCAGACAGCTGGATTTGTTTCTCATAGAGCACTGCTGCCCCAATTCCTTCAGGGACCCTACTTTTTGGGAAGCAGGAAAGACAAACAGTGCAGCAAATTGCTATAGAGTGTCAGGGGAAGAAGTCAACTTAGAGTGAAGCTGGTAAAGAATGGAAGTTAAAACATCATCCCAATTTATTTTCCCTCCCTTCTCCTTAGACCCTGATTTTCCAAGCAGAGACACATGTGGACACAAACTTGGCAACCACAAAGCTGCTGTTGTTTTAGCTTTGACCAAAGACCCTTCCTGGTTCGCTATAGACTATGTCAAGGTGTATTATGAGGGACATAAGGTGTCCCTCATAAGTATGTATGTGTCTAAAACATACCAACAAATTCTTTGTATGGTCAGAGTAGAGAACCCCAAGCTGATGCTACAGGGAAGCTGTGCTGTACCCTTAGTGTGATTAACATTAATTTAACCAAAGCTTCCCCAGTCTAACAGTGTGACTGAACAGGGACTGAAGAGGGCCTGGCCTTCACAGCTGCTATTTTTGGTGTGTCTTTTCTATGATATTTCATGCATATTTATAAATAGCTCATTTTCATGCTAGCCAATAACTCACAGGTACACAGAGATGTTGATTTATTCTTCTAAGGCAGGGCATTTGCCATGACAGAAAGACATATTGCACACTATGTTGTGATACTGATAGAACAAACACAGCTCTTAAATTTAACAATATAATATTAGACATGGTATCATTTTTCCTGCACCTGTTTCTTCAGCAGTTTGAGGAGTTAACAGGCATAGTAGGCTGTAGAGCTGATCCCTCTGCCCAAAGGAGCACAGCGCTTTGAATTGTTTTGACAATGGTTTGGTTTATTTTATTTCATCACAGTAGGGAATAAAGTTCTCTGCAGAAGGGAAGACATAATAGGGAATCACAGCCAGGATTATAAGCATCGGTTTATGGAGGGGAAATGATTAATTCATCTCATTTCTGTTGAATCTTCTTGTTTCTGAGCTGTGGAACATGCTCCAAGTTGAAGCTGCATGGGAGACAGGCAGGACCTGGAGCCATAGCACCCAACACGGGCATCAGTAACAGCATGATCCTTGATCAAAAAGTACGAATGTCGTGAGCAGTGATATACATTATATTTGAAGCTGACATTTCATGGGCTTTTTTTCCCTGTCAGTTCAAGAATTAGATTGAGAGCTATCTGCATCCCACAGAGTAATGTTTTAATCACTAATAGTGTAACCACAATAAAGGAGACATTCACTGCCTTTAGCATACCAGTTCTCTCCACTGTGCTTCATTCATTAGGACCAGCATCTACTGATTAGCTGCAGGGAGACCTCCTGGAGTCACATTAATCCTGTCAATTCAGTCAGTTGCTGCAGCTCTGCAGGATATGGCTGCTGACTGCAGGATCACAGAGATGCTCTTCTGCTTGGTTTAAGACCAACTTGGGTCCAGAGGCAAAAGTGATGAACACCTTCTCACTTTGTGCCATGCTGGAAGGGCTAAACTGAGATGCCACAGTGTCTTCACCCACACATCCAGCAACTCAGGAGATGGGCGGTGGGTCAGACAGGGTGCCTTCAGGCACTGGGAATGTTCAACGCAGCTCTAAGGCTCAGCAGCCTTCCCGCATGAAGATCACTCCTCCAGCCAGTCATCTACAGTCAGTGAGATGGAGAGCAGGCGCACACATGTACTGAGAATGACTGCAATTGTCACACAAGCACCTGAAAACCCAGGAAAATGGCAGTGGAGCACTCCTTAGGCAATGACGTGCATTGAAATTCAAGTGAACATGACTCTGTGTCCCAAGTAGGGAGACCTGCTTGTGCTCCAGCAGCCTGGTGTTTCCAGAATGTGTCAATACATCCCTCTTGCAGATCAAGGAGGCACATGCAAGGAGGCCATCTGTCCTGCATGCAATACCAATCAGCTAGATAGTGTTTCCTCACCACACTGCTGTTGCCTGAGGCTTGAAGAAGATAGAAAGTGATATCAAATGTGGACGGGTAGCTCTCCCTTCGGAGACACTTCCAAAGCAGAAACCCAAGGAAGACAAACAAGCAAGCCAGTAGTTTTTCCCAGGAAGTTTCTGTCAGGCTGATGCCCTTAAGACTTTACGTATTTGTATATATGTATATATTTTTGTATATTTGTTAATTTTACATAGCTGTATAGCTTCTCATATTTGAAGTAGCAACTAGCAGTTCCCATCTCTGTACTGCAATCCTGAATGTCTGAGTAAAGGGTAAGATAGCGACTAGAATACTTTTTTTTGGGACTCATGTGCCAGGACTAGAATAACAATATATACTGTAGTCAAAGCAAGATAGAAGACCCATGAAGTTTGGAAAACCTCCAGCCAGGGAATGTGATATGAAGAAGACAATGGTGAAGAAGTAAGGGGTCCTGAGACCACTGACTCAGTTCTAGGAAGGTGTGCCGAGGTGCAGACCTGAGGGAGATTCTTTAGGTGGCACCAAGGTGGTACAAGGGTTGAAGGTCCTTGGGTTGGATGGAACCTTTAGTTATGATAATTAAGTAGTGTTATAAAAATAGGAATCATCTCTATTCTGCGTGCGAGTCAATATACTTTTGGAACTTGGAAAACTTCTCAATAAAGAACTCCTCTCTACTTTACCTCAATTAAATTGCCTCCAAAGTTTTTTCCTCTTTTTAGGCAACAAGGCTTTAAAAAGCACTTTGCAGCGTGAAGGGCTAGTTAGAATTTCAGATAAGCCTAAATTGACAGCAAAAAGAACAAGATTCTTCTTTCAAATTAAAAGCCATGACTAGAAAGGACATCGTGTGAGGCCCTGAACAAGGACTTGAGCACAGAAGCAGATACCAATTGCTGTAACTTTTTGTTACACTTCCGTCTGCAAGGTATTCCAGCAGTATGCTCAGCCCACAGAGACTGTGGACTCTACTAGAAAGTTTCCCCTAGCGCAGCCACACTGACTTCAGATGGGTTTGTTCACATCACTGCAAACCCCTGAGGATAGTTCACTCAAGCACACCTGAACCTCCTGTAGATCAGGCAGGCACAGCATTGCAATGAACCACATCTAACAGATACAGGCACAGACCAGAGTGCATCAGCACCCACTAGTGAGGCTGTTCTCAAACCAGGAAGGTGAAAATATGAAAAATGTAAAGTTGTGGTCACTAGGGAATGTTAAAAAAAGAGAGGAAAGCAAAAAGAAAGGGATATGGATGAGAAAAAGGGCCATGGAGGGGAAGGAGGATGAGCTGATGTATAAGGGAAGCTATGAGGGAGGAAAGAGTGTGAATCTAAAGTCACAGGTGAAGAATCAATTAGCTTTAGGGTATCCGAGTCCACAATAATCACTCCAATGGAGGTCCCACCCAGGAGCATTCCTTTGTGAAGGCCAGTCCTGTCTCCATGTCCTTGAGCACTCAAAGAAGAGATACTGCACAGACACCCTCTCTGCCTGTCCTGCCCTGAGAAGTGGCCATCTGGAACTGCCTTGCAAAGAATATTCATAAGGTGTCTAATGAGAAGCTCCTCTTTTCTTCTCCACAACTCTTGGGAGGCATTTCAAGAACACTGGGATAAATAACTAGATGGCTAAATGCCATCTATCAATGTGTATTAACAAGGAACAAGCAATAAGCTGGCTGGGAGGGAAAGATTTCCCTGGCAGTTTTCTTTCTTTGCTGCTGTTCAGCTGTGGGCAGCATGAGTTGGGACTTGTATTGATTGTTCTGCTTGTAATTTAGCATAAAGGCAAATGCAGGTTGAGACCCAGCATGTTCTGTTTAGTGGAAACCATGAAAACGAAAGGAAATTGCTATAAATTAAATGTTCCTGTCTCTGCAAGCATTGAGGTGGGGATTCTGATTTATTTTAGCAGTGGCAGAGAGAAGCAGTAACAACAAAACAACATTTATTTAAGGGAAAAAGATTGACTAGAAGCTTGCATCAGTAGCAAAAGTTTTTTTATCTCAAGCAGTATAAAAACAGATTTTAAAATGCTGTCAACAAATAACATCACAGAAAAACTTGGCAAACAAATAACATGAGGGAAGCCACACATTTCAGACTGAACATTCATTTGCTTCAGGACCCTGCCCCCCAGCATAATTACAAGCTGAATCCCAGAGAAGAGTGAGGACAAGGCAAGTACACTTTCCCTCCAAAACTCAACCACGAGTCTATTTGCAGCACTTGAATCTTCCTGAGCCTGCTGCAGATACACCTTTGGGTAAGCCGGATGGTTCCACACATCTGGTCTCAAACATCACATCTGGCTTCAGCCATGTGCCAGACTGGCACTTCTGAGTGCTTTCAATGCAAGCTCAGATTTATTTAAGGTTAGAAGGGTTGTCTCCTCTCCGCAAATTACTTAGACCAGTGATCTCAGCTCTTTGAGTGTGATAGATTAGTGTTTAAACAAACCCTACAGATTGCAAAATGCCATTCAGAGAGGAACTGAAAGCATTTTTTACTAAGATGCATGACTTCAAAATCCATTCCTACCCTTGAAAAGTCATTATGTGAATGTGAAATCCTCTACCATTACTTGGAGTTCTATAACAGAATCTCTTAGCAGAAAAAACAGAAATAATTTTTTATTATTGGTTTATAATAGTTTAGTTTTGTCAGAACTGCAGAGCCATCATGAATATGTAAAAGGGATCAGATTTTTTTTTTTAGTTTGTGTATCAACAATTGAATTATAAAACAAAAGGGAAAAATCAGATTTGCAGAGTTTCACATATGAGACCAATAATAAAATTTAAACTAAGTAAAAGACATTAATACATGCAAGGTTCTTGTGGGCTTCCACTTTACTACAGCATTCAAATTTACTGAATGCAATGAAGGAAAAATACTTCTTTACCTGGGGAATTCTGGCTTGGTTTTTGTGAGTTTGTTCCAAATCACCAGTTTGATTTCATCCTGTTCTGTCACAAAACCAAGTTTCTGAATCTCTAAATTAACTCTCACTGGGGAAACCAAAGAAAATTAACAGAGTCAAAGCCCACAGCAAAAGCAGAAATAAAAAAAGTCTTTTCGTGACTGTCTATACCACCACAGGGTATTTCTCAGTAGCAGCAGAGAAAAGAGAGGCAGGGCAAAAATAACCTTGCTATCCTTATGTTTAAGGTATCCCAAGCTGGAACACTACTGCTCTGGTGAGAACAGCCCAGGTAGGGCACTGTGCTCCCCTGTCTCCCAGAGGACACATTGCCTTAGAAAACCCCAAGCAGTTCCTGCACATCTTCACGGCTATCACCTTGGTGTCATGCTTCCCAAAGCTCCCCTAATTAAAAAGATTAAGTGGATAGTAAAATGAGTGGCAGCAAAGCGATGTGAGATGAGTCTTGCTCGTGTGTCAAACCCATGTGGCTTTGGAGAGATATTGCTTTTTCCCAGAGAGAAGTGTGTGAGACAGGGATGCTGGAGTCACAGAGGGCATTCACAACTTCTCCAGGTGTCCAGGAAATCTGGCAGAGACATTGCAGGAATTTTCAGTGTTTGATCCAAAAGTAAAAAAAAAAAAAAATCTAAGGCATAAACAAACTCAAAGCACAGTACGAAACTCCAAAGCCTATAATCCTTTCTGTGAGAGAAATGGAGCACGAGCTAAGTCCTCAAAGCATGACTACAGAAGCAGACATCAAGAGCCTGCCTGTATTCCTGTATTCCTTAGCTGTTTCATTTTGCTGCAGTCTGCTCTGCTGCAGCTCTTCAAACTTCCTAGTATAATCAGTCCTTAGCCTTTTGTAAAGCCTCAGTTCTAGGAATCATGTAGTAACAGTAGAATGAGTTCCCACTTCTGGAAAAACAGAGTCTTCCAACCTCCCCTGATGCTGAGAAAAAAATTAAAACCATGCACCTGGAAATGCAAAGTTACCTAAAACCTATGTTTGTTTCTTCTTTCAGTCTCAGAACTGGGTTCACAAGTTTTGACTGCTTTACAAACTGCCACATAATTGTGTTTGTTGCATAAATTTCCCTCAGGCTCATCTGGCATAATTTTACAAATGTCTATGGCTTTGATTTTCTTTTCAGAAGTTTACTCTTTAGAAAGACCTAAAAACCAGGAGTACAGACACAGGTAAAGCTATTTTCAAACTTGTAAGGGTGATTATAATGGAAGAGTAATCATTTACTTTATCAGAGCATGCAGGAAAGAAAAAAAAAAGTGAACACTTCCTACAGCCATTAGGTCAGCATGTAAGAAGACAGAGATTTGATTTTCTCCCTACCCTTGGAAGCGTTTCGTAATATTAGTTAACCATTTGCCTCCTCTGGAACCACTTCTCTGCTTTGCAGGGATGGGCACAGCAACTTTCAGGGTTGCCAAAGTTTACACCATTCCATTCACCTGGAGCCCAGTTACCAAGCGGGGATGGACCTGTGGTCTCAAGAGGGAGGAAATGCTAATTAAAAAAAAAGAAGTGAAGAAACTGACAGTTGCGTTTTTACATGCCAGGCTTTCTAACCCAAAGGCTATAGAGACCCCACAGCACTTCTCTCCTGTTGCTGGGGATAGTGTAGACTTCTCCAGATCTGCAGGGCCAGATTTCTGAGCATGGACATGGAAGACTTGGACCTTGCACATCGTTGTAATGCTCCATGGCTGAGTCACCTCTGCCAAGCCAAGACAACTCCTGGTACAACTGCTTCCCATGTGAAGCTGGAACAGCCAGTCCATAAAATGAAATAAGAGAGTGAAAATGAGCACATTTAACTTTAACACAGCAGATAAAGTCTGCTGCATTAATATAAATAGACTTTAACTCCAGTCCAGGGAGGTCTGAAACCTAGACTCCCCTGGACTGAAGAGATAACGCAGCTTGGACAGAGAAAGCACAGTTCTCCTCCGCTCTGTGCATTGTCCAGGAACTGCAGGCAGGTTATGATGGCAGAAATACATGGCAGAGCAACCCCTTCCTGAGACTTACATGTAGGGATTAATGTGGGTTTTTGGCATAACGAGAACTCAGGGGTTTTTATGCAGCACTGAGAGCTCAGTAATATCTTCGCATTTTTTACTGGAATCAAGATACTTATTTGTTTATTTAGGAGCACTGAATCTGTCTTTGTTCAGTGATATCTGGGGATAGATCATATATTCTAAACCATTTTCTGCTTCCCTTTGTGACACCTGTCACTCAATAGCTGACAGCAAATGTTGTTCTATTGATTTATTTTTCTAAACACTACAAATCATGCCAGAAGATGGATGTGAGCCTGTTGTAGGAAAAACATTTCTTTAAAAAAGAAAGAAAAGAAAAACAACACAAATAACCAATGATCCAAGCTCTCTTCCCCCTTTTCTCTAAGGTAAATGGATAGTTGCAAAAAGCGGGTTTTTTTCTCCTTGGTTAAAGCTTGCCATCTGGTGGAATAAGACCAAATGAGCTGCTCTGCTGTGGGGGGGAAACAGGGGAAAACACCCTCTTTCTTACAGAAACAGCTGTCTGGTATTCCTACAAGACAGAAGCTGGATCAATCAGATACAGCTGACCATGTCTGTCTGGAAAGCTAAATACAGAGCTGAAGAATGGGTGTTGGCACATCAGTAGATTTTAAACTTTGACAGCACGGGAGTTTTATTTAATTTGATCAGCTCACACAAGAGGTTTTAAATTGTGCTCAGCTAAGACACACCGCCATTCTCTCAAAGATTTTTGAAAGCTAACACTATTAATAGTGTATAAGCTAAGCATGTTTTCTTATTTCAAATGAAATGAAAGAGAATCTCTTGTGACGAATCTTATGACCAAATAAATACAATCCTTTACCCTTGCATTAGCACTCCATGAGGCTTCTTACCAGACAACTGGATTATTCACCTAAAAGGAAAGTGGAAACATAGGACAGACAAAAAGCAAAAGATGAGGGAATGGAAGACAAAGAGAAAAAAAAAGGGGAGGGAGGTGAGAGGAAGGAGTGGAGGGAGGGGGGAAACATGAGGGCAAGAGAGAGGGAGAGACACCAGGTCCTTCACATAGATTTCAATTTGATTGGATCAGTGACACTCCCAGTCATGTGAAGCAGCGGCTTAAAAAAAGTAGCTTATGGAGCTGACAAGTAAATATGATCATTTTTTCACTGCTGTTCTTCATCTTATTAAAAAAGCAGATTAAATACTCTTATCCAGTGTTACTTCACAGCTATCTTTTCCTCAGTTTCATCAGAACAGGTACAATTCATAACTAAAGTGATGTTAATATGACAACATCTATTTTTAAAACACACTGAAAAGCCTTTTTGAATATATGAGACTTCTTCCCGTCTTCTTTACTACAGAAAAAGCAATGATAATGAGTTTAATTACCATTTTTTCCCTCCTTATACCACTGGGAAGAAATGGGAACAGCAGGTAAAGGGCCTTCTACCAAGTGTTGGAGTACGAAAGCTTATCCTTCTTGAGGAAGGTATTTCTGCTTTCAAAGTGAGATCTGGTTTTTGCTGAAGCCAAACCCAGGAATCTCTCTCAGGGTCTTGAGGAAACATGGGCTATTTCTCTGTCCTGCAAGACACCGAACACCTTCCTACCTGTCCTGTTCCTTGCCCTAATCACACTTCGGGGTTATCATCTGAAGCCATACATATCAGTCTGTGTATTTATGGGACCAAGAGCTAACAGCCCATTCAGTTTCTCTCTTAAATCATATAGCCATCCACTCCTCATGATAAACAGAGAGAGGTGAAGATGGGAAGCGCAGAGGCTGTGGGAAACTCCTTCCCTCGTCCCATCCTCCTTTGAAGCAAGAGCTGAAATTTGGTTGAAATGGCCGTGGAAATGCAGGAGAGCTTGTGCTCTGCCCCCCAGAGACCACTTATGGTTGTGACTGCTGCTCACTTACACTGCCCTCAGAGCCCAAGCGTGAATTACAGTGGGTTACAAAGGTAGCCCTCCATAACAAATGGGTCTCTGGATCTGCTCCTTGGTCTGTGTGCATGTGTGTATTGGCTTAATTCACTTATTTCCATGATGAGTATCTGTGCTAAAACACTATTTTCCTTGCCTTTTCTAAATTTCTGCAAATGCTACCCTTCACCACTGCTCCCCAGGAACATCAGCCAAAATCCAGAAACCTTACCCTCCATACCTCCTTGCAGACAATACAGCCCTCTTCCTGATCAGGCTGTCTAACTCAAAAAATACCTCACCACTTTCTTAACTCAAGGTTGCTGTGGGATGCTTGCCCTCATGGTTTCCAGGCACAGAAATACTACAACCTGAAGGCAGTGATTAGGAAGCAGGTCATATGAGTTATTCCTCTCATTATTATGTCCTATGTGATGCAGATATTTCTTTTTGAAGGCAGTCAAGACAGAGCATTAGAAAGTCTGCAGCATGGTAATTCCACAATTGCAAGGAATGAACAGATATATTGTTCTGCTGTGTGGGGTTAACACACTAAATACAGTCTTTTGTGTATAAAAGCACCACATGAAATCATTTTACACAGTACCAAACAGCACAAACTATAGCTCTAGCACCATTTGTTTTCTGGCTTGTTATCTACCTGCCTGATGATCAGGGAATTTTTTCATCTGTTGTAATTTTGGTTCTGTTGGTATACCCCATTTTTGCCTATTTCTTCAGGAGAGGCTGGTGTGGAATTTAGTCCCATCAGCTAATCTCTGCTTCTTGTCTTGCTGAGTCCCTCACCCTCCTCAGTGCCCATGGTTCCCACTGTGAGAGATTACACAGTACCCTGGACTTAGGAATATCTTCACTGAAGTCTTCTTACTGATTCATTGCACCCAAAATGCAACATGTAAGAAAATTAAAGGGCAAATTATATTTATTAATATAACTCTCTAGAATTCATATGGAAAAATAAAATTACTTATGCAACAAAGCTGACAGAAATGAGATTTACTCTTGTGGCTGCAAGCTAAATTTGTCCCACATCTGTGAGAAAGAGAAGATGGTTTAATGCTTTACGAACTATACCTGTTGGGGACAATGTGAGTGTTGTTGCAGAAACTGGGCTGTTTTTTCAGGCTACATGAAGGCTCAGGAATTTCTAGAGACAAGGAGCCAAAAATCTTTTCAATCAGTGGAAAGGCACTGAAATATGAATCCTTTCAAACTGAAACATACAACAGAATCAGAGACATATTTATGAATGACTGATAAAAGCAGTATTGTAGCTCTTCAAAGCTAAATAATGATGTTGATAAAGTTCCCATGTAAGTGACCTCTAAGTGTGATAACAGTATGATGACAGAATGGATGAGGTTGAACGGGACCACTGGACATTATCTGGTCCAGGTCCCTGCCTATGCAAAACCACCTACAGCATGTTGCCAAGAACCACGTCCAGACAGCATCAAAAGCTGGATATCCAAAATGTATCCAAGGATGGAGACTGAAGAATGTCTTGGGGAAACCTTTGACAGTGCTCAGTCACCCTCACGGTGGAAAAGTGTTCAGAGGTGTGTTCAGAGGGAAACTCCTGTGTTTCAGTTTGTGCCCACTGCCTCTGGTCCTCTCACTGGGCACTGCTGAAAAGAGCCTACCTCCACCTTCTTTGCACACGCCCTTCAGGTATCTGCATTCTTTAATAAGATCCCTCCTTGAGACTTCTCTTCTGTAGTCTAAACAGTCACAGTTCTCTCACTGACCCCAGTCACTGAAAATTATTGCCTCCAAATTGAAAATTCCAAATACACTTTTTAAGGACACATAGCTCTTGTGCTTGAACATTAGCTCTACAAAGCCTCAGAGTTTTGAAGTCAATGGGACACCAAAATCACAGGCAGGTGACTTCTTTCAAAATTTGGAAATTGCACAGTCTGTTCATGCTCTTACATACCTCACTCCTTTTCAATTTGTACCTGGAACACTATAAATTTTGTAACAGAAGATTAAGGAAGCTAGTGTTGTCAAACAAATATTAAAAAGGGGTTGCGTTAAATCAATATTTGAATTGAGATAAACAAACAACATAATAATAATGAAAGGAAAATCCTTACACTCTTTGACATGAATGATTTTGTTGCAATTATTTCTATGACAGATCTCAGAACTTTTCTCAGGTCTCCTCAGCAAACCACAGGGCAACTCACTTTTCTCACAGTCACAGCCAAAACTGTGTGGTTTTTGTTCTCGTGTTGTCACCACAGTTTCAACAGCGTGGCCTTGGTGCCAGTGTAAGGGCATAGAGAACTGAAAAAAAGGTCAGAACTCCCTTGGTTTTAGGCCTTTTGCTTTTCCAAAGCTGTCTCCACCCAGGAAAGGGCTGTACCTCCATTCAAAAGGAAGGCTTTCTTTACTTTTGAGGTTAAGAGATTTTCCACTCTCTCTGGGACCAAGAAGAGGAATTACAGCATAGTCTAACTTCCACATGCACAGCAAGAAAGCACAGACATACACCTCGATGCCCTGTTTGTAGCCAAGAACATGCCCAAAGAGCATCGCAGTAATGTTCTTTGACTTGTGCTTTACTCTTTTCCCATCGCTCAGAGTGATTATATGGCAAATTTACACCCACTACAGAGTCGCACATACCTTTGAACATGATTTCAGCTGCACCCACCAGCTCTCTCAGATCAGACAGCAGACAACGTGAATAGAAAGCAATATCATCCTTCTCATTTAAGTTTGTGGGTCTGGAGTCATCTCTAAGTCTGGCTTGTAGATCTGTGGACTCCAGAGCAAAACTGCTGTCACACAAAAAGTAAGCCAGCTATTACCCACACCTCTGCTTCCAAGGCCAGATCAGCAAAAGCAAAGCTAATGTATTAAAACGATGAGTGATAGGTCTCCAAATGAGCTTTAAAAATAAAATTACATTAGCATACAGTTCAAAGATATTTCTCCCTACAGTTTCCCATCTTAATTTTTTCATATATATATATGTATGATATTCTGCTACAAATTCAGGCTCTCTGAAATCACAGAGGCAAAAGAAACTCTTCATGGAATCAAACGTGGTCTGAATGCATTGAAGAACTGCTCTAAGAAGAAAGGACAAGTATGTCTTTAAAATCACGCAAAAGCAAGAGGGAGGGAAAAGGGGATAGGAGAGAGTGAAGGCAATTCTCTGCAATGATGTGATAAGAAAACACATCTGAAGAAGAAAATTATGTCAAGACATACAAGTAAATGAAATACTTAAAATAAAGCAAAATATTTAGGTCTAGAGACCAGCAGAGGCATATAGACATAATGATTCTATAATTAATTGTGTCACGTGTGTTTACTAAGTCACCCATTTTCTTATTTTGGATTTCTACAGACTTCTCATTGCTACTCCATTTAGCCTACAGTGTCATTTGTAATAATTTCTTGTTCCCATCTGATTGCCACAGAACAGAGCTTTTTCTGAGCACAGCTCAATAATTAGCTGCTGCAGAGCATGGGAGGTTTTCCCGTCCCAGGCACACATGAAAGGTGACGAGGAAAACCTTTCTGACAAAAGAAGTAGTTTAATTATTTAAAACAGCATGAGATTTCTCAGGTGAGAACTCTTCTCTTGTTCCTCCCAAACTCACTTGCAAGGAAAAAAATGTAAATTTTTCTCTCCTTCCCCACCTGTCACACAGTGTTTCTACATATGAAACAAATTACTTGAATGCAGCTCTGGATGATGCATTTGGTTGCTTTAGTTAATGGCTGAAAACTTGAACACAGCTTGGAAATTCACCAGTAAGCAATGTGTCAATAGATTAGTTATCCTTGGAGTCCTCGTCTTCCTTTTCATTAATAAGGTCTGACTAATGATTACTTTCCAAAATTGTTTATCACTGAGGAGGCAGACCTTGATTGACAGAATAGAGCTGGAATGAGGGGGCTGAAGGAGCTCAGAGGGCAGCATCCACAGCCAGAGGAAGATCCCTGTTTGGTCAGAGATTTCCAAGACAAACAGGGAGATAAGGGATGTCAGTCCATCAGCTGTCAAAGAGGCAGACATGGATCTCCAGTTAACACTGCGGAGACAGGCTTATTATCCAGGAGTAACAGGAATTATTCTGTGTACCTCATACCTCAACCTCACCATCAACTGGTACTCTCACCCTTTCCCCATCCATCTTTCAGCCCATACAGTGCCACCATTTTTTGGACATCAATGTGACAACCATGTTGAAGGGACATGGACTACAAGCTTCACTTCTGAACTGAAAATCAACCCTGCAAAGCAATGAGAGAGAGAAAGAGCCTGCTTGCATATTCATAAAAAGGGTTTTGCTTCTCCCAGCTGAGCATGTTGTGGTGAATACCTCCCCTATCTGCAGAAAATAATTTCTGAATTTTAAGTCGTAAAATTTGTTGGAAATTTACTTTTAGATAGATATCCCTATGAGTCCAAGGAGTCCAGCAGACATCAGAAGAAAGTGATTTATTCCCTTATCACCTCCTCTTCTCTTAAAGAAAGAACTCCATTTTTGCCACACTAAAACCTTAAAGATGCCTTATGCAGTTTACCGCAAGGTTCCAAACCTATGGGTTGTCATTTATAGTGATGGTCTCAGGCACGATGGTATAACCACCATCTTAGATTGTCTCTCACTGACATCAGTGGTAGTTTCTCTGTTCCCTTAGTCATTGTGAAAGTACACTTCTTGTCAGCACAGCAGCCTCACCTCCTCATACATTTAAGTGTCCTGTGCTGGGTAACAGGTTTTGGTAATACCAACATATTAATGTTGATCCAAATCTCCTGGAAGTCAGGGGAGTTCTTAGAAAATGTGTGATAAAGTAATAAGACTCTTCAGCAATTAAATGGATAAAAATATCAAGAGAGTATCACGTATAGCTGTGATATGAAAACTAGCACTTTACTACCATAAGCTTATAGGATTACTGTTGCTAGAGGGCTTTCCTATTTGGCTTTTAAGATAACAATTAAAGGTGGGTAGGAGTGGGTGTCACATCCTTTCAGCTGTATAGATACAAAAACTTGAACTTCCTCCCTGCTGTAGATGGATATGAAATTCTAGTTCATTATATCCAAACACCACCAAACCCAAGGATTTAGGAATGAAAATGCTATGTAACTTTATGGCTGCAATAGATTATGCACCCTAACTTTATTGACTGATCTATAAACACATTCATTAATGGTGGTAGTAATTGTCCCAATCTTCAAAATGCAAATTACCAAATAAAATCACTCCAGTTCAATGAAATGCATGGATTTACATCAGATCAAAAAAAAAGACAAACATTTCTCTATCTAATGTTTTCCCCTAGATAACACCATTTCATGCACTGAATCCTGACAGAAGCTCAGAGCTTTCATTTGAACTGCAGCACACTTTGCAAGCACATCCAAGATTAACCCTTCAAGCAATGAGGAAATTAAGACTCCATCATGTCCCTAGATATTTTGCTTGAAGATTAATTAAACTTCACCTACAGCATGAAACATTTCACCTGTATATTGGCTGTGCTTCTCCTTGCCAATTATTTCTATGTGGTGTGTTTGATTTCACAAATAGATTGAGGAGAATACACTATGTGTCCAGCAACTGTTCCAAGCAGTTTTATGAGGAAATGGTTTCCTCATTTCCATATGACCCTCAGAACATTTCGCTGCAATATAATAAGCATGAACAGCAATCAGTCACTCAACACCAAAGATGTTCCCAGCCTGATCTCAGGGTCTAGTATTCAAAAACACATGATGTTTGTATTTTCAGTCTTCACTCTGCAATGAGGAGGTTGTAGAGGAAAGGAGAACTTATCGGACATACAGAGATAAATACGCTGAAATAATCAGCCATACTTGCAGAAGTAAAATTAGGATTTGGGGATCATTTCCTAACTGGGCAAGAAAAGTATATGAGGTGAATAAAATCATGTATATGCCTAAATTAATCATCTTTACACAAATACAGTATGATTGAGGAATGGTCCTTCTCAGGACATTAATCTTAGCTAGCTTTTAATTCTACAGGGAGCACTAGTGTCTCTGGGCTCTTGTCCAGTATTACTAGCAAGGTAGATCCCAGACACTGGATCCTACATCTACTAAGAGAGTGAACTTAAACTCTAATACGCAGACCCTAACAGCTACTCTCAGACATCCATGCCTTGGTAAAGCCCCCAGCTGGCTTAAAATATGACCTCAGTGTGAGCTGTAAATTTTGGTGTATATGATTTAATAATTTTTAAGAGGGGCCAGACCCAGTGGACTGTAGGTCCTGGGCAGGGTTTCCATCCCACTCCAATGGAGCTGAAGCAGGTCAGTTCCCAGGGCCAGGGTGATCCTCTCAAGGCAGGTGGCTGACATTCCCCTTTCTATATCACTGATGAAAAAATATTAAATACGGGTTGCAAGCCTCCCCCTGAAGACCTCAACTAGAAACAGTTAAGTGCCATGCCAACAGAACTAATTTTCTCAATTTTTCAGTGAACTTCTAAATTAAATTCATCACTGATTTTGAAAAATGCTAATCTTTTTAAACAGGTATAATGCCAGACTGAGAAAAATGCCTTAGGAGAGTGTTAAGAATATTATGTCAACACAATTCTGAGCATCAAAATTATTCTAATTTGTTCATTCATTATATTGTCACCTATTTATTCCTCATTGACTATGCCACCCCAAAATCCTTCCCCTGACTGTTTTGAGAGGCGGCTCCTGTTTACTTAGCTTATTATATTTTCCCTTTCTGAGCACTCTCTTCTCTGTTTACTGAATGTTATTTGTTGCTTTTAAAAGAACAAAGGCTGACAATCACACTTTTTTACTATTGTACCATGTCCTTAAAAGCGAGCAACACTGTTTTTCTGTAGAACTCTACGAAGAGAATTTCCAGCAAATTACAAAACCTAGTTTATAATTGGCTTTCCCTACATACTCTCTCTAGAAAGATTGCTGAAAGCTTTACAAGCCTGTGCTGATTTTGGATAAACCTTCACCAGTTCATGACTCCTCATGAAAATCATGCAATTTGCAGACAGCTTGCACAATTTTACTAGACTTAAGCAGGAATACTTTCAAGGAAATTAGGTCACATTAAAATATGTTACCTTCTGGAAGACAAGTATTTTTCAGAGACCTACTCATTGCAAGAAAGCCCACCTTCAGATCCTCTTGCTACTGTCAAGGGTAGACAGTGAAAAACCCGCGTACTTATGAATCAGTCTCAATAAAGGAAAATGAGCTCAGACTTCTGCCTTCCTTATGGGTATCTTCATTTGAAATTCTCTATGGAAATTGCATTGCTTTTCATATGAGAAGGTCCCTATAATTTGCCTAATTATCAGCCTGACAGTTTTACATGGAGCTTATATGCAGAAAATGAAAGGAATGATGAGGGAAATTCATGGAAGAGCTTTTATTTCCCCTGACAGAAATATCATCTCAACCTAATTTGCATGTTAACATTACACATCACCCTCCAAATCTTATTGGTGGAAATGTATCCACTCTCATCTATTCCCATAAAAACAGCAAATGAAAATTGACATTTGTTCATCTTGTTCCAGCAAAGCAGCTCCAAAAAGAGTGAATTTGGGTCAGATTAAGACATTGCCTGTCATAGAGAAATTCAGACTCTTAAATACAAGCGATTTCTTTTAAGTCATAGTTAAAAGGAGAAACATGATTGCATTTCTGCATTAGAAAAAATTATTTATGGGACAACCTAGGACTTACCAGCAAACAGGTAATTGCCCTTTTTTTGTACCATGTCTTAGTAAGAGCCCGAGATACAGAAAAAAAATGTATCCTGCTGGTAAATTGATGTCACATCCAGGTGACCATATCTTAACCAGATTTATACAAGTAAATTCCTTTTAGTATGCAAACATTTACCAGTGTTTGAATCTTTGAGAAGGCTGACATCTACTGCCAAGCTGTAGGACCTTGTGATGCTCATAACCTCAAGATTACTGAATCACATCCTGAGTAATCACGGGTGACTTGTAAAACTCTTCAGTCACTCATTCCCTTCCTCTTTAAAATCCACAGGACACACATCCACAGATAAAGTATTTGAGCACTTCCAATGGAAAAGAGAGTGCAATTGCAGAGGTCTGTGTTACCAATCCCTGAATACTGAGTGATGGCATATTTACAAATCCAGAAACAATAGATTCAGTTCCAGTATCAAGGCTACTGAACTTTTACATTACTGTACTTCATCTAGTGACAGAAGAAGATTTAGTACTACCTGGGACTAAAAATGGCATGGCCTTGCCTCCTTCAATAAACCATTTTGTTTTAACTGAGCGCTATGCTGGAAAATGCACAGAAATTAAGAACTTAAGGGTCTGTATTCTGGGCTTAAAAAGAAAAAGCAATAGCATGAAGGATCATGTAGCAACATGTAGTTGAAATTACTTGGCTTCTCAGCTTCTGTCCTGCCTCGTGTGCTCTGTTGAAATTGCTGTGTATGCCACTAGCACATGTTTTTGTGGGTAAACAAGACAGAATGGAAGAACTTGCCTCTATATAAAATACAAAGTGAAAAGGTCAGCTGTGCATTTCAACTATAATTTTTCAGATTTCTTGATTTTTTGTGCACTTTGCTATAAAACTTAAATACATAAATTTTTACAGAAATTTGATACATTTTCTCTCCAATATTTTACTTTTTTCTGTAACTTAGAGATTTCCAGTCAGTTCTTTTAAACATGGAGTATACATTTAATAGGAGAAGAATTACAGATACATTCTATTTCTTGACACAAACAGTAACAGCAACATTCACCTTCTTAAGCTAAGATCTTCAAGTCAGCTCAAAAATATCACTTTAAGCATAATATACTTCATTTACATTCTTCCATGCAGGAGTTAGAAACACAAATACCATCCTAATTAATTCATAAAAGATAGATTTAGTGGCATAACTAAATGTGTCTGCAAAGTAACACTTGGGAAAATACAGCCACCTCTCCTGCCAGAGAATAACTCCAAAAAACTAGAGGCTGAAATCGTATACAGCTTGGAGTAATTGTGGTTGTTACTGCACTTACAATGTGAACATAGAAAGTGATGATCTCAGTTTATATTCAGCACTCAAAACTGTTCCAAAGGGAGCCTAAAATAGACTTAATGAATGCTTTTAGAAAATTACTTCTGTTTTATATCTAAATAAATGTGGGAAAAAAAGTTAATTTAACTCCAACCCATACCATGATTTCAATCTCTGGAAATATTTATGCATGCATATTATTTGATTTCTTGGCTCAGTAATTAGCTTTAACATCATAATTTGCTTCATGAATAGTTTACACACATTTTTTGGCTGCATCCAGGGTACAAAATAAGAAAATATTCTTACTATGAAGAGCTGAAGCAAGGCAAATACCATGGAAATAATATTCTGGGAAGCACAAGCAATTTATGAGGCTGCAAAAGCTACCTCATACATAGCAGAATATTTCTTTAGTTGTAGTCAAGTGCTAAGCCTCTTGCAGTAAGAAATGCACAACCATCAGTGTTATACAGCCTTTCCGTAGGCATAGAACATAAAAAGATTATTTGCAATTGTTTAATTTCACTCTTTTCTTCAAAACTTCACTTTGCTTTAAAGATTAACCAGTTTCATTACATGTTAATATAACTGGTATTTTATGGTAAAAGGAAGCTTCCCTTGCTCTTCTCCATTTGTGCTCAGAAGTTTCGACAAACTGGCACATATCAAGAACAGTGATGTTCATTTAGATGGCTTCTCTTCAAGTCTCAGGAGAATCTTCACAAAGAAATCTCAAGTGAACCTTCATAAACAGATGATCTTGCCACATATGTTCAGCACGCAAGTCCTATTGATTAAAATTTACCTGCATTCAATAATTTCTGTTTGGTATTCATTGTTGCATAGCATTCACTGAAAAAAAGGCCTTTAGGAGTTCACACAACAAATTTCAGGCACTAAAAAATGCTTTTCTGAGTTTACACACGGTTAAAATTAAAGCACAAAAATTTCAGCTTTGTGAAGAAATCAGTGTTCCTCAGGTCAGAGGAAGGTTTGTTCTATAATACAAAGGAGCTAATAGGAACTAGGTGTCTTCAGGCAAGTATATCATTCTCTTAAAGTAATTTGAATTTCAGGCTCCCTACCAGAAATAAATCTGGGGGGTCATCTAGCTATGAAAAGGCTTCTGTGGTCACAGCAGTCTTCTCAAGGTAGCAGAGAAATTCCAATGAAGACGTTAGAGGGGAAGAGCATAGAATCGGAGAATCATAGAAAAGTTTGGGTTAGAAGGGACTTTCAAGTATCATCTATTCCAAACCCCCTGCAGTCAGCAGGGACATCTGCAACTTGATCATGTTGCTCAGAGCCCTGTCCAGCCTGGTTTTGAATTTGTTCAGGGATGGGGCACCTACTACCTGTCTGGGAAACTTGCTCCAGTGTTTTACCATCCTCATCATAAAAATATCAGTTTAAATTAGTTTAAAACCACGACCCCTTGTTCGATCATATGGGCCCTGCTAAAAGGTGTCTTCTTTCTTGTAAGCCTCTGTTGTAAGGCAGCAATAAGATTTCCTGGAACCTTCTCTTCTCTCCTCTGTCTGACACACTTTCTGAGGCATGGAGGAGTACATCCCAGAGGCATCAGTCTCCTTTTTCTATACCCCCTGTCCAGACATGATAAGTCTGATCTTTCCAATCTGCCCAGAAAAAATGGAGATCCTGTTGCAGCACAATGACATTTCAATGAGCTGGTAGGAAGTAATTTTTATTTTAAATGCATGGGAGGATAAAGCTCTCAGCTTTATCATAAATCTACACAGTTCAAGGGGAAAAAGGTGATTCTCCCACCAGTGGCTCTGTACATCATACTGAGCCTCCTCTCTGATCTGCCTGTCTAGAGAATTACTGATGCTGGCCTACTTGCCATTAGAGGAAACCTTGCTAGCAAGTCCTGTCACAGCAGGATCAAGTGTCTGTTATGGATCTCCTACCAGGTAGGTATTAATCATTCAAGCACAGCAATCTACATTAGACTTTTAAATGGGCAAGAGAAAAGCTGCTTCACTCAATTACAAATTGTACAGAAGAACAGCCTAGTGGTAATTGCTTGTAACTAATTAAGTAACCTGAACACAGAGGCTACTAATGATAGCCAGTTGCTAAAAAGCTACAACTGTTAATTGTAAAAGTTTCTGGAGCCTTTTGACATGATCTCTGGCAGCTTATGTGCAAAGGCACCTGGATGAATAAATTAACTCCAGTTTTGCCATGTCCAGAAAGAAAATGAGTCAGAAAAATGCAGTGCTGCTTAAAAATGAAAAGGTCATTATCAAAATTAAACTAATCCCTTTAAAAGGAACAAAGTCAGACAGAAGACATGATCAGTACAAATGTGACAAAATGGGAACAAGTGTTGGAGTACTTCTCTTAAGAGCATTTCTCTAAGTAAAAGGTACCTTAAAACAACAAATGAATCATCTTCTCCTAGCAAGCATGGTCCTATATAGCTATCTCCAACAGCAAAGCAGTGATTCAAGTTCTATATACCTATGAATAATACACAGGAAGAAAGAACTAATCTTAAAATAAAAAGTCAAATTGTCTTTGAAATCAAAGGAAAACCAAATGAGAAACTTCATACACTAATAACCCATATCTCTATTGGTTTTTCTCCCAGGTGTTATATGTATGTATATCTGATATCCGATACAAGAGCAAGAGATTCAGTAAAATGGACTAGGGTCAGAACCCAATTATCAGTCTGTCTAAATCTTCTTGCAGCAGGCACTGTGGTACACAAACACCCTAAGGCCTGGTCGCCTTTAAAAGAAGTCAAATTCTTGTCTATTTTTAATATTTTGTACATCACCAGTCTTCCCAGCAAGGATTATTTACTTTTCAGGTATTCTAGAAATGCATCTATTTCTATTTGCTCTTGCTGCCCTAACATATTATGTTTTCTGAAACATTTCATACAGCTAACCCTGCAACTCCATTAGTGAGCTCAGATAGTTACATTCTTCCAACTCGGCTTATGTAGTGGCCTCCTTTCAAAACTAAGTATCAAACTAAATTAATATTTAATTACCACTCCGGTTTAAAACATGTTACTACAACTTTCAATACAGAAGTAATTCTAACCTATGTTTCACAGTATAGAGTTTAATCTGTCACATCATAGTAGAGAGAAATCCCGGGAGGAACACAGCATTGCAGATCTTGTTAACCAGGGAAAAAAGGTGTGAAATGTACTTGGCCAGATGTAGTCTCTTGATATTCCCTTAGAGGACTGAATTATGTAATGTAAAGGAGTCTAAAGTCAAAAATGAAAGATGAGGTTCTGTTGTTTTTGTTTCCTCCCTTTCTTCCTTCTTGTCAAAGCTCAACCTAGTTTACATTTTACCTGATATATTAGTTGGCTATTTACACCAACATTAAGGTCCTAAAGCATCTCTTGTTCCTGAATTGCTCAGCAACCTAGGAGCTCCCCTTTCAACTAACACCCTAACCTCAGATTACCATTATTTTGAACTTCTGCCAAAACCTGTACAGTTTAACTATCAGCCAGCCACTGAATCTCCTATTCCTTGTCTCCTGCAGTGCATGACATTTTATTTTAAAGTGTCCTCATTACATATAAGTGCATGGTCAAGTATTACCATTTCTGAAGTAGTACCGCTCTGGCAAAGTTATGACTGCTATTGCTCTTCCTATTACAAAAAATAATTGCCTCCTACCCTTTCAAGATTTACATGGTTTCCGTCGAGACTTTTAAGCAATTTGTGGGTGGCAAATGTGCCGCAGTCTGAGAGGAAGGGAGAAGGCGCAGCACAGCAGGAAGGAGCTCCCACGAGGTCTGAGATCGTGATGCAATGCCAGGTTAATGGGGGCGAATAGGGGTTTTATAAACTCTGATGGGGGGTGGTACCAGAAGGGGAGTGGAGCATGAGACGGACAACCAGGGACATGAACCGGGATAGGGATACAGGCAAACGGGGGCGGGACTGGGGAAGGAAAGGACGAATGGTAGCTGACACCTCGGTAGCTTATTCAGCCAATCAGAGAGGGGGCAGAGAAGCAGGGAGCAGGCGTGTCCAGGCATGCCCGGGAAATGCAAATATCGAGAAAGCACGCACTGTACCTATCCGTAAACACAGGATAAAGGAAAGGTTCGCACAATAAAGTCCTCTCATTCACTGTAGTTATTATTCTTTGTCTGCCACGCCAATGTTTCTCCTCTCAGGAAAAGTGCTTGTATTCCACTCCATTCAGGAAGAATTTCTTCACTGAAAGAGCGTCCGACGTTTGAAGGGACTGCCCAGGGAGGCAGTGAAGTCATCAACCCTGGAACTATTCAAGAAATGACTGCATGTGGCACATAGTGCCATGGTCTATCTGACAAGATGGTGTTTTATCAAAAGTTGAATTCAATGATCTTGAAGATCATTTCCAACCTTAACAATTCTATGGTTCTATGATTTGAAGAAGCTGGGGGTCATGACATGGCATGAGGATTTGATATGATAATGCAAATTTATCTTTGTCATGTTCTGCCATTCTGCTACAATCCAGTGATGATCTGTGTTACAGTTTTAGAATTTGTCAGAATTTTTTTCTTTCCCTACCAGCCTAGACTTGGGGAGCTGACACCCTCCCAAACAAAGACCTGGCTAATGATCAGAATTCCAACCTGATGACTGGGAGGAGAGTTCTTTTGTTTGTTTTGGGGGTTGTTTCTTTTTCCATTCACTTCTTCGGCAGCGGTTTGGGGAAGGAGGCACCTCGGAGGGACTCCTGTGGGTTTTGGCTTCTTTCCCTGCCTCCTGCTCCTACCCTGGTGTGCCCTGAGCGTCAGAGGGACAGACAGCCTTTCATCGCTTTGGAGTTCCGATAGATTTTTTTCCTGAGGCACTGACAGCACCAACATGGGAGCCCCCGGCCCCCTCTGCCCACCCCCCGTGCCAGCGCCTTTCAGACAGAGGACAAAGGAGGGAGACTCCATGTTGCCTACGAGAGAGGTTTCATCCGTCCCTACAGAGATTCATTTCTGTAATGAATGAGTTAACTTTGTTCATAAAATCGTAAGAAAAGAAGATTTCATCTGCTTATCTAA
>VWZG01002911.1:47246-57975 GCA_013396735.1 Grallaria varia | reverse complement strand
TAGTTTCATAATCCATGTTCAGTTAATTAATTATTTTGAATGAAGAGAGTGGGACTGAAGAAGTAGGAGTAATGTCATGGGTTTTATTTTCTTCCTTACCAGCAACATGATTTTGCTGTGAGAAGGAAGGTCTAGGAAAGGTCAACTGGTGGTTAGGTAACCTTTTTTAATAATGGAAAAAAATTATACAGCTTTAAGGAAACTTGCTAATTTCTAAGAACTCACAGCACCAAGGGAAGGACTGCACTGTTACAAGAAGCGAAACCATCACTGGAACCCAAAGTTCACATTAAAAACAATGCACATAANAAGCAATGCACATAATGAAGCAGTGGTTAGAGTCAATTCAAAACTAATAATATCAGAGAATCCTTCAATGATTAATGACTGCTGCAATCAGAAACATGATGTTAAGTGATACATTACACCATGGGGTATGGTGTATTTACAATTGTTAATGGGGACAGATGTTTCTTTTAAGCAAAGTTAGTTACTGAATTTTCTTATTTAACTTCCTGGTCATCACTATCACCAGCAACTGCTAATCAGTGTATAAATGCAAAGTTTACTAAGAGGGGAAATAACAAAGAAGTCTTTCTACTGGTGGATTAGTCAGAAGTAATTGAAGGCCACAAAGCTCCCCAACAGAACTTGAAAACCTTGAGAAATTTTTATGTCTGCATAATGTCTTTAGAGAATCAACATTACCATTGCCAGTTACTAGCAGAGAGAAAAAAAAAAAAAGGTGGTATAAAATTTTAATCAAATCAATAAAGAATATTTCCTAAGGTAATTTTACAATTTATTAGCTACAGCTACTAATCTTCTGGCTAATGATTTCACAGTTTTTGAGATCATTAAGCAATAGGTCTAATTGAGCTTAACTTCTAAACAGAAAACAATATTCTTCTTGATCTATAAAAAATGAACAATGCAGTGAAATTTCAGCATATATTTCAATGTAAATCCTATCACGTACTAAGAAATTGTAAATTAANGAGTAGGTACTTTGCTAGATCTAGAGAAAGAAATTTATTCACTATATCTGTCTTGTGGCAATATGGTAAAGAAATGATGTCATCAAGAACCACTGATATATTTTAGTATTTTTAATAATACTCAATTATTTCTCTTGGTGAGAGATATTATGAAATCTGCATTCTTAAAGATAGTCAGAAGTTGACCTGGGAAAGGCCATTCTCTGAGTAGGATTTTCACCAGATGACCTACAAAAACTCATCCAATAAGAATTATTCGGTGAGTTTTTTTATCTCAAACCAGTCATATCTGTCCTAGAATCTGTTTTAAAGTAGTCCTGACTTATTGCTCTTAGCAAAACAGCTTCAGCATTGTTCTTATTACATTTCCACATTATTTTTTGGTGGCACAGACCAAATGTATTACACACCAAATGTAGTAGTTAATGTTTCATAATCCATTTGTAGTTGTCCAGGATTTTCTAAATGTACCCATTTTTTATCTACTCTAATTTTCAGAAGAGCAGTGTATCAAGTTTCTCCCTGCAGATTTCATCCTTAAAATACACTCTGGAAAGGAATTTTTGGTACAGATTGCTTGCAGGTAAGGGACCCTTGAGATTGAAGACATTGCTCATAAGCAGCTATTGAGAAATGAAAGATGTATCCTCTCACCCCTTCTCAGTTGTTAAGGGGGGTAGAAAAGGTTATGAATTGTGAAGGACCCTGATATTCTACAGAGACTGAAAAGGAAAGGTAAGAGGAGGTGAGAATTCAGATGAGACAAGAATAAAGTTGCTACTAAAGGACTAAAGTAGTGATATTTAGCTTGCATTCTTACACATTCATAAGTAAAAAAGAATTTTCTTATTTTACTAAGAAAGAAGGAGAAATGGTATTACTCTGAAACCACTGTAAATATCAGTTTTCAAACAGTGGTGTCCAAATACAACTGTGTTGAGAAAGAGAACAAGAATGCAGCCCCATCCTGAAAGACAACAAGGTAGAGGAAAACTACTGCTAAGAAAAACCTTAGGGGATAATTAGATGAAGAACAGGAAACTCCGTATGTTCTACATAATATTATTTTCATGCTTCTCTTCGTAACTTACTATTTAACAGGATGATTTTCTTTGCTTCGTTAGGATAAAGCCTAATTTATTTTCTGGGTGTTTAGATCAAATCTAGACTATTCTGAAGGTTCCATTGGTAGTCATATGCCAATAGCCTGTGGCAGGGAGTTAGTAGTAGAGTTCACAACATTCATTGAACTCATGTTTTATTTAATTATTTTTTGACAGTTGGGTGATGCCTGTCAATAGCTGACTTGTCTCTCACATCTTAGCATTTCCACAGATTTGCAGTTTCATTGGAAAAGCTCAGTCTTTAAAAAGTAGCAAGTAACATTTATTTTGTAATATCAGAGCTTTCTTCGACTCAGGCAATTGTTTTTTAATGCAAAGTGTCCCATCATTATGAACAATGGAAAGGCAACCCTAAAATTAATATTGGGTCCTGAATGAAGCTCAAATTTGAAACTAAGATGCTGAGTCTCTATATCCAGAGTTCTGTAGAGGGACAGGCAGGCTCCTTCACCCACAAAAAACATAGCATAAAAAATCCTCTGAGGGTGCCATCTGACTCAAGAAGAGAGCCTGATGCAGTAATTCAAGGCCCTTTGAATAGCAGACAGTGACCTGTAGAAACATTTTTAAACAACTGATGGATGTAAACTCATAATTAATACTTAGCCAGAAGTCACTCCTCTCACAGAGAGAATTTTTTCTTTAAAGCTTTTTTGCATAGTCTCAGAGGTCAGCATGTTATTTGCATAATAGGATCAGATCCTCTTCTCTCCCACTGTCTGGGTCTGGTTTTGAATAGCAGCTACTTCAGCAGGAGGGGAAGGAGAGGCTGCTGCATTATCCCACCTACTGCCATCAGGGCGGACGCATGGGAGCAATAGGTTGGAGTGATGAGTGACTATTGCTTCTACTAGGCAAGTACCCTAAACAGTAGGCTGTTAAACAAATAATGGGAAGCAGCAGGACTTCTGGATGTATATTTGAAGAAAGCAGCTAGAAACTGCTATTTCTATTGTATCTTGATCCTGCTGGTCTCTGGGGGTACTCTGAGTGTACCAGTTGGTTGTGCCTGGACCCAGAAGTTCCTAGACACCATTGCCTATCTAATGCTTCAAGCCCTTTTGCCTCTTCCAAATAATTCTGCATAAGGTAACAAGGTAACTTTTTTTTCCTTTTTTTTTTTTTTCTTTTTTTTGCTTTAAACCCAGTATCGCTTATATTCCAACAAGGAAAACATTTCTTATTAAATAAATAAACATTTTTTTTTTTTTAGTTGTCAGCTCCCAAGAATAGTTTTTGTTTTTTTTGACTTGGCACTGCTAAATCTCTATTTGCTATGTCATACGATGGACTTAATAAGTTTTGCTTTCCAAAATAGGAAGATGGAAAGCAAATATTCTCTAATATGTTAAACATATAATAGATATTTCTCCTTCTCAGGAAATACAACTATTTGAAAAGAAAAAAAAAAAGTCATAATATTAGGTATTTCTAGGGGATGTTTCTGCATTTGCAGTTAACTACATTTTTTAACATTTTTCATCAATTTTATTGTCAGTTTTCCATCACACTTTTTCATTAATAAATACTTCTTAGTGTTTTTGTTTTTCTTCTTCATTTGTAGGTAACCCATAAACTGTCAATTGCTTTGTACTATTTTACACATCAATTATTTTCTGAAATTCAGGTAGCACCTCTATCACTGGTACCGTGAACTACTGCTGTGATGAAAGAGAAAAGATCAGTGACTGACTGTTCCACAGAATTCTGTTTACCTACTTTTCTTAGAAATTCAAGAGACTAAATATTTTCTCTTTTTATGGAGTGTGATATGAAGCAGCAATCATCTGCACAGATGTAAAATAAGTGAATGAGAAAAATAAAATGCTTATTGACCTCTGTTTTTCAAGTAAACTGGAATTAAAAATACTTTCTTAAGCCTTTTGAGTCCCATGTGCTCTTTAAATGGAAAATCTATAGTTAAAGCATATGCTTCATTGATTTCAATTAATTTATTAGGATGACACAATTCCCTAAGGAATAGTGTGTGTATAGGCTTACCAAACACTTTGATCATAATATACCAAAATGAATGTTACTCTTAAAAACTTTTACACCTGCTTGATACAATAAAAAAGACATTACAATAAAGCATTGCAACACTTTTATTTCTAGCCTCAGCCTCCAATGAAAATCCCAAAATTGCTAGACAGAATGAATTCATATCTGGTAAGCTCCGGATATTAACACTTGCCTACTTAAGATGAGGTTAGATAAAAAAAAGATGGTTCCCTCATACATTACCTTTCTATTTTTTACAGTAAATAAAAAAGACCCATATATTTTGTGGATGTGGTCATTGTTTCTCACCTTTTCTTATTTTCTCTCCTTGATACTGCTTTCCAAGAACTTGTCAGAGAGCAAAGAAATACAGGACATATGCATCACTCAAGGCATCTAATTCTAAACAATAATGTTGAAATTTGCATCCTGTCCTCCTGCTTTGTTGGCTTGTTTGGATAGCAACTAAAAATTTTACCCAACAATAAAATACATTAAAAAAAAGAAAGTATTTATTCTATTAGAATAAAATCTTTGCTACTTCTGTTTCCAGTCTCAGACATCATAAATATCCAGCTCCTGAAGAAAATTGGGCTTTTAAATTGCTGGGATCTCTTTCACTAACTATTTATGTTACATATCCCATATCTTCGGTAAATGGCAAAATATCAGATCCAAATATGTTTAGAGACTTAAACTGGAATTTAATCATGTCATGCATATAAATAAAACACAGGGACAAAATGACCCAATAAAAGCAATGCCTGTGATTGTCATTTAAATTCAGTGGTTTCTCAGTCTCTGACATCATCATAGATACAGAATTATGCTTCTGGGAAAAACTGCAAGTTTTTCTCCATCTCATACTGTTATGACAAATCAGGAAGCAATGGTTCCTCTGATTAAATCTGCTGGGGAGTTCTGATTTGGAACAACTCTGGATGCGCACATGAAGGATCAGGATTTTTAAGCTAAAATGATACTGTTGCAAAAAGCAGCAGCTGAAGGGACCGCCCTTATTATGGAAACAGAGCAATTACAGCGCTAACAAAGTCAGCGTGTCAATCTAACCTAACCAACAATATAAACGCTGAGGTATATGATTCCTGTCGAAACTATGATACTAAACAGAAAGACCTGTGGAATCAGAAAGAGCCTGATTTCACACACAAGGAGAGTGTACAAACAAGACGAAGGATCTGGTAAGAGCACCTTAATCTCAAAAGCAGTGGATCAATCTGTCCATTTACCAGTTGAATACATATAAGTCATGACTGTCACCCAAAAATAAGCATAACTATATTATTTTTAATATACATGTACTTTATCTATTTATTTATTGGTCTCTTAATTTAGAACAGTAACATACAATATTAGATGCTCTTCTTTCAGAACGCAAAAATAAGTAATATTTGTTTGTCTGTTTATCAATTTAGCATCATAGCGGGTACATGTGGGACATGTATGTTTATTTCACTCATTTGAATTGTCTACAATAGAACAGGGCATTTAGAATCCCCTCATTGCTCTGTCCTATTTGAACTTCTAGTGGAGAATACAGTACATTCACCACTGTATTGACTAAAATCTGAACACAGAGCTAACCCAGATGTGGTCATTAAATTTGGTCAGGCAAAACTACCCTTACTGAAAGCAAATTTCAGAGAGAGAGATTAATATTGCAAAGGGGGAAAAAGCTAATACTTACTATACTAGTGAGTTAGTACTAGGAAAAACCCCCAGAAAATAAATGAGAAAAATATGTAAATGAGGATGAAATCTGTACTTGAGGCAAAACTGAATTTGCTGAACATGCAGAAATGATTTGATACACAGCATGAGACTTATAGTTTGAGATTTAAATAAGAACTTGATCTAATCACTCTTTTGTATCATCTAAATTTCCAGCAGGTGTCCAAATTACTTCCATCCTCTCATGAGCTATTGGGTATGCAGCCCTAGGACATAAGCATTGCTAACAAATAACTGCATCAAGTGACTCACAACATGAATGTTATCTACCTCATCAGGTAATCAACAAGCTTCAGGAAGCTGTCTGACCTTCCTTTCAAAAGTCAACAAGGTTTCCTCAGTCTAAAATTTTTAACAATCTATGATATGTATTGCCTTTCTAAAACTTTTTTGTGTCTTGAAGTTCAAAAGCTACTCTGGACTACAATGTAAAGGGAATAAAAATCTTTTATTGGCCACTGGAAGCATTTAAAACAATTAACGAAACTGCTCAGGGGAAAGCACTTCATGTCAACCACACAAACTTATTTTTATACATATTCAGTTTATTTTACAGAAAGCTCAATAAAGTATCAATAAGCAATATAAGCCTTTCAAGAGTATATGTTATGCCGCAATAATCCATGCTGAGTGCCATAGATGGCTGACAATACAATGCAGGGAATTAGCCCAACACAATTTACATCCTATTGTGCACTTCTGCTTAATTTAACAGCAAGAACTCAGTTTCCCCTGTGTGCTTCTATAAGCATTTAGCAATAGAAGCTTAATTCTAGAGTTTTTCTTCAAAATAGACCTGATCAAATCCTTGCTGTGACAACAGATGGTGACAGAGCAGATGTATCACTAGACCTGAAAGTTCAGTGACTGTCAGTCAAGAGCTGCTGCTGCCCTGAGGAGCCACAGCTACAGCACATTGAGAAATAATTAATTCAACAGTCATGCTAAATCAGGAAGAAAAAAACCAAACCAAAACAAAAGAAATAAAAATACTCCTAAGGAGAGGGAACAATAACACTGTTCTTAATGTACTTCTGGAACAGACTTGATTTGAGGACATGTCATCTTTCAGTAGAGCACTGTTTAATCACTGCACTTTAAACATATCAAGACAGTAGCAACGGAGGCTATTACTCAGTAATTAACAATAAGAAAAGAAATTCATGTGTTGTGTTTCATACAGATGTTTATCACTAGAATGGATGTTATTCTGTCAGTCCACCTGAGCAATGGAATTCACCTTTTTAAATGCAACAGAAATGCAACACATCTGCAGCAAAGAACACTGGCTTCACTGATAGGCAAGCCAATCACCATGACATTTCTGTGTGCTCACCATTATACAGCACACATAAATCAGGTTTTATTAAATAACTCAATGAGCCAAATTTTTAGAATTGATTTTAAATGAGATTGTTCTAACTGCAGTACTTTAGTCAAGCTGAACAGCCTATTAAGCCAGAATACGAGGTGATATTACATAGATGATCTGTTACAGCTGCATGTAGTTTTATTTATTAAATCACATAAGAAGGAAGAGTAGATGGGCATAATCACGTATATTTATGAACACCATCAAGAATGTAAAATATCCGCAAAACAATGGGATCCATGATAACTGAGTGCCGTGGAATCTGACATGCACAATTATACCCCAGTTTCTGGCCTTACTGTGGCATCAGTTCATTATGCCAGGATGTTTTAAAACTGAGTTAAACACAGTTGTGAAGGTGAAAAACTCTTTCTCATTCTCACGTAATTCTAGTTATGAACTGTTAACTGTGAATAGGACAGCTACCAATTCTTTTCCCATAAAAGCAGGAAAATTCTAGAGGGAAAGATTGTTCTTAAAATTATTTAATGAAAATTTCTTATCTCCTGTAGAGACAAGACAAATCTCCAAAAATGCTCATGCTGCCTGTGGATAGAAGAGAAATAGTATTCAGCTTAAAAGATTATAGCATTGTTCCCCATTATAGTTTTTTTGTGAATTCAAGATTGATGAAAGGTGGAGGGTTGTAGCCCTTGAATTCCTCTTAATAGAGATGAGACATACAGCATGGGGGAAAAAAGTTTTAGATATACTACTCTGCCATGACATTCCAATCTCTGTTTCATGTGAAACCTTGAGATTTTACTTTTGTCCAGGTGGTAGAAAAGCAAGAGCCTGTATCTTACATTGTTTGCCAGATACTGAATCTGATTTGTACCACTACCTTGTTGAGTGAAATAAGTTAAAATTGGAATCAGAGAGTTATGACTTTCCTGACTGCAACTTAGGAACATTGTACTTACTTGTACATGTAGGGACAGTAAGAGGTAAACTGAAGGCCAGACAAAGATTTAGATCTAAACCTCGAATTCCACTGTGTACTTAAGCCGATGGGTAACCAATTCACCCTCCTGGCACAGGAACTAGCTGAGACCAGCACATTCGTAAACTCAAGGTGGCAATGCAAAGACCAGGAATTAAAAAGAAACAGGCAGTGCTTGTCTCATTTCACCACCACCGTTTACTGAGGTAGGGTGCATTTTCCTGTCATTTGGAAAATGTCAGCAAGGAGCTGATGCCACCTTTCTGAACTCACCTGCCTAAGGATGGCTCTCGCAGGAGCTGATATTTACTGTAATCAGTGTAACAGCTGAACAGAGGTGATGAATTCCAAGAAAAGGAAACATACCTGTGTTTCCATTCACTTCTTGGCTGATCGAACAGAGAAGCCTCTGGCCGAAACCTTAAAATACTCCATTCTTTGTGCCTCTCTGCTGTGAGGTCTGTATCATTTTTTCTCTGAAGTTATAGAAATTTTGTCTAGGACATCATATTATTTTTAGTGCATATTTAAACATGCATTATATTTTGAGTACCAAATTATTTAATTGTTTTTGTCCCAACTACTTGGTGGTATACTCTTAGATGTTACTATATGTAGCCCATGTGTCTAGTAACAATATAGAAAACACAACCAATATTCTGATTTTTACCACCTTTGTTTTTGCATCATCTTTCAACCACTAATAAATTTGGTAACATCATTCTCAGAACTTATTACTTCATGCAGTCCAAATAATTGCCATTTCCTCTTAATTTCAATGAAAGTATCTTATCTTTTGGTAAGTTCTATTTACTCTTTTATCTTTTTAACTTATTGCAACATTGAGACACTTTGGTAACACTATTAGAGTTACAGTATCTTCCAAACCTACCCAGGCACATTTTTTATCTCATCGTAATTCTAATGGCTCTGTCTGTGCCCCTGTTTTCTTCCTCATATCAAGAATATTTTCATGAAGGAGTTTTAACTGGGTTGGTTCCTTGACTCTAGTTTGACAACTGACTTCCCCCCTACCCAAGTAAGAGCAGAAGACCTTTGGAAGAAATAGGGAGGAGGGGGAGCTTAGCTGTTATGGCAAAGCTTTTATTTAGTAAGGAATTAGATCTCATTCAGGATGGTGTGTATGTTCTCTTTGTCTGTAGGTAAGTCCCTTGCTACAAGTGATAAAGTTGTCACAGATATGCCTGAAGGCTTCCCTGACGATGGGCCAGGCAGGCCATAAAGCACGTGGGGAGAACTCAGCCTGAGGTCTTATTGCAGATCCAAAAGATGTTGTTATAAAAGCACCAAAACACGTTTCTGCTTTTGACTTCTTGGCCATCTACACTGTAGTGTTCTCAACTGTTAAAATATTTATTTCTTTAAAACTTTAGCCACAGCCTGGTGCATGGGGTTACCTGAGTGTGTATATATATATATACAAAAACTATAAGTGAAAATAAGCTTCAATTACCTGCTATCTCTTAGACAAAAATTTATTAAAAGTATTCAATATAATAATTTAGTTTTTAGATCAATAATGATGTCTGAGTATAAGTAAAAAGTCCTGTTACTTCCCTTCATACCACGTTAATGTTTGCTGCACATAAGAAGACAGAAATTAACCTTACATCTGTGTAGCCTTTTTTGACTCTACTTAGAAACACTACTTAAATTAGGTGATATTTCCTAGCTCCTTCTACAATAAAAAGCACAACCCTCTTTACATAAGGTATGTCCAAAAGGGAATCTGGTTTTGAATTTAATGTTTCCTAAAAGGCATGCACAGAACAATAAACCTTTTTCTTCTCCAGTATTTGATGGACATCAACACCTTACCAGTGTCACTGTCCATCAAATCAGCCTCTCTCTTTTCAGTTTTATCTTTTGGCTGAGTTTTTTTGAAACACTCCATGGTAATTCCTTTGGAATATAATGATTGGTGCTGATGAGAGAAGAATGCATTATATTGAAGGCTGCCCTAACAGATAACATGACCAACAAGCTACTCAAGCCATGGGAATTATTTTTGCTTTCCACTGGAATTCTAATTCTAACGAAGAGGAAAATGCCTTACTGACCCCAGATGCCAAGGGTTCCAAA
Source organism: Grallaria varia (assembly GCA_013396735.1). Classification (NCBI taxonomy): domain Eukaryota; kingdom Metazoa; phylum Chordata; class Aves; order Passeriformes; family Formicariidae; genus Grallaria; species Grallaria varia. The sequence continues at coordinate 47,682 of VWZG01002911.1, read as the reverse complement.
ACAGCAGAGATCCCTGAATTATATGTTAGACTGGTGGGGCATTATTACTGTTATTTATGTATATATATATGTACATATATATATGTATGTATATATATGTTTGGTTTTGGGTTTTGTTTTTTTCCTCAGTAATAAAAGCAAACAGGCAAGTTCAGGATAAGAGGGAAAATGGAGCTAGTTAGTCCGATGTGGAGAGCCAAGGATCAGAATGGGAGTGATTTCAGGAATGGAATAATAACTACAGTGAATAAAAGGACTTTATTGTGCGGACTTTACCTTTATCCTGTTTATGGATACGTACAGCGCATGCTTCCTCCAGATTTGCATTTCCCGGGCCCGCCCGGCCATGCCCGCCCCCTGCTTCTCTGTTCCCCCCCTCTGACTGGCTGAAGAAGCTGCCGAGAGGTCACAGCCACCATTCGCCCTTTCCTTCCCC
>VWZG01002911.1:0-44294 GCA_013396735.1 Grallaria varia | reverse complement strand
GTAGCTATGGGTAAATGACTAAAACACATATTTAAATTAAGGACATTATCAACTAGGAATGTATCTGAATAATCTGAAAAGCCCTGAAACCACAGTACAACATTTATACTGCTTCAACCATGGTGCAACATCTTTTTAGAAGAAAAGAAGAATCACCACTGAGTTTCCACCAGTGTTTATAATATCATCCCAAAACAACTATATGCAGAGATATGAATGGCACTGTGTTTTGCAGACTTCAAAAACAGACTTAATTTACACTGTATTTACTGCAGTGGTAAGCTCTTCACATTCCTCATGCAAATACTAAGCAAGTCTGTCACTGACATCCCACAGTTTTGCTATCAAAGGATAATTCTCACTGTCAAGAACATCCTGACAAGCAATTTCAGTTGGTTTTCAAATGTATCCTGAAAGAGCAGTGTCAGAAGTACATTTCTACCCTTTCTTCTTGCATGTACATCAGCTTCAGCTTCCTCCTTTCCTCAGTGGTAGCTAAGGGGAAGCATTAAAGGAGTTAGGACATTCAGTGGGCAAAGAAATAGTATAAAATTAATCCATACTTTATAAGATACCAACTATCTTACATGACTTTTCAAAAGAAAAGGCAGACAAAATCCGTATTTTTTTGACAGAAAAAAATTACTTGAAAGGCTTTGGGAATTTATTCCTAAATGAACTATTAAATATTCCAGTGTGAGAAACCCTTGTTTGTGTTAGTAGAAGCTATTAAAATCCTTGTCAAAACTGTTTATTTTCATCTGGTTTAAGCAAAGACTATAACCAATGCCCTGAAAATTTTATTTTATGAAAGAACATGTCAAGAAAAAGAGTTTTCACTATTCTAAATAAAATACCAAAAATACCTATTTAATGGCAAGTTACAGTTACATATTAAATAATTCAGGAGTACTTTTGTTTACTTCACACATAGAGAGGTTTTTTTTTTTTTTTTTCAGATATAAAGTACATTAGGAGCCCTGTGGACTTTGAATATTCCTGTGAAATGCAAATGCATAATTGGAACATCATTGTCTCATTCAAAAATTTCCAGCTCATTTTCTAAAGCATGGTCTAGACACCTACATAACATAGTAGTTTTAACTGTTGTTACTTTAATTACTTAAAACAATCACATTTATCTTTCAGGTAATATGGTGATGTTTTTCTGAAATGCATTATTGTTAATTCTGTTATAGTTTGCAAACTGCAATATGGTTGTTCAAGTCTACCGTAGTACACCTAAATGTTTATCATTCACATGCAGAAATACTAGGCATTACAGAAAAAAACCCACAAGTTCTACATTTAGGAATTTTTCATAAATGAAAAGAGAAAAAAAAATCTCCTCTTACTTGACAGGTTATCTAAAAGAGAAATGTTTTTTCAGTTAACTGATGCACATGAATAATATTTGCTTTTATCAGAGGACACCAGTACAATACACTGCAAACATATATGCATGTAATATTTTTAAACAAAACACAACAGTGGATACTAGTCAAAAAAAAAAAAAAAAAAAGGTATCTGAGAATATTCTTTATAAAGATGTGTTTAGATGTGTTTATCCAGAGCAGCTGAAAATCAGGAATGGCACAAAAGATAGAGGAAGCATTATACAAGCTGAACTGAATCTAGCAAGGATGACCTGCTTCTAGTTCATGCTCAAAATGCAGCTGCTTAGGGGTGATGTTCTATTCTGGTTCACATTCCATGAATGCAAATTAAGAAAAAAAAATAATCTAAGAATACATAAAGAAAGCAGTTCGGGATCTGGAGATCATCTCAACGTGGAAGGAGGAAGAATGCATCAAAAATAAGGTCTCTGCAGTATCTTGAATAGTAAATAGCCAAGTGATGTTGATATGAGACCTATAATTGTTTGAGTTGGAAGAGACATTAAAGACCACCTAGTTTCAACCCCACAGGCAGGGACACCTTTCACTAGATCAGGTTGTTCAGAGCTCCATCCAGCCTGGCCTTGAACACTTCCATGGATGGGAAGCATATATTTTAGTGAAAGCTAACACAGAAAATTGGTTTGAAGTGTAGCTAATTGTTAACAGCAGAAATACATTTGACTGGGATAGGTTCCAGAAATTCATCTGGCTAATATGTTTGGACATCATAGCCATGAAGCATACTGGTCAGGAAGATGATATGAAGCGGACTATAGAGAGGAACGCACCATGGTCAAGTTCAGCAATTTTTGTGCACTAAATCTTGCAACCGCAGATGGACAGTTTTCACAGTGATGGCTGTGCCTGCTCTGCAGATGAAACGAAAAAAGAACATGGAGTGCATCCTTTCTCAGCAGGTACTCAATGAGCAGACTTTGGCTTCAGGTGTGCACAACAACTGCAAATGTTTAGGGTTTTTAATTATTATTTAAAAGCCTTCATGACAGAGAAACAGTAATGGAGAAGAATACTGTTCCTCGCTATTATCTTTTTTTGTGTGAACTGTAGCCGATTATTGTTGCTCTTTGCTGGAATGAGCTGATTAAGCTCATAAATGCTGGGTTTAAAACTTTCAGTTAAAACTGAACTGAATTATTCACTCCTCAGAGATACTGTTTCAGACCTTTGAGCAAATAGCACTGTAATAACTCATAGGCAGATTTTAAAGTGTAATTTAAAAACTACTATTTATTAGGGGTTTGTTTGACCTTTTTTACCTATTTATATTAATGAAATTTGCTATTCCAATGCAATCACAGGATTCTCATGAGATGATGAGGAAATGTGCCTTCCAATGAGCACTAAGGACACTTATGACTAGTAAGATCAAGGGATAAGGGTGCTGATTTCAGTTTTTTCAATCTTAAATACAAGTAATTGGATGTTTGAAAACTCTATGTATACCACACCTGCTTCAGTCCTCTTTCTTGATAAACTATATTGTAAATAAGACTCAGAAAGGTGATTAATGACAATGTGAGTCTCAGGTATCACAGCTGGTCCTCTGCAAGAAACAATAATATAGTAATCGTTAGTTGTTAGGACAGAGTTCCTGACAGAGACCATTCCCTTGGAGTACCTAAAGGAACAGCCAAGACTGAAGGGCAACGTATGGAATGAGTGGGCACCAGCTCCTGCTCAGTATTTTGCTGACTTAGGCAGTAAACAAGATTCTCCCACATTTTCACATATGATTTGATCTATCATTTTCTTGCAGTCTGTAGATACCATGTAACTTTGCAAGTCTCAGAAATTTTTCGGTTAATAAAGAACCCTTTATTATTTTATTTTATCCTAGCCAAATATATATGGATTTCTCCAAACAATTTAGACTCTGCAGACTTCTTCATCAATTGTTTGCAATTACACAATTGCTGATTTACATTCATTAACAGCTAATTAAAATATAATAGCTTGACAAGAATGTAAATTCATTAGCTGGGTCTTCATCTCACGCATTCAACCAACAACACAGTTTGTGCCATTGGGATGTTAAGTGATCGCAAATGGGAAGCAGGATCGTTACAACTTGGAGCTGTTTGGAAGAAAACATGAATCCATGCTGTGATAATTTTACATTAATGAATGAGTAAGAAAGAGTACAAAACTAACACCTGAAATTACTAGTTGGCTAGTCTTATTTTTTGTCTTTGCTAGGCTTTTGTTTGCTCGATGCAATAGGTAAGTTGTGGTAAAGTTTGAAATTTTGTTATTCAGGAATATATGTGCATTGAAAGAAGCGGGGAATCAGAGAAGCAGCATGCAACACTTCACATGGAATACTTCATATACTGGTAAATGCATTCAAATATATGTATAACTGCCTATAGACTACATATAGGAATTCTTGATGCTGGTTTTACAAGCTGTAGTAGATTTTACAGTTTAGGCTAAAACCCCACGAGCCATGATATGCAAAGTTATCAGTCAATGTGTTCCGGACAATATGGAAGCATAGGAAGTATTAAGTGCAACATTCTACTGACCTTCTGACCAACCTGTCTGTTGTGTGTTGATCACATTTTACCAGCTAAATGGTTCAAAGGATAGAAAGATTCAGATTACTTCCATAATTTCTAGTATTTTCACATCTAACTTTGATTTTTCTCAAGACTAGACACACCGGATTGCAAATAAACTAAGTGCAAAGGAACTCAGCATCAAGTCCCTTGAAGAAAGAAAGCGGGGGGGGGAAAGAATTTATGAACATTTATATAGAGGAGAGGCTTGATTCAACACTGAATAATGCATAACTGTAAGTATGACCTCTGCTTTAGAATCTGTTCCTATAGATACCTGCAGGCTGAATCATTCTCACTATGGTTTCTAGATGAGAACAAAAGTGAGAACCATGATGATATGTTTCAGCTTATATAATCAACATCATAAAATCTCCCTAAGAAGTAAAAAAATTACAGAAAGAGATCAAATACTTTTAAAGTTTATAGACAATTAAGACACAGCAGACATAATTCAGGAAGTCCCTAATCCACTGAAGAAGTCCGAAAGTAGCAGATGGCTGGAAAGACAAAGGGAAAGAAACTATTCTTTTGCTATCACCAGACAGAGGACTAGATGGACCTTTTTTCTGTTTCAGCATTGTCACTTAATGTTCTCATGGATCATCTTAATACATATGGAAACTAAAGTGTTTCCTTGGAATCCTACATATAAGTAGAGGAAAAGAGGCCTAGCATAGTGTTGAGGTCTCTCCTGGAAAGTAGTCCTACAATTCTACAAGTTTCCTTTTAAATTCTACTGACTGCCTTTGTATTAGCCAGTTGTACAGAGAACTTCCATGTTTTGGTGAGTTCCAATACACAACGGTATTTGATAAATACTTTTGGAGACAACAAAATACAGTGAGCTAAACTCCAGAATTCTCCCCCCAAAATGGAAGCAGATGAATACAAATAATTCCTAACAGAGGTCTTGAACTGAAGTATAGAAAGAAAATATTTGTATATTGAGAGTTATTATCAATTTAGGGCATGTAAAAGCACTATCAAAGCACAAATCTGAATTGTAATCACAAACCTACAGACTATCAAAACTTTCATTTCCTTCCTCACTCAAAAGGATTCAGTGATGTATTGAACCCTACGAGCACAGCAATAACAGATGGATATCAGATAAAGCAGATTTTGCCTATTACATGAAAGTAAAGTGGGAGCTATAAGGAAAAAAGCACCAAACTTACTCTTCATACAACTGTGATGTTCCCATAATAGGACTGCAATTAATTTCACTCAAATTAAAAAAAAAAAAAAAAAGTGTTGTGTTTCTTTCACTTAACAGATGAATGGCTTCATTTAATTCCACAATATTTAACACCCATTCCTAAATTTGGATTTTACCTTAATGATAATATGGCTATTGTGCCTCTTTAAAGAAGATACATGCGTTACAAACAACACAGCGAGTTTCCATTAATAAAATGCCAACTGCAACATGCCTGTTATTAGAGACAAGGAAAACAAATTAAAGCCAATACTTGAAAAAGCTATTATGGTCCCATCTAAAAGTAAGAAACATACGTCTCTCTACTGAAGATGTATTAGAAGGACTGTGAACACTAAGAATTGAAACGACATGAAAAAAAATACCCAGGAAATATTGGAATCATTGCTTCAGATAATGAAATGCAACTGGATAATTGTGGTTTGTATCATAATAGTGGTTGTTCGCTGGGGTATGATTACTGCAGCATCAATCACACTAAGAGTAAAAAAGCTGGTGTAGGTAATAATAAGTAAAACACCTACTCACAAAATAATGAAATATATTCCTCTTGAGTACCTTTTTAATTTGAAATTTGAAACAACTTTACTATCCATCTAAGTTAAACAGTCTGCAATGGAAAGCCACCAGAATACTACATAGGTATTAAAATCTGTTTTACTTCTTGTTAAAAAAACACATCCATAGATTCCTTCCTGTTGTACCTAGCAACTAACTATCCAGTCTTCCTTTTAAGATAGCAAGGACTTCCACCTGAAATACAACTTCCAGATTTCCCTAGCTAATATTTTTTTGAATTATTAATTAGACATTTGATTAGTAGCTCTGCAGCCCTCATAGGCCCCCTGTTCTCCAGTTATTACTGCAGAGTAAGAAACCCCATGTAATTCTTCCAGTAGAAACCACATTATTAAATTGTTAAAAATTGATCTAAATGTCTCTCCTGGTTTAAAACATCAGATTTCATACTTCTGATTTCTCAAGGAAATTAAATAATGCAGATAAAATTCAGTTTCAATTTTACTTTTCACTTACAATTTCATTACAATATAACATTTAGACAATACAATATCTAGTATAGAGTATTTAATTTCAGAAATTTTCACAGGATGCCAAAGAAACTGGGTAAAACCTTTAAAGTAATGGTATCCATAGTTTGTCTTACCCTTGTATTTCTGAATGCAGTTGCAACCACTGATATGAATTTGTTCATTCTATGATAATACAAAAGAACAAAAACATATGGCTGAAAAGTAGCTCAATAGTTTAAAGCAGTTTGCCCAGCCCATTTGTACAATCCTGTCATGACATTCTTAATGCCTTATGAGTCAATCTGTTAGCAAATACAGCTCTACTTAGCGTTGGAAGTTCTTCTTATATCAAACCAGACTCTTTCCAGTTTAATCCCATTACTTCTCATGTAATCCATCACAGAAACAAAGAAGAAACTGCCTGCCCTTTGTGTAGCTTTTCTGAAGTTGAAACATTACTCTTTGCTTCAGGCTAAGCCAGTTCCATTTCACCCTGTATTTACTCACAAGTTTATGCTATTGTCAGAGAAGCCAGAGCCCGCTTTGGTGACACTACTTCTGCATAGGAGCACTGTAGGACGCATTTTTCCTGAATAACCAGGAGGACTGATTAGCAGATAACTACAGCTCTGACTCTTTAGCCTTCATCCAAGATTTTCATAGTCACTTTTTGTCTGCTTAGAGTGACACTGAAATCAGTCATGCCTGCATGAACGAGCAGTCCCAGCTAATTGTCATTTGACTAGATGGCTTTGGCAATATGCCTTAGATTTAAGCTCCTGGGAGACAGAAGACTTCCCACAATATTAGGTCAACACTAGACTGAAGTTTTCATCACACAGGAGTGAGTCACTCATGACCAATACATCTCTTCCTCATGGGAAGGATCATCAGTAATCTCACAGCTTTTCCAGCCTGCCAGGCTTTCATTTTATTTTTAATCCGCTCTGTCATTAGGCTTGAAACTTCAGCTCCTGCGGGTAGCATTGCAATGTATCACTGCCTGAGAAGGGATCATTTCCCTATGAAGAAGACCTGCAAGTAGAAATGTCTTGTTAGCTAGGTTTTCCTCATTCACAGTAGGTGCTATTGTAGACCTTTCTGGCTTGTTGACAGTCATCTTCTCTGCACCCCATGATGCCAGATTTCACCGTGTCTGAAAGCTTTCTCATGTAATTTCTCTACTGACTTCTTAAGAGATTTAACTAGCAGGTATGCTCCAGCAGACACATCTTCCTTCCTCCTCAGCCTTCTTTAGGAAGTGATCAGCAAACTGTAACTCCTACAAATTCAGTTTAAGATTTTGATTGAGACACCTGTAGTTTTGGTTCCCATCTGAAGTTTCCATTTGAACCATTAACAGGTGTTGGAAAAAAACCAACCTCCTAGCAGACCTTATATTTTCATCATCAATTTTCTCTGTATATCATGTATTTGTTGAAGCTCATTATTCTCCTTGTATTCCCTCCTCCTAGAAGTCCTATTCACAGCTTTTGAGTAGCTTCTGTACTCAGTCACATGGCTCCTTGCCTTTTAGGTCCCTCTTTCCAGTCTGGTCTTTTCACTCTGACTGGCCTGAAACAAAATGAGGCAGTTTTTTGAAGAGTGCAGCTAACTTACCTATGCTCTCAGTCGATCAGCAGGCTTCTGGCCTTGCCCATGAACAGTTCCCTGTTTGCCAGGTTTGCATTGTTTCAGTATTCCTCACTTTGGTACAGATAATAATATTTTCAGTTTGCACTCTGCCATTTAATATAACAAAAGGGGTAGCTAAATGGCAGAAGAAATGAGGAATTTCATACAATTATACACAATTATATACAACACAGGATACAATTAACCCTCTTGACAGAACCTAAAGCCCCATAGAAATGTAGCCAGGGATTTGAATTCCTGCTGGCAAAGTTCAGTAAATCAGCCAGTTGTCAGTGGCACAGACAAATAACTTTACCTCAAGCAATGAAGCTAAAGAAGCTTCCCGTAGTCTTTACAGGTATTATAACTTCTACCACCCCACCATCAACTCATTTGTTTACTTTAGTCTGGGTGGATTAAAATAAAATTATAGAAACACCTAGTCTTTATTCTATTGTGCCACACTTCACTTCTGTCTAAAAGAATTACACGTATATATTCTCTTGGAGCTCTTAGAAAAAACAGAAATATTTATGAGACAATTGGCTGACGGCATCAGAAAACAAACTGCTTGTAACCTAAAAAAATCAACTGGTATTACATTATTTAAATAATTTGGTTGACATAATATGAAATAGCTGTTGAGGCATTAGGTTCACATGATAATGAATCAGGTATTAACACAGCTGCTAAATTTGGTAATAAAAACAAAAAAAAGAAATTTCATATGTCACTGTGAGATAGCATAAAACCCTGAGTTTTTCAGTATCAGTTTCTGCTGAAAGCTCCTCTTTCATTTGTATAGCTGGTAATTTTAAATTTCACTTGAAACACTACAAAATTACTTTGTAATGATTGTATATTTAAAGGTCATGTCCTCATACATTGTAAAATACATCCAGTTCCTCCTCCTAATACAGAACGGGCCTCAGTGTACTCTGCATTCAGATTAATCACAGACTCACTCTAGCACTGTATTCAGTTATACTCTGAGCTGGTTTTCAATGAGAAACTCTTTTGCCATAAAGCTTCTGCATTGCCATAAATAGGAAAGACTGGACTCTCCTTAACCTTCTTTCTCTTGACAAGCTGTTGAGCCATTAGCTTGAAAAGTCTTGAATGTCATTCCCTTCTAAAGAATACAGTTATCTCTACTGTGCTTCAATTTCACCTCATCACTAAGAATTAATTACAAAACAGTATGCAAAAAAAAAAAAAAAGAAAAAAAGGGATCCTCAAAATACGGGGTTTCTCAAGTATTTTCTGGCATTTCTGAAAAGGAATACTCAAATACTGATCAATATGCTGATATACAAGCTTAAAGAGCTGTGTATCTGTGGGACCATGGCTGACAGGCAGGCCAAGGGGTAGAGGATATCAAGGGAGAAAAAAGGGTAGGGTAGAATTTTTTGCACAAACCAATTAATTTTCAAGCTTAGACTTTTTGTTTTATTATTATTATTCTTTAAAAAGTATGCTAAATACTGAACTACAATTGAGGACTATTTAATTTTTAACAATATTGTTAAATGGACACAGTACTAATAGATGGTATATTTTTCTTGCTTTGGATATGACCTTGTAATCCTTAACTAAGAAGAGGTTATATCAGTTAAGAATAAACAGAATTTTCTCCAACGTCCCATAAACTGCCAATTTATTTGCATTAAGAAGAGCTAGGACAGGTACTGAGGATATTACAAGTAAATTTAAAGATGACTTTTTCTTCATCATGCATTTCAGACTTGCCTATGAGAAAACTATGAATTTCACCACATCATACCAGGCTAAACATAATAGTTGAAAATAATTTTTTAACAGAGAACAAAAAAAAAAAAGTGAAAACAAAACTCAAATCCATTTAAAATAGCATTTTTTGTATGAGTGATGTCACATGGTATATAAAGTTCAAGAATCATTCTGAAGATCTTTCAATGAAAGTGCATCTGTGTCAGCAGATTTCAGAACAACTCTATCTAATTTGATTTCAGCAGTAAAGGAGATTATTTAGTCAAAAGTATAGATTTTTGCTATTGTTCAAACATGATTTAAAGAGGGTCCACAGAAGGGCCACTAAGAGGATCAAAAGACTGGGAAGCCTGCCATATGAGGAGAGGCTGAAAGAACTGGGTTTGTTCAGCCTCGGAAAAAGAAGGCTTAGGGGAGGCCTCATCACCATGATACAGTTTTTAAAGGGTGACTGCAGAGAAGATGGGACACTCCCCTTTTTACAAGGAATCACAGGGGATAAACAAGGGTGATGGATACAAGACACTCCTGGGGAGATTCCGATTAAATACAAGAGGAACATTTTTCACAACGAGAACAATCAGTCGTTGGAATAAATTCTCTAAGGAAGCAGTGAATTCCCCTACTTTGGACAGTTTTAAGATTCAGAGGAACAAGGTTCTGGGCCATCTTGTCCAGATTATGCCTTGGCCAAGAAAGGCTGGACCAGATGATCCTCGAGGTCCCCTTACGACCTGGCATTCCAAGGTTCTATAATGTCATAAGCTAGTAAATGCAAATAACAGTATTCCCTATTTTCAAGACAGCAGCATGTGTCAGTGTCTCTAAGTTTCAACAACAAAAGCAACATAAAAAGGAAGATTGATCCTTAAAACACATAAATTAGTGGAATCAATGAAAAAAAATATTAATTTTTTCCACAACATCTTCTCTTCCTACTCTAGTGAAGTTCTAGTTATCAATCATGTACATTATCATTCCTTAAAGAAAAAGGCATGCACACACGTACTCAGAAAATTACTCCAGACCTACAGTTAAAAGAAAAATCAGGAAAGAACTTATTCAACAGAGGTATAATGATGAAGACAACGACATGAGTAGAGGAACAAAAAAGCTGTAATTTGCAACAAGTGAAATGCATATGTCAAGCTGAAACAAAAACAGATGGTCCATAAGAAGTACAATTGTATGCGGTTACATTATTATATATTGCCACAATGTGGGAATTAACACTATAAACTTGACAGCATTATAATAACACTTAAAATAGCAATATATCAAAATGTTGTGTTATTTTAAGAAATTAGAACTCAACAAAGCAACTGAATACCTGAATAACATTATGCCTATTCATAATGATGAATAGGCTGCTGTGAGAGCATAAGTTCAAAGTCCTAGAAGAAGAAAATCCTGAAGACAAAAGAAGACAGCAATTCCTACATCAAATATACAATTACTCTTTTTACCATGAGTATTTTGTCTTTTCAAATGAAAAGCAAAAAACACATGCTTGACAACATAAAACCAACAAGGTCAGTGGAGCTACAGAGACCAGCAATGCAGCCAGCTGATCTTTTTATTATTCGCTGATCACCTAGTCAAGAGGCAAACTGCCTTCTAAGTCACCCCATTGAAAAGTCTGAATGGTATTATAACCAGGAGCAAGTGGGAAGTTTCTGTGTGTCTGTCTGTAGGGTTTTAAAAAAATATAATCATAAAAGGCATAAGATGGGATTTGTTGTGATTTGTTCCATGAACTTAAAAAGGTGAAGGGAAGAGGGGCTTGGATCAGAAGATGAAATAGAGGTCAAACAGCTATAATTACTATAAGCTAGATTTGACCTGCAACCTATCCAGATATGTAAATAGAAAATTAATTTACTGGTAGAAGCCTCTGCAAGCCTAGACGTTCTAGAGAGTTCTAGTTGCTATTTGCACAACAGGGAGTAACCTTTTTTTATTCATATTACATACTCTATTTTCCTGACTTCTGTTTATTAGATTTTTGAGATAAAAACGATTTTTATGGTTACTGTTTGGTAAATGAATGTGCTAATATCCACAGTGCTGCAGCAAGAGTAGCTAGCTTAATTAAGGTGCAGAAATACATTGCTAAATAGTGTGGAGAGGTATACTGACTATCTCATTAAGCAAACAATTTAAAAAATAATCTGTTTAAAAGAGCTTGTCAACAGCATCTTAGGATCGCTATAATTATTTAAAATTTATAGTTTATGTTTATACAGCAATATAAAGATCCATTTATGTTAATCTGGTGCAAAAGGAAATAATTCTGATATCAAACATGCATAAACACTATGATTTATCAATTATTTAAAGAACTGAAAAAGAATGTTAGTTCCACAACTCCACAGGGGTTATGTCAGCCTAAGGACATATATCTTCTTGCAAAACACTATTTAGGATGAAAAAAAGGAAACCCTTTAAAATTAATACTGCTACTGTTACAAAATGAGACAAACATTTAAATAGAATGCACACACTATTAAAATACAAGTTTATGAGTAGACACCTGTGTTTTTCTGCCTGGCAAAAAACAAAACAAGTTGTAAAAATAATATGTTCACTTCCTCTAACAACTACATCTTATAAAAATATGTAGAGGTGAAAGCACAAACATCTGTGCAATCATTGGTCACTTGTACATAATTTAATAAATATAAAGCAAATGCCCTCTGAAATTTGCGTCATAATTGATTTCATTTCCATGACTCCTCTTACAATAATAAACCTCATTTTCTTTGAAGACATCTGGAGCACCTCATGAAACCTCATGAGAAAAATCTTTGCAACACCTCAGAATACTTCATGTAAGTGACTAATAACATTAGTACAGGAGAAAGAGGATCTGAAACGCTGAAACATGCCTGAATTGGCACCTCTTTGTTAGCACTTTTCTTTGTGAATGGTTCTGATTAAAACAATATTCACAATTCTGTGAGTATTTGCTAATAAAATTAACTTTTGAGGATTAAAATTTTAGTTTTTTTCCCTTCTAGAGAGAGCTGAGATTAGTTGATCATTTTGCTTCCATAGAGTTTTAATTATCTCCCTTCTCCTCCATGAATGGGAACTCTCAGCTTATCATTTTCATTATGCACTTATGAGAAAAGGAACATTTTCTTCTGTCTTAACAGAATAGTAAAGCAATGCAATGGACACTAGGAGTTGTTCTAAATCTACACAGCAGCCATAGGCTGGTATTCTAGTGAAGAAATATTAAGCAAGTATATATCTAGAAATGTTCAGTAAAGCTTGGTTTTCCCTATACAATAATAATGCTATATTAAGGCTGTAATTTTCCCCAGGTACAACTGCACCTGGGAAGTGAAAGCAGCAGCCACAATGAATGGGATAGCAAACATGATGAGAAAAGCAACAAATATTTTCATTTACACCCTTTATTCAGCAATAATTGGGTCCATTGCTCATAAAGGAAAAAAAAAAAAACACCAAAACAAAACATCCCCCAAAAAACAACAATAAACCCACCAGAACAAAAAAAAAATCACAAACAAAAAAACCACAAACAAAAACCCAAAACAAAACAACAAAAAAACAAAAGAAAATGAAACCCCCCATTTCACATCAATCTAGCTTCCCTAAAGCAATGTGGAATATTTTATGTCACAAAGAAGTCTCAGCACTCCAAAATGGTGTAGAACACTTCCTAAGAGGCGAGAGCACCTCAAGGAGCATGTATTTAAATTTGATCTCAAAACCTGAGAGACATTCTCATTAGTTTTTAAAACTTGGGAATTGCAAAGGAAGACAAAAGAAAGGAAAAGGGTAAAAAATGCTTATCTGACGACAACATTTACAAATACAGAAAATCCCCAGCTGCTAAGTTGGAGACATCTACATGAGGACTATGTTTGCTGATCTTCCTCTTTCATGGAAAATTGCAGAAATTTATCTGGACCTTTTTCTTCCTGCTTGTACATCCACCCTATGTTCTCAGCCTTTCAGTTGCGCTAAAACAGCTGCTTGTGGGATTTCACTGTTTAGAAATTAGTGAACTATGCTGGGTTAAAAATCTGCAAAAATAAAATCTACACTGTAGTATAGGGAGTGAAGCCTGGGTCCAGTCTGGTCATGGTAGGTAACTACACAGGACTCCACCACAATAAAGGAGATAAATGCTTATCTCCTGCAGCCTGAGTGCTGTATCTGCTGCACTTCAGCAATACTGCTGCTGGATGAGTCCTACTAGATAGTATGAATGAGACCCCGATCTCCCTGTCAACAGCATTGGCATGAATTTTACACGTAGCTCTATGGATGGCACAGAGAGCAGTCTCTGGACAGGGGGGCAGAGACTCAGCCCTGCGCTGTCTGTGGGCATCCTGTGGGCCAGCAGTGAGACAGGTGGTGCCAGGCTGCAGGTTGAGTAGCATGGAGAGCTGTCTCTCATGTCAGGGTGACTCTTCCAATGTGCAGGTAATTATGCTAAAGTACCCTCTTGCCATTTCCTAGTAGAAGCGGGAGAGGTAGGTACTTAATTCCAGGAGATGGAATTACACCCTCTAGAGATATCTGCATTCTTTATATAGTTAATGGGGTAGAAGTAACTGCCTGTGTTAGGAGGACTGGTTCACTTTCTCCAAGACTTAAAGACATTTTTTTATATTCATTTACTACATAGGGAGTTGGGGTGGAGAGGATCTTGCCTTTTAGAGACAAACAGCTAAAATTTCTGTGAGATTACTTAGTTTAGCTAAATTAGATTGAATTTCTATGTTTTTACAAGAAAGTAGGTATAAAAAAAGAGAAGTCTAGTTCTTTGGCAATCAGATACCAGAGAGGAAGAACTGCTGAAACTCCTCCGACAGTGTTAAATTGACTGAATTATGTGAGAAGCCTCAGCATGTTGACACACCACAGGAAATTTTTCATCCTTTTTATTATCTTAAAAAATTGCCTTAGGAAATAAACACAGTGAAAATAATATTTTCTGCTAGACAGGTAACAGATTTTTCCCCAGAGTAAACTACCACAAGTTTGCGTGATTGTTCACCAACAGACAAAAACATTTTTGGAATTTGGGCATGTACTATTCTACTCTGCTTGTTTATTAAGATTCCTCACCTGTACAAACAGAAAACCTATGAAACATGCAAATAAATCACATCTACGTAAATTAGTCACACATATTCAAATATACCTCTGAACAATTCAATCTAAAGAAAAAAACCCACTTTATTCTGTCATTTGAATGGTCACTATATAACCGACACACCAGGCTACAAAAAACACTTTTACTCATCTTTGTGGTTTCAATGCATTACACTGGAAGAGCAGGAGAATATCCATCAGTAGTCAGAAATACAAATAAAGTTTGCCTCATGACATTCAAAAAGTAGCCTTATGAATAAAATTGGGATGTATCATGTTAAAGAGCTAAATTCTGTATCTGCATTGGCATTACATCATCTTTCTGCTAATACAGATAAAAGTAAGTGTAAGGATTAACACACATTAAATTCTTTACTGGTAGCATTTTATGTTGTATTTTATGATACTGAAACATTAAGTAGTCACAGGTGAAATGAACAGGCATTCTTCAACTACCTGGTTGCCTCCTTTCCAGTAGTATTTTAGGATTTCTTCATTCTCTGTATCTAAAAATTAGCAACTACCCTTACTATCACAGGATGCCTCATATCCAAACAGAATTTAGGATCCCGTTATGTACTCTTTAGCATATAAAGTGCTCTCTTATCAAACTATCCCAGCATAACTGATAACTGTCTCATAAAAAAAGCAAAATTGGGGAATAAAAAAATTGATTACAAGCATCAAATATAAAAATGTATAGTCATTTTAATATCAATCAAATATATGTGATTAATACCTTCTGAGACATTATTCTAAATAGTAAAGGATTGCAGGTTTGATTTCAGAAAGAGATGGAGCAACACAGAATTGCTTTATACATTGTTTACAGATTCAGGCTAAAAGTTGTGTCAAGGGATTCCATAAATGGACTAAAGAAAATTTGCCTTTGATTCACCGTACTACAGTTCCTAACTGGTACAATTAGGAAAACACCTTTCTTTAGCCTGTAAGATTTCTCAAAAGTGTTATAAACAATAAAAAAGGAGAAAACCAGAAACAGTCATTATAAACAGTACAAAAAGGTAAAATTTCCCAGAGGAAATTAATAATTTTTCAGTGCAGTAAGTCAGTGAGTACCATGCATTGGGAAATGAGACTGAAACAAGGTGCTTCATTCTCAGTTTTTAAAGCTTGACTTCATGACCTCAGTGATAGCCTTTGAAACAAGCTTTGAAGGTAATTACCTCATTCTCTGAAATAAACAAGCTGGTGATAAAAGCCCCAACAAAACAACCCTGCAATCCTGTTGGTGCCCACACAGCTACAATTTCATACATATCAGACTCTTCCCCCTGCAGATGCCTGCCACTTAACTACCCCAGATATTTTCAGGAGGTAAGAAAATTGTCAGTGTTTCATAATACCTTTTGTTAGCAGAAAAATGGCAAGTCCAAAGTATTTGGGGCTTATTTCCCCTGCAGCTTAGTGATCATTTGTTGTTTTGCCTATTGGAAATTGTTTGTCCTAACCTCTTAAAACTGTCCGGGAACGACTGAAATTCCTCTCTTCTCCCCCACACCTCTGCCTCTCCCTCTGATTCCATTCTCCTCCTCAGGCAAATATAAACCATGCACTACTTGAATGCACTTGCTGTCTCTGGCACTTTATGAAGCAAGACAACCAAATGGAAAAGTGCTTTCAACACATTAGGCTACTAATAATGTATACCCTGAGGTGTTTTATGGCTCTTTGAGTGCATTTCAATTTCTTTTAATTCTTTTCTTCTATTAATTCTATGGTTGTGTAAGAAAAGTAAAACTTGTAACTACTTTTTAAAAAGACATTTGAAAGTGAGTAAGAGGAAAGGGATGTCAAAACAAGATAATGCTGCCTTAAATATGAATAATTATAATATTTGTGTTTGGTGTGGGTTTTTTAAAGAAAACAAAGAGAAGATATAAAAAGAAAGGTTATTATTGCCTTAGCCTCCCACTTTCCAGGGCTATTTTATCAACAGCAGTTTGTGTTTCAACAGCTACTTGTAACATACTCTCACCGAAAATAAACCAATTGTGGAATATTGAACAGTTTACTGCACAACAAAAACTATGTTATAGTAGCCGGAAGTTTCTAACTGCTGCTGAAAAGGCAGCTTGGTATTTGGGCACAAAAAAGCAACTCATAATGAGTCCTTTGTTCTCCCACGTGTTACCTCTCTGCAAAACACCAGGTGGCTTACCTGCATTTGCAGTTGGACTGCTCCTACTTCCTTTACACTTGTCATCATTTCTTTGCCACTTAAAATCAATCAAGAGGCTTTTTTTAATTTTTTTCCTAAATGACAGCCTCCTTGCTACCTTTCCTCAGGATGGAATGTTTAGAGCAAGTATGAAATTCCTCCAGTGTCTTGTAACTAAACAGATCATAGTCTTTATTATAATGTGTTAACTTAAGCCTTCAATAAAAATGGAATGATGGAAGAGTGTCTTGGAGCTTAATATAAATCCTGCAAGATTAAAAAACATATTTAATATTGATGTTTTGCTTTTATTTAAGTACGAGTGCAAGGTTAAAAATTAATTTGACTCTATACAAAATTGGATGAATTAAAGTGCAGGGATTCTTTACCGTGTGAGAACGTCATATATAACACTGCAAAAATATTCTCTCTACAAGAATGGCTTGTGGGGGTTTTTTGTTGTTTTTTGTTTGTTTGTTTGTTTTTTGTTTTTTTTTTAAAGCGTATATTAAAAAGGTAAATTTAAAGAGAAGAGCTTTTCATTTGATTGTCTCTAAGGACATTATTTCTCTTAAAATGTGTTTTAGAATTGCATATAATACTAATACAGATACTAACATATTACTGACACCTGCAAGAATTGTGTACTTATATATAGCAAAACAGGAAAGATATTATTAAAAACAGCATGAATAGATTTAACATTTGGGAGAAGTGCAAAAATAAAATTTGATTGAATTTGAAAACCTACCATGGCTTCTTGAAGTTTACACTGTATATTCCAAATCAAAGCTGCAAGACTGCATGTCCTTATGTTAAGTGCTGTCACCGTAATCAGAATGTGTCATAACAAATGGTGCTACCATGAAGACAGAAGTTTCTTGCTACAAATTTCCCAGATAAGGTGACTATTCTGGAAAAAATATTCTGAAATAAATATTTCTTAAAGAAATACTCTTTTCTTGCAGTGTTACCCTGACCTGCCACATTGTCGTTTAAACTCAGGTACATTATAAAAGTGCAGATGAAACACACTAAAAATACTAAAAAAAGCAACAGAGATACAGTTTGGCAATACTTAACTTTCTTTGCAGCTAAACCAGTGCACCCAAGAGGATACAAAATCATTCACCAATCTTTAAACAAGGTACAAGCAAAAGGTTTGTAGAATAGGACATGCCTCAAATTTCCAAAAGTGTAAGTAAATATGAGACTAGATCATATATAACACTTGATAAAACTGACATAGAAACAGATATGCTTTTAAATGTACAGCTGATAACAGACTATATTAAAAAAAAAAGTGAAGAAAAATCTGAGACATTTAAATTATGTAATCTGATGCTGCACTGACTTCTTTTATTCACTTCTATCTATATGTCCTAGGAGAATCATATATGGAAACAGAGAATCGTATATGAAAAAAAAAAATGGCAGCAGTGTGTTATAAGTGTATCCATTTTGGGGTTTTAAATGTTCCTAGAGAGATCTAAATAGTATAGGCTTCCTTGTACAAGATTGAGAATGGAATGCAGAACAAAAAAATCAGTGTCAGACCTCTGTGAACATCTGAATAGCTAATACTGCTTAAAAAAACCCACATTGAATGTACATTTATTTAATAATGTCCAATTTATCTGAGTATTTGTGTCTTGGGAAAAGTAAATAATGTATGCAAAAATATTCCATTAGTAATACTTTGTAGGCTTCCTATAATTCTCTGTTGATTTGGTCTTCATTTTATAATGTGTTTGACTTCTAAGTTACAGACAGTATATACTACTGTAAAAGGTTTGATACTAGTAATGAAATTTTTGGATTTGCTCCAAACACGCATATCTGAGTAACCAACAAGTTAAATATTATTGTAAGAGACAGATCATGGGGCATCTACGAGCATACATACAATCCCTGAAAACTCCAAAATTATTAATATTAGATCATTCTGATGATTCTACAAAATTATAATGTGAAATCCACTCACTTCACATGATTGGCATTGATTTATTCACATAATCTAATATTCCACCGTATGTTCTTACTGGTGGTAGCATCCACCAGAAAAATGAGACAAGTACCATTTATTTCAATAGCTTACTAACACTGAATGTAGTCCTGTGATATTTTATTCTTCCTATGAGTGGAACAGACCATATTATTCTAATTGTTTTTTTCTCCTGTTTTGTAATCTTTGTCTCTCCTTCTACACAGTGACTTAAAGAATTCCTGCACCCAGCTTCAGCATTGTAAAGATAAGGTATTATTGTTTTCTTTTCTCCAGTGGAAGTGAAGACAAATACATTTGTCCTCTTAGTAGCAGTACTTTTCATTAGGCATTGCATTTCAAGTATGATATTAAAGTCATTATTTCAACAGAACTTTTAAACTTTGTTCAAAACAAAGGCTTATATAAGGTAAGAAGCATAAATGTTTAACTCTTTCAGTGTCTTCCACAGAAACAATGGAAAAGGGAAATGAAGTATCATTGCCCTTACTGTAGAAAAACCTGCCACAGAGAAAGCAATGGGCAAGAGTGACAAATACTGAGTTGGGAGGATAAATCCCCGAAGATTCTATATATCTATATCCTAGAAGATGCTAACTCAGACTTTTTTTTAATTATAATTCTTTCGTTATAAAGACCTAAAAATTCTTTTACTGTATTACAGCTATTAAAAATTTTGCTTTAAGTGCCTTGAAAATTGCAGCACATAAATTGGCATGACATGGGGATGCATTAGCAATTGGTGGTTCTTTATAAAGCACATGATTATGGACCATTTTCTTACATTCTTCCAGAGAGTACTTTCTTTAAAAGCTACGTAACCTTTTGGATACTGTAATCCTACAATTCTTATAAAAATTAGATGTTAAAAAATAGAAATAAGTATCAATTACCACAGAAACTAGGAGTATAAAAGTTTGTGGAAAGGCAGATAGCTCATATTTGAAAATGAACAGCTGAACTGAAAATTTCAACTTCGAACGTTAGCAAGAAAATGTAGAAGAAGCAGCATGTACCCTTTTAAATTGTCTTTGGCCTGCCATCTAAACTGGCAACAAAGAGATATGCAACCTCATCAGTTCATATAGGAATTTGAGTTCCCAGTCCCAGGTTTAATTTAATGTATTCGGATTTCAGCACATGAACTCCAGTATCAGGATTGCTTACCCTAAACCAGAGGTTTGATATAACCATTCTGGTTCTTGAGGATAATGATAAAACTGGTGAATTTTTAACACAGATGCAACTCAAGTAACTTGAGTTGGAGAGGAACTCATCTTCAGAAATGAATGGTCTCTATGGATTCATCACATCATCAATTACAGTGTGATGTTAAATCACTTCCAACATGGCATGTATATAGTATGTATTTTTGGTTGCATACCAAGTCAATTCATGTTTTGTAATTTTAAAGGGATCTATTTCATCTCATATGAGAGAGTGTTTCTTAGAAGTTAAAGACATTAAAATTAGCAGTATCACTCTCAGTATTCTTAAAACACTGGAGGACACTAGTGTTAATCTAAATACAAAGAAAAAGAGTGCATACCTGAAGTCTGTCTTTTGATGGAAATACGAAATTAAGTGAAGTACAGCCAGCATATTGATTTTTTTAGTCTATTCTTAATAGTCAGAATATAATTTTCTATATCTCTGCATTAAAATTATAACGTCTTGTTGCATAATAATAGGAGTTTTATCTCATATTTTACAATGGTTGCTTGTAGACATCACCTTCCAGCCTTCATTCAGTTAGCAACACTGCCTTTCAAAGAAGATGACGATGTCAAGGCATTTTGGTTTTGCATCTACTCCTGCAGTTTTGTTATCTTGCTCTCTGGTAGATACTGGCCACACTGATGATGCTGCAAGAGTCACATCACTTTGGCGTCAGATGTGGACATACTAGATCATGAGAGAAGAGGTTTTGACATTATCCTTACAAAAAATTAATAAAACTATTAGACATGGCTCAAACATGGTACTGTGGAGCTAGGGACTGATATTTCACAACTCTAAAATACATATGGGAACACAGGTCATGTAATTCACACACGTTTTTGGGGTTTGAACCATCAGATTCTTTTTCAGCCAGTTTGTGTGTGAAAAAGTAAAATAATTGAGATTTGCTGATTGAAACTAGTTTGTTTTTTTTTTTTTTTTTTTTTTTCAAAAATATCCAGGCATTTCTTTAGCAGATTTATTCATAGAAACTCACTTTGGACCCTCAAAGAAACCTGTGACAGGATATACATATCTCCCTAGGTATCAAGTATGAACCTAGGATCCCTTATCTGTCAAAGGAAAGACAAACAAGTCCTGAGGGAACTAATTTCATTATAAGATAGATGTCAAAAGTAAATCATGAGAATCACTCTTCGGATGTTCCACTTTAAGACATGTAAAGTTAGGCAAGTGAAATCCCACCAAAATCTATAGTGTAAACTTAAAAATACAGTTTTTATAGATTTTTTTCCCTTGTTTTCTTTCTGCTTCCCTCTTTTTCACAAGGTAGATGTGAGAAAGAACAAGTTAACATTTCTATGAACTACATGGTATTTAAATAAAAAAAAAAATTTCTTTAATCCCCAGACAGAAATAAGACGCTAATTGAAACTAAAAATCAAGCAACTTGTCCAAAAATTCAAATAAATTCCTTTACTCTCTTTGTTGCCACAGTAAGGGAGAATGTGAATAAATGCCTCTCTCAGAGGAAAAAAAATGCTAACATCAACAGTATGTGTATGTCAATAACCATTTGTAAAGAAAGAAAATATAGAGATCTCTAATCACATCAAATCATTGTTGTGAGAAATCTGTTCTGAGAAACAGTTTCATTTTTTCCCCTCTGTGTTCATAATGTTTCTAATATTCACTTATCACATATGCTGTTAAATAACTAATTTTTTTCTGGCAACTGACAATTTAAAAGAAAAGTACAGAAAGAGAGTCTCATTGTTTCTATAAATGCATGAGTGCTATGAACAAGTCGGACAGTTCTAAAAACAGATTCATGGATAATTATCATAACCCGTAACTCTCACAGTTACTTTACATGATGTCTTTGAGATAAAGTAAGTAAAAAGATTGGCATAATAGTTGTATAATTTACTATTTCAAATTATAAGCTGTAATCAGAAAACAAACCATGTAATAATTACCAAAATTCAAGTTTGCAACCATAGATGTCAAAAGTAACCATAATTATAGTCTTAACAAAGTGTTATCAGATAAAATGTAGGTGCCTCTGTCTATTGTTATGAGCAAACAAATACACCGATTTAGGTAGCGAGAACCATTGATAAACTAGACAGAACTAAAGATGGCAAGAGAAAAAACCCCGGCCACCTCAACTTTCAGAATGCCCAGTGAGACAAGAAAGGTTCTATATAGCAACTGCATTTTAAGGATGAATAAATAGCCATAAAGTTCACTGGTACTGCATGGAAGCTTGCAGATGGCAGATGAATTCATGTCTGTCACGTTTTCATAAGACAATGACTTTTACATATTGCTGCCAGATGGAACACAGTTTTGCATCTTGATTATAAATTGCCAAGAAATACAACTTCCTTCAATATGTTCCCTATATTTGAAATAAAAGCAAATTCAGAGACAGATTTGGGAAGCTAAAGCAGATTTAAGGAAATCTGTGAGAATATAAATTAAATCCTCAAGGGCTTCCTTGTTACAACTCAATTCAAAATAATGGAGTTACCCATGTGTGATGTATTTTTTAAAGAAAACCACTAAAGGTATCCTTCAGACTTCTACATAGAAAACTACATGTTCACTATCAAACGCAAAATACATCCCAGGAAAGTCCAGAAGACCTTTCAAACAAACTTACTAATAGTTTGGCAAAACTTCTGCACAACACTTGTTCCTGCTCCAATAAAAAGAGCTATCTATCCCACAAGGTCAGATCATAAAAGTGCATGAAGCATAAATGCATTTAATTGTTGCTGATAATGAACATCTGTATCTTTACCACTGAAGCACCTTGCCATTCTCCTCAAGTTAAATGATAGCTAAACAGATTTCGAATCCAATTCAGATCTGTTATACTGATCTTTAAATAGATGGGATTTCTCAAACTATGAAGAAAGTACAGATTTTTTTTCATTTCTGTGTGTTCACCCATTACACCTGGCTTCCTCCTGTGTGTCTGGTATTTGTGTCTAATCATAGTTGGTACTGCTAAGAGGAGAATAACTCTGATCGTGATGAAGTGAACTATGTGACTGTAGGGAAGAATATTTTCCCATTCAATGATTTCTCACAAAGTCTGATTTGATGACAAACTGGAGTTGACTTCTCTCCGACAGCCTCAAGCATTGTTTATATGCAGATAATTCTGTGTGTGAACCCATTAGGCTTTTATGACAGTTATAATCAAATATGATTGGGAAACCTTCTGGCTTACTTGGATCCATACTTACATTGTGCTTTGTGAGGCTGGAAATGTTACTTGCTATTGCTTGTAGCCAGTCAATACAGTCTTCAGCAGAGAGACACTGAATTATTCCACTGCAAACCCCATCCACAGCAATTACTTGGAATGCATTTTGCCTATAGACATATCATAACAGATCAGGTCAGAGGAAAATTTCATCTGTTCTAGCATATCATCTTTACAATACTTGTAGAAATGCTTTTCTTTCAACTACAACCAAGGTCAGCCAGTGAACACTGATAAAATGCCAGTTTTCCTGTTTTATAAATACCTGACATATTAAAACGATCATGCTAAAAGGTCAACTCAGACTACATTAAGCTTCCATAAGGCTATAAAAAAATTCCAGGGACTAGCTCCACAGGACCTTGATCAACAGATTGTATGACTTCAGAAGCTAAACAAGTGAAAAAGCTGATGCATGCCAAAGACTTAGTACTTTAATACAGCAAATCACAAAAGTGGAAAGTGTGCATTGGAAACTGTAGATAACAATTAGGGAAAAGCAGTGAATACCAGTTCCTTTTTCTCAACGCCTTTGTTTCATTTTACTAAAACATTGTTTAAACACAGTAAGATTCCTGTCTGGACACTCCTTGTTGGCTGCTCTTCCTTACAGAATTTTGTTCCTCTTCTAACCTACTGACTGAAAAGTTGGAGAACTCAAAATTGATCAGGTAGCATTAGTGGTTTTTCCAACAGCATTTTTGAATAAAGGATCATTACCAAAATACACTGGAATGTCAAGAGACATCTAATGACAAAAGCAGTGTACCCCTGGGTGCCTCTATCCCAGCACCAATCTGGGCATGTATACAATAACCTGTCATGCTTTATACACTGACTTTTCATAGCCAGGCACTGAGCAACTACAGAACAAGAGAAACCTTTCAGATGCTAAAGCAGTAGCAGACCTAATTTCTTCAGTAAATAGCCTTCTTGGCGAAAAGCCCTTGGAAGGCCCACAGGTCTCTGGCTTCAGAACTAAAAAAACCTCAATATTAATCCATATCCCACAGTAAAAGATTACTAAACTAACAGAGAATACCAAATTTCACTGCTGATATTCTGCAACAAAGCCAAGTGTTAATGATCAATTCCTGGTTTAAGTACATCCTTCACATTCTTTGAGAATGGCTCACGCAAAGCGAGTGTTTTCTTCAGGGTAAAATTGAGTGTCACTGATGAAAGTTGCAAAACTGATATATGTCTTCAGATGTCAGAAAAGTTGTTCATTTGGAGTTGTCTCTTGAAATTTTTTTCTAGTAGTATAGAATGTAAGGCTAATATCTGTCTCAACTATAACGGTCTTTGCTGCATCCATGTCAAGTAAGGGCTTTTTCTTCAGTCAGGAGAAGCAATAAAAATGAACTTTGCTTTTGCCTTTTCTTGGAGAGTCTCATCATGAGAATCAGCCTTTACAGGGATAAACGGTTTATATATCCTAATGTAATCATGCAGGATTTTGTGGTTTATGAAAATCCATCAGGTAGCTTATCGGTTTAGTTGCCTTGTCAAACAGGTAGTGATTTTTCTTTAAATTCCCAAATATACAAACCAAGACAAACTTCTTTCACTTAATGATTTTCACAATTAATTCCAGTAACATTTGGAGGAAGATTTATTTAAAGACGCTTCAGGTAATGTTGCTAGCATTTATTTATTTTATATTTTATTTTAAACGGAAAAAAAAATATATATAGTAAATTTTTCCAGAATAAATTTCCAAGTCTTAGAGCATAGCACGATGCACAAAATCTCTCATGAAAAACAGCATTAGTTTCAGGACTCACCTTTTTTCTACTCAGTCTATAGTAAATCAAAACAGAAATCCAAGAAATCTATTCATGTGTGACACTAACACAAGCACAGAAAACCCAGTATGTTTCAGATTCAATCCTGATGCACAAATTTCCTTTACACTACAAACACAGTGAGTCCTACTGTTGCTAGGAATGTGATCTGTGCAAATACAAAACCATTCATCTATAATGTTCTTACCCAAGTATCAATAAGCATAGACAGTAGGATATATGGTTATCTAATAAATTACTTCTGAATGTGTCTTGGAAGTAGATATCCTTAGCCTTATATTATTGAAATAGTGTTTTCTTGAATGATTCTACCAGCCCAAGCCCATAATACCATGCAAACCTGAAAACATAATGCATTAAATAGATGACTAAATGGAACAAATAGTAGATGAATCACTTTATAATACATACACACACAAACAAAAAAAAGTGGAGAGCAGATGAAGACGTAGTTAGCTTTCACAGATTTTACATGTTTCAGGTTCTATGTCTTCTGGAACTCAAAAGTTACATTTGAAATTAATAAGCTTTTCAATTTTAAACAGAATGCTTTCTAGAATTCTGTATGAACACCCTTCAGAATTCATGTGTCTCAAGCATGCCAATGGAAAAGCTAGAATATGATTAAGAGGTTTAATATTAGATGTGATAACAATATGATATATTTCCATGCCAGACTTTTCGAACTCAGAAATATAAAAAGTTATTATACTTAACATAGTGAAAAACAGCCTTTTAAATACTAACTACGGAAAATGTAATGAATTAACTTCCATTTCATGTTGCTTCCTTTTACTATTTTCAATATCCTTTCTTTAATGTCACTATTTACAGCAACATCTTTCAAAGTATTACATTTCTCTTATAAAAAAATCTGACAGGGAAGTCACAGTTAAAAATGTTTACCATAATTAAAAACAGTCTTATGAACTGTTTTGCTAGCAAAATAGAATGTTGGTTCTATGTTTTAAGAAAAAAAACCTTTCCTCTCTCATATTTACCCTGCAGTTTTGTTTTTTTTAAGTACTCTTCCTCATGTTAGACAACAGAGAAGTACACAAGGAGAAAATTACCAGAGCAGTTATTAAAGGTTTGAGTATGTGTTTAGGTATAATGTTTTGTTTTAATATACTTTTAAATTTATTTTATAGAAATTCAAATTTCAGCAATATCATTACTACCTAAGAAACTTTCTTTGTAATGTACCACTTCTGTAATATGCACTTTACACTTGTGTTTTATTGATGCAGAAGATTGAACTCTAAAACTTTAGACCTATGAGGAGCTGAATATGTGCTAATTTTCCACATGAGTAGTTCTATTCAATTCAACATCTTATCTGAAGTATACAGTAGAATAGATCTCAGATTTGACTGTGATGATTTTCGGCCCTTTATGCTTCATTGTTAAACACTGAGCTGAAGGTTTTCACAGAATTTAATAAAAAACCCTCCTGCTTCTGTGGTGACTATATCCTGTTCCATTTCAGTTCAGCCAATAGTCCATTGTAGCTTTTGGTTTACACCTTGACTCCCTGGGCCAGCCATTGTTCCTCAACAGAAGAAGGATCATGCAGCCAAGTAAATATGATTCTGCTGTTACCAGTCAAAAGCTGCAGGCTGTTTTTAGCTTCGCAGTTATCTACTGCCTAACCTGCTTTTTATTTTAGCTCTGAATAGGAAAAATGGCTGGCAGACCTAGGCAGTGTAATTCTAAGAAAAAATGCCCTCGGAACTCACTGAGGTGGTGGAAGGCTTTTGTACGGCTTTCAAGTGTTTACTAAGTATCCACAAGAAGGAAGCAGGCTGCAAGAAGGAACAATAAAGTTAACTTCACGCAAACCCCAAAGAGAGGATGAAGAAGATTTCTCTTTCTCCACCTTCTAAGGGGGTTCATGAATCCACTCCTGGGGCAGATGATAACAGTTGACTGTAGGACTCATAGAAACACTGGAAGGGTGAGCATAACAACAGAGAAAAGATACTGGGAAGGTTCTTTCACAATATAGTCTTTCTAGAAAAATTAACATCACTTTTCTGCATGAATGCTGTAATTTTACACATTTGAATGGGGGAACAGGAAAACCGAAACTGCCAATGCCTGATGAGCCATCAGGATACAGTATAATACACTATTCTTCCCAGGCTCACAGCTCTAAGCTGGAAGACATAAAGGCTATACGGGGAAGCCAGAGTTTATTTCAACTACTAAGGCCTCACAGCCTCACAAATGTTAAATCCTTTGTGCTAATTTTAAGAGTTAATATTTCTAATTGATCAGAAGAAGTTACGGAGAAACATGCTGTGCACCTGTGAATAGCTGTCCTCCAGTTAATGGCTTTACACACTGGAGCTCACAGAATATTTCACTATGAGAACTTCTTTCTTATAAATACAGATGACGAGCGAATCCATAAAACACCTAGGTATTTCAAACTTTTAACAAATATGATTTTATTTACATACTTGCCTTGTTGGATTTTGTAGCTACTTTAATTTCTATTTCATGGGATTATACTCAAAAAACAGTAATCATCCCAGAATATTGTCTTCCTTCCTAATTTCTTCTGATTTACTAGGATAATACTAAATTAAACAATGAAAAGTTATAGATCTATATGACTATTGTGTCTGAGATGAAGTCAGTTTTCCCCACAGCAGCCCTCATAGTGCTGTGCTCTGTATTGATAGCTAGAAAGTTATTGATTACACACCAGTGTTTGGGCTACTGCTGAGAAGTGCTCACATCAGCCCTGTCTTTCCTACATTCCTTCCTCAGGAGTAAGCTGGAGGGACAAGAACTTGGGAGGGAAAATAGCTAGGACAGCTGATCCAAACTGACCAAAGAGACATTCCATAACATATGACATCTGCTCAGCAATGAAAACTAGGACAAAGAAGAGCATTCATTATGACAGTTGCCTTCTAGCGCAACCACTAGGGTGCCAAAAGCCCTGCTTCCCAGGAACTGTCTATCACCTGCTGATGGGAAGCAGAGAATGAATATATCGCTTTCTTTGTTTCCACATTTGGCCTTTGCTTTATTAAACTGCCTTTATCTTGACTCATGAGGTTTTTTCCATCCTATTTTCTCCCTTCTCATTCTGTGGAGGAAGGGAGTGATAGAGAAGCTTGGCTGACACTTGGCATCCAGCCATGGTCAACCCACCACAATGATGCCGTGAATTTAAACCTGACTGAGCTTTGGACAGCTTTTCCAGTGATTGTGAGAGAACATGGCAATGAAATTAAATGTTAACACATGCAAAGTAACATATATGTGAAAAAATAACCTTAGCTCCACGGACACAAAAGAAACCCCTACTGTAGCTATAAACATGAAGGAAAGAAGTACAAGAGCTACTACAAATATTTATCTAAATAATCTAAATACCATCACCTCAGTGCTCAGTGACAGACACAAAGTGTTAGATAAGAACAACAAAAAAAAATCATTATGCCTTAATATAAATTAGGACAGATCCTCCTTGCAGTCCTGATCACCTTGACATTTAACTGATACATTAGAATTATGAAAGAAATAGAGAATAACAGGAACATTTAGAGCTAAGAAAGAGTTTGTCAAAAAGGAGACAACTGTGATCCTTCAGACTGGAAAACAGAAGACAGCCATCTGAAGTTATAAAAATGTAAATCAAGATATTTTGCATTTCCCTTGCTACAAGGGTCAGGGCCCACAGTCCACTCTCTTGCCCCACATGGCAGACTGGTGGCCTGTGTTTGAGACTAGCTGTGCTATGGCTATGGTGAGGTTGTGGGATGTGGGGTCAAGCTGCTGTGAAAGAGCTTGAGTGGGAGGCCTGTCCACCCCTACACTTTGGAGCTGTTTATCTGTTCAGGGTCTTGCCTGTGGTCCTCACCTGAGTATGCTTGTAGCTATCCCTGTGTCTGAACATGTATCCCACTTATTTGGACCTGACTCGCAGGCTGACTTCCCAGCCTGACCTGAGCCCCACCTGACCATGAAGGACTTCTCTGAAGATCATCCCTAAACCTTCTCTGTTCCCCCAGTGGGAGCTGTGGGTTGGGGTCCTTGTCTGCCTGGACAATGCCTCATCCAGCCTCACTGCCACCCTCTCTCTTGGCTCATCTTCCCTACAAGGCAGCCAGCCCTTGCTGCTTCCAAACATGATTATTTCACCCAGTGTAGTTATCAGTTGAGATATGTAACACAAACAGAAGGAATTACATTTTAAAAGTATAATTACATTGTAGAGCTCAATGCCATAATGCATTTCAAAACTCAAAGCTATAAAGAAAAGCATATTAGAAAGAAGCTTCTGAGGACAGAATCATTACCAGTTATTAAATATGATGACATCTGTGAGTCTCAAACTGAGAAAGGTGCTGACCACTAGGTGCAAGTAGGAAGATCACACATCTCCCCATGTACCTGGTCCAGCTGACATCAGAGCAGAATATGAGCCAAGGTGGACCTAGACAGACCTTTATGAAAGCTCCTATGTTTCATGTCTCTGGCAGATGCAGTGGGATTAATAATGGCATTTCTCTAACACAGTAACTCTCTGAGGCACATATCTGTCAACCAAGAAGTCAAATTTCAACCTTCTGAACTTCTTTACCTGCACAAATCTGATCCCGGAAGGTACTGGGAAAATCGTGAATGAAGAAGTGGAATTAATCGAAGATCACACCACCTTTTTTCCCACCTAAGTCCTGGGGATGCTGGCCATGAGGAACACGATAATGTATCCTGAAAAACATTAAAAGGTCCTTCTCAGTTTTGTACTTCATTATAAGTACTCAGCAGACCTGGAAACAAAGAGATAGACTTCAAAGTTGTTATATTTCATTTGGCAGTGTTCTACTTTTCCCAAATCACTTGGCACCAGTTTAGTAAGCACTGGAGAGATTCTGAACTTTTCCTCACAAATAAAAAACCACCCTATATATAAACCTCAACATCAATATGCTTAGAGGAAGAGTGAGGAACAGTATTCTAAAAACATGAAGAAAACAGACTGTATCCCTTTTTTGAAATGAATGTGATTTTTGTGTAAGAGCTATGGAATTATAAAGCTTTGCCAATTTGAACTTTACTTTTACATATGTTTTCATATATGCTTTACGTATATGAAACAAAATATCACTACAAATGTCATGTTAGCTGAATGGCAGGCTTTTCATAAGTAGTTCACTTATTTAAAACACAGATTCAATAAAAATAAATAATTGGCTAGAAACAGTAAGCTGGGATGTTGCTTTGAACAATATCTTGAATTTTTAATGTTTTCTGTCTCCTTTCAGGAACCTTTTTTCACCTGCGATTAAACTTCAGGAAAAAGCTGAAATGCAGTAAAAGTTCAGATACAAACTGTAGGCCTAGATATGACTGCAACAGAAATGTTAGCCGTGCCTTTAGACTGCATAATTTTTTGAATTGTTGACAAAAGACCAAAACTAGTCTTGTCTACTCTAAATTCAGAGTCAAAAGTCTTATTCATGTGAATCACCAAGACTACAAATTAAGAAACAGACTATGGCTATAATTCACAGTGTCACAGAATTTCTTAGTTGGAAGGCACAGATTAGTAACATCAAAATCCAGCTCCTGGTCCCTGCAGCCCCAACAATCCCATCACGTGCTTAACAGCATTGTCCAAACACTTCTTGAACTCTGGCAGGCTTGGTGGTGTGACCACTTCCCTCGGGAGCCTGTTCCAGTCCTCAACCACTCTCTCACTGAAAAACCTTTTTGTAATAACTAACCTAAACCTCCCCTGACACAGCTTCATATCATTCCCTTGGGTCCTGCCACTGGTCCCCAGAGGGATGAGATCGGTGCCTTCCCCACCACTATCCCTCATGAAAAAGCTATGGACTGCAAGGAGATCTCCCCTCAGTCTCTTCTCCAGGCTGAACAGACCAAGTGACCTCAGCCAATCCTGATATGACTTCCCCTCAAAGCCCTTGACCATCTTTGTATCTCTCCTCTGGATCCTCTCTAATAGTTTTATATCTTTCTTATATTGCAGTGCCCAAAACTGCACACAGCATTCAAGGTGAGGCTGCCCCAGTGCAGGGCAGAGCGGGACAATCCCCTCCCTCGCCCAGCTGGCGATGGTTTGTAGGATGCCCCACAGGACAGGGTTGGCGCTCCTGACTGCCAGGACACTGCTGACTCATATTCAGCCTGCCATCAACCAGGACTCCCAGTTCCCTTTCCATGGTACTGTTCTTAAACCTCTTGTTCCCATCTGTCCATACATCCAGGGTTTCCCCCTCACAAATGCAAAATCCTGCTCTCACTCTTGTTAAACTTCACATGATTAGTGATTGCCCAGACCTCTAAATTGTCCAAGTCTCTCAGCAGAACCTCTCTGCCTTCTAGGGAGTCCACAGCTCCTCCCAATTTTGTATCATCTGCAGACTTGCTTCATATCCCTTCGAGTCCTGCGTTTAAGTCATTCATGAAGATGTTGAAGAGCACAGGGCTAAGGCGGAGCCCTGTGAATCCCCACTAGTCACAGGCCACCAGCCTGATGTTACCCCATTCACTGTAACTCACTGCAGCCAACCCATGAGCCAGCTGCTCACCCACCACATCACGTGTTTATTCAGCTGTCATAATGCCTTCTAGAGAATACTTTGAGAAAAACTAAGAAGTATGGTATGAGGATTTTACAGAATTCAGGTCTCCTTTGGTTTTACAAAGCATTCTGTTTGTTCCATGACAAGGGGACATCTGAGATAGGAATGACATCCTAGTCGTCAGTAGCAGAATGTAATTTAGTGTGAATTATAGATTCATGATAGCAGATTAGATTATTTAAACTGAAAGAGACTTGGTTTCACTAAATTATTATCTGTTCAAATAGAAACTGTAGCTAATCTAGATCAGTTTTGACACCTGCAGAAATAGAATTCACAAATGAATGCATGTTTTTTATCATAGAAGCAAAGTTAGGATTGAAGTGGCTAGCAAAATTAATCAGTTTAGGATCTGCTGTCACTGCCTTTTACATACCTATATAGACTGTTGAGTCAAGCCCACTTTTGTTATTGCTGCACTAGTTACATATTATTTTTACTGCTACTACACATCAGTTTTATGGTTGTTATCTCATTTTTACAAATACCAGCTCCTAAAACTTGTATAATTCCTAGGGATTTCCCAGACTATAATCAGATTTAAATCTGTGGTATTAATATTTAAATCTCTGGGATGTTATTTAAAATCTTTAACAGTAAAATATGCACAATAAAACAAGGTGGAAATTAGAATTTGCAAAGTCTCCTCAATAAGGCTTACAGGGTTTTTTAATAATTACAATGTACATGAGTTTATTTATTCTGTGCTTTTTACATTTTCATCTATTACAAAGCCAAATAAGTCTGCAAAAACTGCTTTAGAACTATATAACATAATGGAAATTCTGCATTTTCTGACTAAGAATATTGTTAAAAGTCCCTTGCTGCACTTAAAAGGCATCTTTTGGTAAAAATCTGATCAGACAGCTATAGCATTTTATCCTAGGGAGACTTTGCTGCATAATACTATCACTCTTCAGTAAGATTTTATGGGTACATTACAAGAAGTAAAACACTTTCACCTTAAAAACAGGTAAAAACCTGAATCATCTTTTGCCAAAAGTTTTAGATAATGCATGTCATACAAGTAATGGAAAAATATTCAGAAAAAGTTTCCTTTCTTTTTTATAAATAGATGTATTTTCATTTTAAGAATTTTAATTCATATGCAGAGAAAATAATCTAGAAGAAAAAACTTTTGCAAAATCCCAAGTGCCCAAGTGCAAATAGTAATCATATCTATCAAGGCACAATCTCATCCTGTAATAATTTGTCACAGTTTAATTCTCAGCCATAATATCTGGCAAATATTTTTTCCCACTTTGGAGCTGTCTTGTCTCCAATGTGAATTAGAGCTCCTCCTCATGTTGCTGTCCGTTATTAGTACTTCCATTTAGCTACTTCAGTACAATTATTCTTCTGTGTAACTTCATCAAGGAGATGTAAGCTCTTACCGTGCAGTTGGGGTGGTAGTTGAGATGCAAACCACTGTCACACAGGGGAGAGGATGTGCCACTGCTTTGGTCACTGGGGGCACCTAATACAAATTCACGAAAAATTTCTTCATTAATCTGTGATGCTGTAATTCAAATCTGTGTGTGTATGTATCCATTCTCCCTGCCCCATCTCCCCCCAAATAACTTTTGTCATATATAATATTCATATACTTTCTCCATTCAGACAGTATCTGTCTTCTGGCTGGAGGCTCAAGAAACCCTCCCCTGGTGCTCTGCCTAAAAAAGGTGAATAGTCTGTTTGGTAAGAAAAAAAAAAAAAAAAAAAAGATATTTTTGGAAAATTTACAATAAAAGGGAAATGTGTACCTTCTTTGTTACTCTCAGTGGAGTTTAGAGTCCTAAATTTTCTTGTAATGGTTTAGGAAATTGCAGTGCTACATTTCAAAAGCAACATGATAGGATTCAAGCAAATGCATGTTCCTGTACATCACTCCAGGTACTCTGTAGTACCCTTTCATAAATGGACAAATGTACTGGGATACACTTTCAGTCTTCTGATTTTTTTCTTATCTCACTAAAATTTAATACATAGGCAAAAGCAAAACACAGCATTTCAACAAATGTTTGTATAAAATGCTATTTCATAATTTAGTTCATGTAATTCCTGCTAAATTAAAGTCAAAAGCTAAAAGTATTGAAATTAAATATTTACTGTTTTGTTGCTTAAAAATTAACCAATTCATTTTACCCTCTTGGGAGTGAAAAGCAGAAGCAAAGCAATGGTGACAAAAGACATAGGCTGACATATAAATATACTTAGATATGCTGCAACTGTCTATAATTATGCATCTACAGTTACAGTTTAATATAATTAAAGGAAGACAGTTGCCTACGTATGTCTCTCATGGGGCCAGTTGACTAAAACTCAGTTGGACTTAAACAAAATACTTATCATCCCAGAGTAATTTATTCTTAGGTAGACACACACCTCCACCAAAGCCTCTGAATTTTAAACAGCAAAGTTCAGCCCTGTAAATATACACACACAATCTCATTTTCACATTTACAAGAAAAACCTCTTTGAGACTAAAATACTACCTGATGCTGCCTGAAAAACTGATTTTAAATACTCTGCATCAGGATGCAAGCTAGTGCAAACTAATGTAATTCTACTGTTTTACCTGCAACTTTGCTGATTCACACCAGCCAAATGCCTCAATATCTATTCTTCAACCAAAGATAGCAATTTTTTGCTTGATGTGAATGTTAACAAAAGCCCTGGCAGTAGGAGCATCTTATATTCAGGCAGTAATGCTGATTGTAAAAGCTGCTGTCAATCACCCTCAATGCACAGTAGTTTCAGAACCTGCAAGTGTTCATGAGCATTGAATTAATGTTTTTTTGGCCAAGTAATAAAGACTTACATGCACAATCTTCATTCAGTGGCAGTTTGAGAAAAGCAGGTGCTCTTTTCAGAAAGGACACAGTTAGGGTCACTTCTTCCCCTGCATTGCGAAGGACCTGAACCTGGAAGAGAAATACAGACAGACACCTTGAAACAAATATATTACCAAAATGCATCAACAAATGTAAGCAGTGCTACACAGCTTTAAAATATCAGAATATAACTGCTTAGTAATTTATTGAAACTCCATTTGTTTAAAAAGAAACCAAGACATAAAGCTTGCTAAATGCTTCTCTGTTGTGTTTCTAGCCACACACATAGTTAATGGGGAGAGAGGGGCACTGGCCTCCTGTACCAGCACTTTGACCTGTGCTATTATCCACCTTGCTCCTTGACATTATTCAGCTGTGTTACCTCCTTCTTTTGGATCATCCACCCTAGTATGCATGTATTAAAATATACAAATTTTTTTTTCTCCCTGAAAAGTTGCCTCATAAATCCTCAACCAAAAGAACAGCAGTAGTTTCCACAGCTGTGCCATAATCCTATGAGCAAGTCTTTCCAACAGCCAGAGTTAAATTTAGCTGAAGCACTCCAGCATGGACGAGAGACCTAATCTTCCTTACAGACACAGAGGAAAAGTACCTATTTTAAGCCTTAAATCTTAGATAAGCACAAGCTTGGATTTTGCCAAAGGGCAGCTTGCATGTTGGACATGGGAATATGCAAATCACCTATCCAGCTGTGAATACTTTTAGCCTGCCTGTCCTCTCCCACAGTTGCTCTTCTCGCTCTTGTTCATGTCTTTAGTTCTTTTGCGGTACAGCTGATAGACACCACAAACATACAGCAGAGCAAGGGAGCTCCAGGCACCTCCGCAGAGTGGCACAAAGGAGACACAAAAGTAACTAAGCAAAATCCTACACTTAACAGTGGAGGAGGAACATTTGAATCAGATAGTAACATGAGAGCCAAGAAGCACCAAATCTCACAGCTCTGTTTCAGAGAGCAACCGTTTCCTATTCTGGCTCTGTAACTTCAAAGCTCTTCAAGGGTTGATTTAATTTGGGCTTACAATGACAGCAGATTGCACCATGCCTCTCTGTGTGGAGAGCCAGATCATCGCAGCCATGTTCAGAGAGCTGCTACACGGCCAGATATTAGACAAACATTTTAAATTAGCACATATCTATCTGCTCCCTTTATGCTGTGTAGCTGGATAACACACAGGTAATCCTTCTGTCATGCTGCTGCTTGTGAGAAAGCCTTTATGAAGGATTGTTATTCTTTAATTATGCCTATCAACAACCTACCCAACTGATTTAGTTACATGCATGCATATAACTATACATAGGAATGTTTTCACCTGGAATCACTGCGTTATATTGTTAACTTCAAGCAATTCTTCAAGAAAAAATGTTGACTTTGCCTTGAAATACAATAATTCCTACTACATGCTGGTTGCCACAGAGGAGTAACAATATGCTGACAGAATATTTGATTTAGTATCTGAAATTTTAGACTCTTTATTGTTTAAAATAGCACAGTGCCAAGGCACATTTTGCAGCATACTATATATTTATGTGTGCAAATAAACACACACATATCACAACAAATTTAATTAACTTATACTGCGTGCCAAAACCAAAATCTGTAACAGTTTCATAGAACCATTTAGGCTTAAACATGAGCCTCTTTGATGAGCACTTCTCAATTCTGATATATTTTATATCTTAAAATTTGTAAGTAGCACTTATTTTATAGAAATATAACTTGCAACATGCAGAACAGTAGATCAAGACTTTGAATCTTCAATTCCATCAGAGAAATTCCTCTCTACCCTCAGCCTCCACAGAATATTCACCCTTCTCCTCTCTTATGGATAAGTCACACTGTTCAGAAGAGTCATAGCAAAAGCAGAAACTGACAGGTATGTATTCTCTATTGAAACAACAGATGTGGATAGACAAAGTTCAGGAAAATACAGCTACCCTCTGCCTCTTAAAAATATTTCTTTTTACTCAGGAACAGAGAAGAAATAAGTGGAGAAGTTACAGCATTACCAATTTTGGTTTGTAAAGTCACCTTGTAAGATACCTAAGAATAAGTCAGATATCATCCGTGAAAGAGGCTGAGACAGTAAAATGCCCTGAATCCAGGAGTAGAAAAAGTCATGAGTCTTCATGATTTCACTTGATAATGAATTGCTCTGTAAAGCCTGTAAGATGCCGTAAGTAGTTTACTGTGACCTTTTTCTCTAACCTCTCTCTCTCTCTCAAACCTCTTTACCTCACAGGATGAGAACTGTAAGCTGGAACACATTTCTGTTGAAATCAGCAGTACTTATCTCAGTGAAGTGTATTTTGGGGTGTATGAAGCATAGAATCCAGAAAGTGGCTAGATTTTGACATGCAGAATAAAGACTAAAGACAGATAAAAGAGAAAACTACTAGGTAATGATTAGAACAAAGAGCAGATGAATTATCAAACCTATTTCGCTTACTTTCTAGTCATTAACAAAGCCATTTGGGGAAATAAAGTCCGTTAAAAAATATAGGAATTTTAATTACTTCATTGTCTTTTTCTAGATTTCAGTTGAAAGCTTTACTGTCATTTTACATTCTTTGTCCTTAATTTACTTGAGAAATGAACAACTGTAAAACTGTTTTAAATCAAATATGCCTCAGAGTATTCATTTACTTTGTGTCCCCATTTACCAAGTACAGCCTATAATACTGCCATTCTTCAGTGCAGAAAGAGAATGAGGCACAATGGTGAAACCTGCTGTTATAGAGGAATGTTTTTAGTGGTATACCAGAACAGCTTATGTTCATGAGGGGAAAACCCATAACTTTAAAAGAAAAAGGTAACAATCAAAAGTAATATGATTGTTATGAGGAGTTACGTTTATGAAAAAAACTCACTTGAAACACAGGTAGTCAAACAGTTTGTCTGGAAGAGGTAATACAGTTAGAATTTCTAGAGTTTTATAAATATGAGTGGAATTCTACCAACAGTCAGAGATACTGGCATGCTAATTATTTCTTCTCCCTTCCTCATTGCCAAACATTAGTTTGGAACAAAAATTTACAGGGCTAAGACGAGGACAGTGCAAATGTAAATTTATTGCTCATTTTATGTACATTCATGAAAAATGAATTTAGCTGCACAAGTATATCCAGGTGAATCTGAAGAATTGGTAGTATACTCCACCAACTAAGCGGCAATGAGGTTTTATCACTGAAGTCAATTTACGAACACATTGATGAAACCACTTGTCAATCATGATCTAATTTTTAGATAAAGAAATGGATAGATATGTGATCAGCCGTCCTGCTCTCTAACTTGGAAGAAAGCTCCCTCACATCTATTGTACAGATCGCCAATACCTTGTCAATCAAGGACTATCAATGACAACAAAAGTCTTAGCTATTTCTGGAAGTGATAATTCTAGAAATATTTCAAGGTTACTTTCAAATGCTGGAAGGAAGTATACTATCTAAATCCTTTATAAATTTTTTCAGTGTTATAGTAGACTTTCTGATTTATAAGGAAACCTTAGAACTAGGTCAATCAGAGGAACTACAGATATTTTCCCAGCAACATCATGTACTATTTGCGTAATGAAAATGACTCAAGACTAAAACGCTAGAGACTACTTACTAGTATTCCTGCAAATAAAGAAGCTATCTTAGGAATCTGCAGTCATTTAAAAAACTTTCAGAATTCTCATTTTGCAATGTCTGCTTCCATATTTTGATACTGTTATATTAAAGTCCTTAAATTACTAATATGTTAGTTCAAAAATTAGAAAAGAGTTGGAGTTTGTTTGCTTTTTGGTTTTTTTGTTTTTTCTTTTTTTTCCCCAATCAGGGGTAAGGTATACTTAAAATAGCAAAATTAGAGACTGAAGATCTTGATTGATTGAAGGTTGAATTGCCATTGATAGTGGCAATAAAGTAGTATCACACTTTGTTCAATATATTGAAAACCCAGCAGGTCACTGGAAAAAGTATGCTAATTTTATTCCATCCCCCCTTCTTATTCTATAGGACTGTACCTGGACCTTCAAAAAATAAATTATACAAGGAATACTGCACACAATTGCTGATCAATCACTGATTTCCATAATGATCCCATCATTTGGCAAAATATTCCAACACAAGGTAGCATACATCCAAAATTTTTAGTTTTGTTAAGAGTAGCTATTTACTTCACAAGTGACTAGTTCACAATGGATTGCTTTCTTGCAAAATAAAGTGATTATTTTGGGGAAACCGCTTCTGTAATATCTGTACAATCAAATTACTAATGAAAGTGCTAGCCACAAATAACAGTCTGTATTAGTACTGGATTTCAATTACAGTCTAATTCCCACTGTGTATAAATGGTTAAAAAAGAAAAAAATCAATATTAATGAAAAGCAGCTATATAAGTAAGAGATTTTCAGTTCACTACTGCTAATAGAGAAGGCATCACTAAATTTGCAATAAATAAAAATACTTAAAACATTTGAGGGTCCTGGTCAATGGCAAGGTGAATATGAGCCAGCAGTGCCCTGGCAGCCAAGAGGGCCAACCCTGTCCTGGGGGCCATCAGACAAAGCATTACCAACCAGTCGAGGGAGGGGATTGCCCTGCTGTGCTCTGCACTNTTAAAAAAGAAAAAAATCAATATTAATGAAAAGCAGCTATATAAGTAAGAGATTTTCAGTTCACTACTGCTAATAGAGAAGGCATCACTAAATTTGCAATAAATAAAAATACTTAAAACATTTGAGGGTCCTGGTCAATGGCAAGGTGAATATGAGCCAGCAGTGCCCTGGCAGCCAAGAGGGCCAACCCTGTCCTGGGGGCCATCAGACAAAGCATTACCAACCAGTCGAGGGAGGGGATTGCCCTGCTGTGCTCTGCACTGGGGCAGCCTCATCTTGAATATTGTGTGCAGTTTTGGGCACCACAATATGAAAAAGACATCAAGCTATTAGAAAGTGTCCAAAGGAGGGCAACGATGATGGTGAAGGGCCTTGAGGAGAAGCCGTATGAGAAGCAGCTGAGGGCACTTGGTCTGTTCAGCCTGGAGAAGAGGAGGCTGAGGGGAGACCTCACTGCAGTTACAACTTCCTCACGTGGGGAAGAGGAGGGGCAGGCACTGATCTCTTCATTCTCATGACCAGTAACAAAACCTGAGGAAATGGCATGAAACTGAGTCAGAGGAAATTTAGGTTGGTTATCAAGAAAAAGTTTTTCACTGGGAGGGTGGCTGGCCATGGGAACAGACTTCCCAGGGAAGTGGTCACAGCACCTAGCCTGTTTGGATGTTATTGTTTGGGTGATAGTCTCAGGCACATGGTGTGATTTTTGGGGTGTCCTGCATCGAGCCAGGAGTCGGACTCGATGATCCTGACGGGGCCCTTCCAACTCAGCATATTTTATGAGTCTATGATTTTCCCTTGTATGTGAAAACATGTAAATGAATACAATTTCTGAAAAGTGAAAAAGAAATTTTTAAAGTAATACTAATTTTGAATAAATATAAAAACATTATTTCAAAAAATTTCAGAACCAAAGTGCAGCAACTTCCTAAGAGGGTTTTCACTACATACGAAGAGTTTGGAGAATGGAATATTTGTATGACAAAAATTTAGCTCCGTAGTAGACCTAACATTTCCAAAGTCTAATCAGATTATATATGCCCACCATTAGCCATGAAAAAACTCCCTTCAGAAGAGTTCTATATGCTTATATGCATTTGACCTGACAATTTCTAAAGCACTGCATATCCCAGATTGCAGAAAATGCATGACCAGGCACCATTAAAAAGATTTGCTTATTCTCTTTATCACTGAAAGGTTATGATCTGTTTTATTTCCAGAGGCTATACTGACTATTCAAGATGCATGCTTTTTTGGTGTGGTTTTTTTTCTATAACGCCATAGATTTTTAATATTTTTGAGATCTTCCATAAAGACCTAGATTTCAGGCATAGGAATTCATGTAATTATAACAAATTTTAATTTTACTCGTTAAAAATAAACAGTAGAAACACTTCATGAATTGATACAGATGTTGTATGAATTTAAGTGTAACAATACTTAAATAATGAAAAGGCATTTAGTATGGCTGTTACTACCTGGTTTAGCTTTAATTTTTTATTTCACCTAGTGAGTAATGCTAGTTATTGATAAATTGGTGTGCAGTGTCTAATGAAGTTGTCCCTGTAACAGGAAGAAGCCATGACTGAAGTCTTAACATCTCCTCATCAACATTATGGCTATATACTAAATTCCTGCTACTGTTTTAAAAATCATTACATATTTAATTCAGAATGAGTTCATGTGGAAAGAACTACACAATCAGAAACACTAAATACTGTCAGTAAAATTTCTTATGGAGTGTACAGTGTAACCTTACTACCAGTGGGATCCAGAATTAATTTACTTCTGCTACAAATAGCCCTATATAAAGTTAGAATACTCATGAAAGAAGTGAGATAGGCAAAAAAATCCAGCGCTGCATACACCAGTAGCTGTGTGAAATAGTGATATTAAGAGAGCAACAGCGTCTACATTTCTGTGTAATTACTGTAATGACTGTAAGGGGGCCATTTGAAGAAGCAAATTTCATGGTGATGTGTGATATCGCTGAATAAAATCTCTACATATTAACAACACTAGTCTGAATTCTTAATAATGTCTAAAATTATATGGCCTTTTAATTTTATAAAACATTTTAAATTCCCATCTCAAAAAAACATTTGAGCATATGCTGAAGTCTCTCTCAATATACTCAGGAAAGCATTGGAGCATGAAGTCCCTTTGACTTCAGTAAGTATTCTTCCTTGTAAAACCCATCTTAAATTACTGATGAAATTTACCCATCAATGAAGTGGTAAGGATTTAAAACAGAAAACATATAGATTCCAAGATCTGTGTGCTCCTGAACAGGAGCAAATTTCACTCTTCTGTCTCGAAATTAAAAATCAGTTAATTGGTGAATCCCTTGAATTATAAACATCAGAAAAACATAAAAAAAAGAAAAAAAAGAAAAAAAAAAAAGGTAGAAGACACCTTCCTACCCACTGTACAGTTACACAATGCACTAGTATCAAGTTCATCAGAAGATACCAGAATACACATTTTGATACAATCACATATAGGTCAAAAGCTACAAGGCTTCATGCACACAACTGTCTTGAATTATGTTTATTTTAAAAAATGCACTGCTTTAGTTAGTAAAAGCTATATAGTTAACACAGAATATTAGCATTAAGAACACATCACTGCATGGTGAGTTTTAAGTTCCTATGACCAATATTTATCACAGTATTTACCAACAATGGAAGTGAATCAACCAATGTAACATCAAAAACTAAGAAAGATTTTTTCTTTCAGAAACTTTCTCTTCCCAATATACAGAAAAAAAACAAAAACGTATGACAGAAGGCCCTACTCAGTTTGCACAACTCAAAGTATACTTCGACCATAGTTTGACACTACCACACTTGTAGGTTTTAATTTTTTGCTGTCTGGTTTCAGAATCTGTGTTAGATAATTAGATACAAACCCAAAGGGCTGCACAGTAGAACTGGGGGCTATCTCAAACAAATAAAAAATAACTGCAGGGCAGAATGGTGCACTTGCCAAGAACAAAGGAAGACGTGCCCTTCTATTCTGAACTCTCTTCTACATGTATCCTGCTACTAGCCCTGTTCTAAACAAGTGCAGGGGGATGCAGGGAAATAAATACTTACAGCAAAGATACCCTTCAGAGCCCATCAACAAGCAATTATTCTGAAAATTGCCAACAGAGGCTTATGGATTCTCAAGATGACAC
The DNA here is from genome assembly GCA_013396735.1 of Grallaria varia. NCBI lineage: Eukaryota > Metazoa > Chordata > Aves > Passeriformes > Formicariidae > Grallaria > Grallaria varia. The sequence goes on along the minus strand of VWZG01002911.1, from coordinate 1,816 downwards.
AGCAGTGGAACTGAAGCAGCACTTAGTGAATGCTCCAGCTACTAAGGTACTATACAAAAAGTCATTTCAGAGTAACATACACAGAGATTCAGGGTTTGATGCTTTTCGACAAGTCCCATCAGACCAGCCACTTAGAAAGAAAATTATTCTTGATTCCAAGTGACAGAACTTGTTTAAGATAGACCATTAGGCAATTTCTCAGGTGTACAACATCATACCAGTAATCTTACAGCTGTAATATTCAGGTTTCCTTCATTGATCCTTGCTCTACCTGTTTTCCCAGGCTCATGGGCTTTAGTCACAGAGATACCAGAACACTGCAACCTCAAGAGTGCTGTATAAACCATTAGTGAAAAACCAAGTTATCCTCCTTTAAAAATAGGTTTCATCATGCTTCAAGGCAAGAGAAGATCACACAGAGGACATCACCTTGTGTCAGTTCTTTCTTTAATGTACTTCAAGACAAAAACATAACACTGTCTCTTCAGCGATCAATTCACAATGAAGTTGGAAAAAAGCATCTTTTAAACTTTTAAGTCTAACACTTGTGGAATGGATTATTCCAATTTTGTCTAAAAGATCTGACAACAGCTTTCTGGAAATCTTTAACCTTTCTTATGCTCCACAATCAACACTAAAAATGTCTACTAATCTTTCAATCATAATAGTAATAGATCACAATCAATGTTGAGTAACCTTTCGATCAGAGTAACACTAGGCTGCAATTACTGCACGGTTATCTTTTGAAAAGTAAAACAGGAGTGTCTTAGCAAAAGGTATCAATACAAACACCTGAGGAAAAAAAAAGTTAAAGGAAAAGTCTGCAGCATTTTCCTGTTCTTCTTTCATTAATCCTATCATCATTAACAAATATCACCCATAAAAATATTGCTCTAAGGGCTTAATTTGCATTCTTAGGTCACGTACCCTTATTTTGAATTCTGTTTCACTAAAGAGTGCACTTACTGCTCATCACAGTCCATATTAAATAATTAGAAGGCCATTATTGCAATAGAGAAACTATGAGAGGCAAGGAATTACAACTTGCTAAAATGTTATGTCTACAAAAATTGAGAACAACATACCCTAGGGTCCCTGACTCATAGGTCATAGAGGACACCATAGGTCCATGAACTGAAACATTTCATATCAACTGCGGAAAAATGAAAAGTAGCAGTTCCTTAAATAGATTCCAACAATAATACATTATTTACTATGATGTTCCAGTATATTCTTTGACTTATCCCAGCTGAGTTTCAGACTATCAATTCTAATGCAAACATTCATTTCAATTCCAAACAATGGGTATTGTTAGTGATTCTCAACCTACAGACCACGGACTACTATTGGGCTGGGACTGTGGTCCATAGAAGAAATAAATACACAAAAATACATTTAATACCATTTCAGCTCTACATTATAGATATTGATTCATGACAAGAAAATATCTATGGAAACACACACACACACAAAATCAAAGAACTAGAAAGCTCCACTTCTCCACAGACATCCCCTTGTCATGGGGGCGAAGCTTGCGTGCCCTTATGAGGCTGTGAGCTATGCTAGCGGTGGTTGTGCCTCCGGTAGGGTCTCCCATGCTAGTCAGGTCTCAGCTGAAGGGTCTGACAAAGTGTGTCCACAGGCAGGATGGGCTCACTAGCCCCCGGCAATCATCCTAGGAGAAGGACAACTCTAACTCCAAACCTGGGCAGATTGAGCTCGCTTAGCCCTGTAAGGCCATCCAGAAGGATACTCTAACTAAACCTACATCCTGAGGACTTTGCTGCTACTGCCCAAGCTTGCTGGGCCCTGGCAG
>VWZG01002910.1:0-14442 GCA_013396735.1 Grallaria varia | reverse complement strand
CCCTCGCTCCAGTTAAAACGGAGCTACCAGCAGTTCATCGCCGCGATTTTGCCGGCTTGCTACCTACCGTTTGGGAAAGGCTACAGACGCCTACTCAGGATGTTGCAGCAAACGAAGTCCCTTTGGGTGTTTGGCTTTGAAACGTGCGTCGACACTGGGATTTGCCACCCGGCTTTCAAAGTCATGGAAACCAAAGCAGATCGCAGAAGTTAGGCGCGTGAAAGCTTTTGCAAATCCTTCTGTACAACTCCTGCGTCTTTAAATGGCTTTTAAACCCAGTTATCCTACCAATTTTTAAAATAATCTTTTAAAATATTATTTTGAAAAGATTTTTTTTCTGTCCTGTGAACATCGATCCTTACCTAATGTCCTAGTATTATATAAAAATACATACCTGTATACACCAGAGCTTTACTTGTTTACGCCTGGACCCCGGGTTAATCCAATTGTGGAAGCAAAACAGACTAAGAGCTTTTGTAAAGCATGAAGTCCCATAGCATGACTGCAGTGTAGCTATCTTCTGCATTTCACAGAAAAAGAAATGTGAGCAGACACCAGTTACTGATGTGCTCCAATTAACACAGTACATAGTTATTGAAAATAGGAACCAGAATGCAAGTCTTCACTTTTCAGATTTCTAATTTGACTAGTTTATCCAGTGTTCCCAGATGGTAAATGAATAATTGTTGTTGTTGTTATTATTATTATTACTATTATTATTTATTATATTGATGGCATTAATATTATTACTAATATTGTTATTAATGTTAATATTATTGTTAGTATTGCAGCTATATGGATTATCAGATTAATAGTGGAATGAAAACCAGTTACATAAAATTTTCCATATCTGTCCTTCTCTGCTTTGAGCGAGCTATTAATGCTGTATGTTAAGTTGTAACAACGCTGATAGCTCTTTGTGATTTCTTGTCAGCACTTAAAACAGACCCTTAAAAGTTAATTTATTGTGGAAGAAGGTTGTAGTGGTCACTAGGGACAGAATTTGACCCAGAAATTTACTTGTATCAACAGGTAAGGATACATGACATATACAAACAATCATTTTGGCTAAATTATTTGCACACATACACTACTGCAAACCTAACTCTAGTAATTGTAACTAACCAGTGAAAAGAGTTATTCCTCAGTACTCTAGATTCTGCACATGAGCTGTTCTATCTCCAGAACCCAGACTTACTAATGATTCTTGACTTCTTGGATTTTAAAGCCAAACCTCTTCCAGTCGGATTCTGCCTCTGGTTTAGTGTCATTCTCATAGCAGAACAACTGACTTAATTTCCTACCTATTCTTCACAATATATAAGGAAATTGCCAGGTGGTGAAAAGCAACCCTGCAGGTCTGTCACTTCTTTTTCTTGCTGCCAGAGATGAGACTGGGAAAAATAGAGCTTAGCCAAAGCCCTTCTACACCTCAGTTGTTATCAGCTGCTAGAACAGCTTCTAATCTGGTTGCTGCAAGGAATGCATTAGAATAGTCACTGAACTGCTCTAATTTATGCCATAAATTGAAATCTAAGAAGGCACTCAAAATTTATTATATCACCCCAGAGATACAGAAGACAAGTGACAGTATTGTTCTGCTGTGGCCTATAGATTATGCCAGATCACATGCTCTGCTAATATTATCTTACACAAACAGAAGAGTGGTGCTATGCTGCCTGTAGTTGTTAGAAGCAAGCTAAAGCTAAAAGCAGCACAGATATACATTTACATCCTTTTCCATCCTGGGAAAAGCACTGTTCCTAGCACTTCACCATCACAAATCGGTGATGTATTTTGTGGCAAAACACTGAATATCTGGCATGATTTGAGAAGCTTAGTTTGAAAACATTTGTTGAGAAAATGTCCATGTTTAGTAAGCTTTGAACACCTCCTGGAGAGAAGGGTGTAGCTCAGAGTGGTCCAGGATCAGCTATAACAGGAGGCAGGCTCAGCTGTGGAAACATTCACCCATTCACACACTATTTTCCACCTGTGCATTTACAAGCAGTCATCCTCTGTTCTGCTCAACATTCCCTTTCTATCCTCCCCCAGTAACATAACAGTCACCCACTCTGTGTGTTCACAGCTGTTCACTATGTGCACTAGTCACTGTACTCATGTCAGTTAACTGGGGAAAAAAAAAATTAAAAGAAAGAAAATACGTCTCAAAACTCCCTGATTATGTACCTGGTTGTTAATGCTTGGGAAATTCTTACACTCTATTTGTTCTCAAAGGACTAGAAGAATGACAGGCTAACAGATTTATTGACACATTTGGCACAAGGTCACCAGGTACAGGAGAAACACTGGAAAAACGCATGAAGAAAAATAGAAAAAAATTGTCAATAAATCACAGCTATACAGGACACAACATGACAAGAAAAATAAAAAGATAATGATTGGCTTTGTGATTAGCCCTTCAAGATAAAGGTGAGGGTCTTTATCAAGAAGTGATAGTGAGGAATCAAAGGAGCAGACACATGGCAAAAATGACAGGCAAAAAAAGTGAACTTTGCAGAGTGTGTTGGATGAACCAGAGAAGTCAGACAAAGACTATGAAGCTCATGACGAAATGAAAAATGGTGTAACAATTGTTTCAGTGAGACAGACATCTGTCCGATGTTACAGCTTTAATGGGTCAAATGCAAAAAGTAGGGCTTCACAGTAGCTACTGCATCAGTTTCATGACATCAGTTGTCTTCAAATCATTGCCTTTTTGAACTAGGCAGTGTTCTATCAAATTCTTTTTTATACTGCTTAGACTACTATTTTTCTCATTTGATTCTGAATTTTTAGCGAAAAATCCACCTTTGCAAGAAGAAGTTTTCAAAATACACTGACAGTGGGGTTACACCTTAGAAAATCTCTAGGCAAGACTGATTGATCTGGCAAATGCAAGGCTTTCCAAATAAGACAGTTACACTACCAGCAACCACAGCTTCCCTTTTTATATAGTAAATGTGCATTAAATCTGACCTGGAAGAACCACTTCTTTGGTTAAGTCTCCATGCTTACTCAGTTCTTGCCCTCCCTGTTGAGACTGCCAGCAGCATTGCCAATTAGTGCCAATCCTGAATGCAAATTGTAATATGAATAGGCCTTTCAATATTTAATTCTAGATTTCTGCAGTGATGGTGTATAAATGTTTCATTAGTGCACTGTAAGAGAAGGTTCATTCACTCATGTTTCTGCCACACCTCTGAAAAAAAGCAAATCTGGAAAACCCAGTACTAGCAGAAAATGGGCAAACAGGATCTTACTCTTTCGAGTGCTCCTCCCAGCTCTAGCAGTGGACTCTGGAATGAGAACTCTTTTTCTTTTTCTTGGGAAGCCTGTTTTATTGAGAATACATATTACAAGACCATAAAGACAACACTCAGTTTCTATGTGACATGCTTTGTCTCTACATATTCACTTTCAAACAATATCCAAGATCAGGAATTCAAACCCTTTCATTTGGTGCAACCCACTAGTGTTAGTGTCAGGGACACTCACTTATGCCAACTGCAATGGCAGGTTGGAAATGGATAAAGATGTGCATAATGACAACTCTTATCTCTGGACCAGGGCTGGCCACCAAACACAACGTGGTTTGGAGATTCTTTATCTCTGAAAGTCTCCTTAGACCTTAGGATACTTCAGAGTAAGCAGAACCCTCTTCCTACCTTCCTAAGAGAATCAATTGTGAGACTCTCTCACCATTAAAAAGCTTTTTTGACAACAAATGTGAAGCACAATTTGCTTTCCTTAGCACTTGCAGAGCATGAAGCGAGGGCATTTGAACATGCTGATTAGATTCAGATCATCTCAAAAGGTATTAATAAGCTAGTCATGTTACATTGTAAATCCTAGCAACAATAGGTATATGCATGAGCAGAAATATGCCGTTCAAATCTGTGGAACATGTAATAAACCTGAGGAAAATAAAACATATCTTCTATTAATTGAATATGTTACCAGATGTAAATGGTATAGACCTTCACCTTCTGCAGGTGCCTGTATCAAAACCACATAGTGCCACCATCTCAACAGCTACAGATGATGTGATCACAACTAAACAGTGTAATTGCTAAAGACACTTTTCCCTGATTACTGGCACTTGAGGACCTGCATGAGCACGGCATGAATCACTGTCAGGAGATCTGCAGAAAATCACGCTTAGTGGAAACCACTGGCAAATGTTTACAGTCTGACATTTACATTTCTGATACCTTCAGGTGAAAAAAAAAAAAAAGTAATGCTGCCCAAAACTCTTTACAGAGCATTCAGAGATTATACAGGTGGACAGGGAAACATAACCCACTGCTCACCTTGTCAGATCTCCCTCAGGGCATTGCTCTGGGGTTATACCACTGTGACAAAATATCAGAAGCCTGCCCTCAGTTTCAGTCAGATATAAGGAGATTGTGAGTCTGTGTGCTGGGAGGGAGAAGTAGAAGTGGAAGTGTCTTAATCTGACTTCTGACTCAGGAGTGTACTGCCAGCACATTGTGAGGAGTTTTTGCACAAGTTTGCTGACAGAGGTGCTTGGTTTCTTGATGGATAACCCTTGAGCAAGGAGCCTTCCACAATTTCTCCATCACATCTGTTTATCAAAGATATATAGCAACATGCTAGAAGCAAGCAAGAACAGTGAAAGCATGGCACAGGCCTGTTACCAGCTGGCATACCACAAGAAGGTTACTCATTCTGAGACCACTTTCCTGAAATTCACATTCTGCTTTATTCAGGGTCAATGTTATGAGTCTCATAAAATTATGGAAAAAGTTGCTTCTCTTGTTTTAACAAGGTTATCACTCTTCCTTAAGAGTGCTGTAACTGGAGAAGTAGAAAGATGATAATTTCTCACTTTACAATGGCAGTATCCTAGTGCCCAGTCATGAGTGTTTTGAAGACCAGTCTTATAAAGAACAGATAGGCCAGAAGAGATGGTCCAGATTCAGGATGAAAATTGGAGATAACCGAAGCTCCAAGTGTAGATGGAGTAAGGAGAAAAGAGAAGCTCTGAGACCCTTCCTGCAGCGTGGTTATGTTGCCAGCCTCCTGGAGGCGTAGACAGCTGTGGGCTGCTAAATATAATCTAGACCATAACTGCATTCTTTGGTGTATTCTCGTCACTACTTTTAGTACTCCCAAACCATGTTTTGATCTTTAATTCAATGGGTGTAAGCCTCATTCAAACCTGCATCCTGAGAATTGCTGCATTTTCCAGACTTGGGGGTAGTGGACTTCCCTGGACAAGTTTAGATGCCTTCAACTGTCTCCACAGCATCCTTTCCTTAAATCTTAATGCTGTGGCTGACAGTGTTATTATGGATTGCAAAGTGTGCGGAGAGAAATCTCCTCAGCAAGTGTCAGGCAGAACCTCTTTGAAAAACAATATCAAAATGGAGACCAAATCTGAAATCTAGTGATTGCCCTGAATTGACAAACTCTCCAAAACTCCATGGCAACAACTGGGTAAAAACAGGTTTGAGGCAGCCTACAAGGTTTCTGTGAGCTCTGCCTGCCCTTATCCCAAGCCTCACAGTTCTGAAATAGAGCAGGCATGGTGTTTGAGGAAAAGCTGTGATTTTCTCTGAGAAATCAGCTATTGTGTGGGAGCACTAAAAATGGTGCCACAGTATGTACATGGTATTGTTTATGCAGTCATTCTTGCTCACAGAAAGAGCAAAATCTAAGTCCCTACTGTACATGTAAATAGGATTAATATTTTGAATTTTACTCTGTTCTGATCTCTCTCCCATTAAAACTAGGGTAATTGCCAAACTCAAAATGTCATGATTCTTAAGCTAGGAAGATGTCACCTGCTTAACAAGATGGATACAATTTTTAGCATATATACCCATATATACCTCATGTGTAAAGTAAAATATTTGAAAGCTAATTTTTACTTGCTCTCTTTGCCAGAATTAGAAAACTAGTTTTGGGTTTTCTCCAAAGTATCGCTTTGCTTTTTTTTTACTTGCAAGATTTTAGTAGCAAAAATTACCTCTTTTGTGACCTACCTCCCACTTTTTAAGTAAAATATTATTACATAATGGTTTATTTTTCTTTATTCTATTATTCTTCCTTTTTCATTGACTGTATTTGTGAATCAAAAGTGTGTTCTGTGTTTCCAGGGGGAGATGGAATAGGGAGAAAATTCATTGTGGTAACCATCATCATCACCATAATATAAGCATTTACATGAGTGGAAGGTCTGCTAAAGCTGACTGAATTCTCTGTTTACTTTGTCTCTAGTGAAAGCTTGTTCTTGTCAAGAGGGATGTGCGGCCTCCAGATCTTATGTGTATTTACCTCAGCTTTACGCCTCGCAACTCAGTGAATTCTACAACAAAATTGTGTCTTTTATTTCATCTGTAGCTTTTTAGACTAATTACATCAATAGAACTATTCTGTGACCATTGGTAGACTTTGCTAAAAATATTGCCTCAAGCATACATTTTTCCACTTTTATTCTGTGTTGTGTTTGTCTTATTGGCAGTTTCATCCTAGGACAGTTAGGTCTAAAAATAAATACAGTAGTGTTTTGGAAGCTGAAGTTGAGAAATCCATATTCTTAGATTCATTTACTGCCAAAATTTAAGTGCTATTTATGCCAGTAACTGCCAGTTTTAAATAAAAAATCCACTCAACAGTGATGTGGAAAACTCTCAACTTACCCAAACCTTGCATGTTTAAAATTCAAGCATTTAATTCTTGTGTTCCAGATTAGAAGTAGTGATCAACACTTAAAAAAGTAAATGCCTAAAGTCAGATTCCTTAGCATGTACAGAGGATCTTTAAAAGCAACTTAAAAATCTGAAGCCAGGTTGATTTTATCTAGGAAGCTAAATTGAGGCATCTAGTTCTGAAAATAGTAGACGTTGCTCAGCTGGCCTTCGTTTCCTGTCCAAGGAAATTGTTCTAGATTCTGTAAATCCACACAAATTTCATATGTACTAAGGAAACAAGTTTTTCTCTAAGGCAAAAATGAGTAAGACCTTCAAATTGTGAAAAAAAGAAATTATAATGATGATTATAAATGTATTTCAATAATGATANTGTTCTGATCTCTCTCCCATTAAAACTAGGGTAATTGCCAAACTCAAAATGTCATGATTCTTAAGCTAGGAAGATGTCACCTGCTTAACAAGATGGATACAATTTTTAGCATATATACCCATATATACCTCATGTGTAAAGTAAAATATTTGAAAGCTAATTTTTACTTGCTCTCTTTGCCAGAATTAGAAAACTAGTTTTGGGTTTTCTCCAAAGTATCGCTTTGCTTTTTTTTTACTTGCAAGATTTTAGTAGCAAAAATTACCTCTTTTGTGACCTACCTCCCACTTTTTAAGTAAAATATTATTACATAAGGGTTTATTTTTCTTTATTCTATTATTCTTCCTTTTTCATTGACTGTATTTGTGAATCAAAAGTGTGTTCTGTGTTTCCAGGGGGAGATGGAATAGGGAGAAAATTCATTGTGGTAACCATCATCATCACCATAATATAAGCATTTACATGAGTGGAAGGTCTGCTAAAGCTGACTGAATTCTCTGTTTACTTTGTCTCTAGTGAAAGCTTGTTCTTGTCAAGAGGGATGTGCGGCCTCCAGATCTTATGTGTATTTACCTCAGCTTTACGCCTCGCAACTCAGTGAATTCTACAACAAAATTGTGTCTTTTATTTCATCTGTAGCTTTTTAGACTAATTACATCAATAGAACTATTCTGTGACCATTGGTAGACTTTGCTAAAAATATTGCCTCAAGCATACATTTTTCCACTTTTATTCTGTGTTGTGTTTGTCTTATTGGCAGTTTCATCCTAGGACAGTTAGGTCTAAAAATAAATACAGTAGTGTTTTGGAAGCTGAAGTTGAGAAATCCATATTCTTAGATTCATTTACTGCCAAAATTTAAGTGCTATTTATGCCAGTAACTGCCAGTTTTAAATAAAAAATCCACTCAACAGTGATGTGGAAAACTCTCAACTTACCCAAACCTTGCATGTTTAAAATTCAAGCATTTAATTCTTGTGTTCCAGATTAGAAGTAGTGATCAACACTTAAAAAAGTAAATGCCTAAAGTCAGATTCCTTAGCATGTACAGAGGATCTTTAAAAGCAACTTAAAAATCTGAAGCCAGGTTGATNTGAGTAAGACCTTCAAATTGTGAAAAAAAGAAATTATAATGATGATGATAAATGTATTTCAATAATGATAGTCTTTTTAAGTAAACCAAGATTTTTATATATGAATGCAACTTCTAATTTAATAATTCAGCAGTTTTGATGTCAGCAACACATATCAAATTTGCATCTTCTTAATGTTTTCCTCCTTTTTCAAAGCAACTCTCCATAAGTATTGGCTTTTGTGCTCTAAATCATCTTTGCATATGTGACACTTCGTCTTTCTAACCTGTTTATGGCAACAATGTAATAAACATTTCTTGAGTGAAGCTTTTCTCTGTTCTAACTAATGAGTAGGATAGGGGAATCACTGATTCATTGACTTCAGATATGATAAAAATATTCAGACTGAAAAATCTAATCATATGTATTAACAGAAAAGCTGTCTGTATGGAATCACTGTCCCAGCCTGAGCTTTGCAAACACAAACAATTTAATGTTTCAAAATGTATCAAAATTAAGGACATGTACTGAAAGAGCGATCCACTTTCAGTAGTAGTGCTGCCCGATGTTTTCATTATCATAAGACTCTTCTGGGCTGCCTATAATTTTGCAAAATTGCGTTCATTCAAACCGAAGTTTTCTATGATGCAAACTTAGCTTGAGGTTGCAATCAAGCATATATGATTTTTTTGTTGTCGTTGTTGTGGCTTTGTATCTTTTTTATTTTTGCCCCCCACTTTTTTTTTTTTTATCTGTTGAATTCTCAGTAAAAACAGTTCAGCCATTTCCAAAAAACACATCAGATGAAATGCACTGTATAATCATTCTTAAAGTTCTCACAGCAATTCAATACAAAGCTCCTGTGTTTTTGTAGTTCAGAACCAGAACCAAAATCAGAATTTGATGGGAGGAACATCTTGCTGTCAGGGATGTGAATTCACCATCCTTATGAGAATGATGCCTAATTTCATTCAAGACCTGCCTTGTTCATAGAAAACCAGTATAAACATCTTTGTGTATAACAAATGAATCACCCACATTTTGTCTGAAATGAGCCTGATATTCATCCATGTATAAAAGAATCACAAAGCCTGAGAGAGGTTTTAAAGGCAGTGCTGAAAATTTTAAAATGCTGAAAGATGGTTTGTGTTGGCTTTCCTGTGCTTTTATTGCCTTAGCTATTGAATCCATGTAGCAAAGGGCATGAAGATTCAAACTGGAAGGAAGTGAAAGGAGCAAGACCACAGGAAGAATGGAAATTATAGACACCAGAGACTGGAAGGAGGAGAGGTGAAGATGGGTTGTAGCAAGAATGTGGAAATGTGGCAGGTGCAATGAGTATGTGCAGAAAGTGTTGGACAGAGAGAAGAGCAGGATCTCGAGGGAGGGAGAAGTATGGGGCCAAAAATGCTACAGGCCATAGGAGGCAGGCATGTTGAGACCCGCTTTGACATGACCGGCTCTGGCACCTGCAGGTGACTGCAGAATCTTAACTCTTTGTTTATGCTTCTGTTAAACAGCTGGGGTGAAACCTTACAACTGGGTTGAGACCCAACAGCTGTGGTGAGTCCTTTACGTAAGGAGTGCATCTCTTCCCTGATTTTGGTTCACTTACATTAAGAGGTCCTTGTTTGTGGTGTGTTGTCCCCATCTGGCTGCCAGCCCCACCACCAGCCCCAAGCCACTCCATCCCCACAGCAGGACAGGGGCAAAAACTGCAGGATCATGAACAAGGAAGTTCATGAGTGGAGATACAGGCAGGAAATGGTTTGCCAGTTGTCATGGGCAAAATAGACCCAACTTTGGATAATTTAACAATTTGTTGCCAATTGATGGTTTTAATTACTGATTCAGGATCCAGGAAGCTGAGAGGGAAACCACTAGAATGCTTTTCCTCCTCCACTGGTCTCAGTGCCCCTCTGCCCTTTCTCACTCCTTTTCTCCCCCCATACTGCTACCCAGATGGTGTTCTCTGCCCTTTTGTCAATCCCTGCTCCCTGAGGTACTGCAGCACAGTTGACCTTGGCAGGAGCATCTTGCCATCTGTCCCTTGAGAAGCCAGCTGCAATCAGTGGCAACCATCTGGAACATGCACACTGGGCTGGAACCAGCTGGAACTGGCACATGGGGCAATGGTCGTGGCAGCCCCCGGCATGCTGGTAACCACGTGGATCCAGGCACTGGCAGCTTAGGGGCTGCAGGGCTTGGTGTGGGACACTGAGGTGGCGATTGATGAGGGGGAGGTCAGAGCCTGCGTCCAGCAGGGCAGAGCAGTGTGGCTGCACAGGAAAGCACCTGAAACTTTGGCAGTACCCAGACTGAGGTTTCCCTGTGACCTCAGCCTGCCCCATCAGTATGGCCCTGCTTCGAGATGACACTTGAGGATGTGGTGAATATCCCACCCTAAACAGCCTGAGGAGGGATGAGGCAGTGACGCAGGTGCCTCTGAGTTGTGAGAGAAACTGGAAGATTACCCTGAAGGGTAAGGGGCTGTGAAACACAGCACTGGAGAGCCAGGAGGGGTGAGGGCAAAGCAGATCCACAGCAGAGGTGGTACAGGGGGAAACAAAGCAGCACCCCTCCGTACAGCAGCTAAAATACAAACACATCCTGGGTTTTGTCCCTTTACTGCTTTGCATAACTTAATAAAGATGTGTGCTTTGCTTTGTCACTATGCTGCGCTACATGAAAGTATCACAGACTCGTATAATGCTAAGGGATGTTAAAGATCATCTAGTTCCAAAGCCCACTGCCATGGGCCAGGACACATCCCACTAGATCAGGTTTCTCAAAGCTCCATCCTACCTGGCTTGAACACTGACAGGGTTGGAGCATCCACAAGCTCCCTAGGCACCCTGTTCCAGTATCTCACTGCCCTCCCAGTAAAATATTTTTTCCTAGTATCTAACTTACATTTTCCCTCTTTCAGTTTCTATTCAGATATTTCAAAGCCATTCACATACCACTTTATAAAGACACCTAGAAACAAAATAATTTCAGAATCAGAAGTAGAATCAGAATGGCCTGGAAAAATGTAAGGATTTTCTTTCGTTTTCCTTTATATTGCTTTCTCAAAGTTACATTTCAATCAAAACTGTTAAAAAGAAATTGTATAGGAAAAATGTACTGGAAACTTCTAAATAACCCTTCACCCTTTGGAAAACTGGCCTATTGCATCTTCAGCCAACCTCACCCAGTCAGTGTGTGTCTAGCAGTTGAAACTCCTGCCCTCCCTGAATAAAGGTAAATTCAGTCACAGAACTGTTGCAATAAGAAATTAATTCATTTACAAAAGACTCTTGTCTTGCAGTAATAAATGTCGCAGAAACTAGCAGGCAAAAATTAATAATTCCATATTCATCATAAGGACAGGGGTTTATGAGGTATGTCAGGCCTGAGGTCACCCATGAAGCAAAGAAAATAGAGATATATTAAAAACATACTCCTTCAAGGGGCACTTGACATATGACCTGTAACACAACTCAGTTTTTTAATGCAATAATACAGTTGATTGTGTACAAGTACCCAGGAAACCTTGATTCTGACCCATTCAAAATTAATTAGCTAATTAAGTCATTTTATAGTCCTTTCAATATTGTGGGTATACAACACAAAAAATTCTGAAGTAAACTCATGAGTAAGCAAACTGTCTTAGCCATCTCTTAAAATGAAAAACTCAATTATTTCCAATAATACAATCAACAACTGAGCAAAAAGAAGTTCAGTGACTTCTTAAATATCAGTTTAAAAGGCTTCTTCAACAGCTACACTTTTTACATATAGAAAGAATATTTTCAGGTTTTCAAAACCATTTATAACCATTTTGATGTGTTCCATTTTTTATTGTCATTGTGGTGCATTTACTGTGATAATTAGAACTGATGGCAAATATAGGGGAACTTTATAAGGATATTCAATCACTCTAATGCAGCTCTACATCCTGATGGATTTAGTAATGGCTTTTAAAATGAAATTCCAGACAAATCAACCAGTTAAATACTTGATCCAGTAAAAAAAAAAAAAAATTGTCAGTGGCATAAAAGCTAAAGAAGTCTAAGAAAGGATAATATGTACATATCTCTCCACTCTATATCATGTTAATTTGTTGAATGAAAAATTTATCCAAAGCACATAAGCTATTTTTCAGTTCAACTATTATGGCAGGATTTAGGGAGTTAACAATAATAAGGTCTCTTATCCCTGCAGTGGTTTATTCTTGCTCCAGAAGGGTCGAAACCATGATTATTTTCCATGGGGAAATTTTCCTGCTATTAACCCCAATTATGTTTTCTGCATCACAGTTAATGCAAACACCCTATAGTGTTATATAACGAAAGCATAACTCATAAATGAGTAAAAATTTTAAGTGAGACAAGTGATGTAAGTCAATACTTTAGCTTTTCCAACACATCGAAAACAGAGGTCAGAAAGTTTCTTGAGGACTAGAGAGTCAGCAGAAGTGGAGAGCATTTGCTATCAATGACTGCATGATTTCATCATGAACTCAGGCTGGCCAGCTGTGATCCTGCACCTCTGTCCCCTGTGACTAGTCTCCCTACAAGTGTAAGGGAGAGAGATACATATGTAGGTGTGCCTGCTGTGGCAGACTTTGTCATTTATGAGCATCAGCTACTGAAGGCTCACAGAAATATTTATGTAAGTCTGTAAAAAAAAATTCTCAATGTATAATCACTGTTTTTATCTACAAAATAATTGCATTGAGTGTTTGTGTTAATGAATTAATTTCTAAGAGTGTTAAGATGTTAAGTGTTAAATAATGCTGAGGGTGTTCTGTAAATGGACTATTTTTTATTGCAAGAGTTCTGTGAGTGAACAATAATCTTTTAGTTTACAAATGTTCTTTTAACAGTGACAGTATTTACACAGATCTGTATTTGGGTAGATAAACTAAAATATATGCAATTACCATTTTTCCAACGTGAAATAATTGTTTGATTTTGATTTGCCAAACTGTTTTGGTTATGTGAATGAGCCAATGTATTTAAACCCATAAATAGAATCAAGAGATCTAAATGTGCACTGGGCTTATAAACTGGGATTTTTTTTTTCTGTTGTGGAGAATATGTACATTTAAATATTAACATATATTTTGGGACAACATTCAGTTCTGAAAACTGTAAAATGTATATATTAGACCAGTGATTTTTAAGTATATAATGTGGCATCCCATTAATAAGTGGTATGACTTGAAAACATGAATCTCAAACAAATTATGACTTAAATCTGCCACAAAAGCCAAGTTGACTAAGGAATATTTAACAAAGAGACAAAAATTAAAAATTAAAGTGCCCCTAAGCTTCAGAATAGCAAAATTCCAGCTCTTCAAGGAGGCAGTCAACATGAGACTGCCCTCAGGCACAAGGGAGTGGAACAGAGCTGGTAATCTTTAAAGAAGTCTTCCATGGAGCGCAACACCTGACAAACCCCAGGAACAAGCAATCAGGCAAGGAAGGTAAGAGGCTGGAATGGCTGAGTAGGGACCTGCTGGTCAAACTTAGGGCAAAGAAGCAATTGCACAGGCAGTGGAAGCACAGACAGATAATCTGGAAACAGTATAGAGAAAAAGTTTGATTCTCTAGGGTTACAGTGAGAAAGGCCATGGCAAGACTGAAACTGGCCTTGGCAAGGGACACAAAGGATAAGAGGAAGGAGTTCTGCTGGTATGTTAACCAGAAAGAGAAAGGTCAGAGAAGGTGTAACTCCCCAGATAAACAATGCTGGAAAACTGGTAACAACAGAGAGGAGAAGGCTGAGGTACTCTACAATTCTTTTTGCCTCAGTCTTCAATGGCAACCTCTCTCCCCACATCCCTTGAGTGAATGGACAGCAGGATGGGGACTGGGGATGCAAAGTGCTCCCCACTGTAAGAATAAATCACGTTCCCGACCACCCGAAGAACCCGAATGTACATGAGCCTTTAGTATCCATTGAGTTGCATCCCAGAGTTCTGAAGGAACTGGCTGATGTAGTTGCCAAGCCACTCTCCATGATATTTGAAAAGTCTAGAGAAATCCCAAGTGACTGAAAAACAGGAAACATGGTACCCATCTTTAAAGAGGGTAGAAAGGGGGACCCTGGGAACAACCAACCTATCAGCCTCACCTCTGCCTGGGAATATCATAGAACAGATACTCCTGAAAGCTGTACTAAGGCACATGGAGGACAGAGAGGTGATTCAGGACAGCCAGGAAGGTGATTCAGGACAGCCAGCATGGTTTCACCACAAGCAAGTCCTGGCTGGCCAATCTAGTAGCCTTCTGTGGTGGATTGACTATATGAGTGGACAAGGGAAGGACTA
>VWZG01002909.1:0-12685 GCA_013396735.1 Grallaria varia | reverse complement strand
AGTTGAATAAGTTTTCCTAAGTCTCTCACTTTTTAAGCAGCATTTAGAAGTTAGTGAACATTTTCTCACACATTCCTGAAATTCTCTTAGACATGCCTTACCAAGGTGTTACAGTCTGCTTAAGTATGTTGCAGAAAGAACTTAGGTTTGAATATTTTCCCAAACAAAATTAAAATCCAAACAAGTTATCCATTAATTTCAAAAACTGATTTTTTTATTATGAAGTAATTGCTATGAGATGCAGAGAGAGAGAGGAAATAAGAAAAGATTGGAAAAATGCTCGGATTAATTTTAGCAGCAAAGAAAAAGTTTGCCACCAGAAAGCTACTTTTTTTTTCCCCAAAAAATATCTGTGTATGTGTGTGTGTGAGTGAAGGGGGAAGGGGGGGGGGGGGGCGGGTGAGCAGTTTCTACCTCTTTTTTTTTTTTCTGTCTTTGTTTTTCTGTTTCTCTTTTGCTTTTGATGTTATCTCCGTCTCTCCAGGGGTCTGTCAGGCTTGTGAGGATGCAGTCTGTGGCTTGTGATATGTAGATTTGGCTATCAGGATGAAGGGCTTCACAGGCTGAGAAGTTAGGTCTTGATGCAGCTGTGTTTTCTGGCCTTCAAAATTTATAGGATAAATAACTCACACGTAGTATGGTGAGTTTCAGCTTTCCGCAGGCTAGGGTAGGTTTGGTCCTGACAGCAGCAGGTTGCTTTTGTTGGTGGAAAGAGAAGATGAAGAGGTAAGGGGAAAGTAGGGAGAGATTTCCCATTATGATAAACGGTTTTCTCTTTCCTTTTCCCTCTCTGAATTCTCAAGGCCTCTTCTCTGAGTTCTATATTATTCAAAAAGGCTTGCGTATGGTTTTTCTGGCACGTAGGTTTCAAAGACTTCACAATGGCAGGAGCTCTTTAGCTGAATTGCTAACATGACAAGCAAGCTCCAGCAGGATGGTTTGGCACTGCTCCAGCAGGAAGTTTTGTTTGTGAGAACTGCTTCAGCAAGGATATTGGCCTAGCAGAGCTAGCTGACACAGCTCTTTGTGAAAGGATGTTTTTTCCAGGGAAAACAATGGAGGAATATTATTTATTACATTTCTATGTTATCTGTATGTAACACAAGTACACACTGTTTTTAAGAACACCTGCAAGAAATCCAACTGAGACAATAAGATAGTTTGTTGTCAAAACAGGAGAGTAAGCTCAGAGCCCTTGAAGGGGCTCTTAGGGGTAGTTCTGAGGGTGAGCACCAGGGGAAAAGGGTATCACGGGTTGGGTAGTTATCAAATATGTTAATTACTGACAATTATAAAAACTGTAAAATTTGGCTGATGTGCATAATTTTGTTGTGCACCTAGAAGCTTCTAATTAAGTGGGTACTTTATCTATCTATCTCCACCAATATTGTTTTGAAAGCCTTTTGAAGGATTAGGCATCATCCACCCCCCCAGGTCTATAGGGCCTTGCCAGTTTGGAGGGCCCAGTGGGTCTCTGTAGAGAACCTTTGCACGTTGCTCTGGACCTGGTGGCGGCCCAAAATGTTTTTATATTGCAGGGATGCAAGTGTTAACATCCATTTTTGAGCATTATCCAGCTGTTCCTGGGGAGTCATATTTCCTCTCTTTTGTTTTAGCAGCATGGCTTTGAGTACCACATGAGTGCGTTCAATGATACTCTGTCCTGTAGGCGACTGTGGGATGCCTGTAACATGCTTGACTCCCCACTGCTGAAAAAACAGGGCAACTGATTGGGAAGTATAAGCAGGCACATTGTTAGTTTTTACGTCTTGAGGAACTCCTAGAGTGGCAAATGCTCGAGTAATGTGATGTATAACATCTCTGGCTTTTTCTCCTCTGTGGGCAGAGGCAGAAATCATGTGTGAAAAGGTATTGACTGACACATAAACATACTTAAAAGACCCAAAAGATGCCACATGTGTGACATTAGTCTGCTGGAGATCATTGGCCTCGCAAACCTCGTGGATTGACACCAATTCCTGCAGAAAAGGAACAGACTGCCTGACAGTCAGGGCAAGACTGAACAATCTGTGTGGCCTGTGTTTTTGTCAGGCCAAAGGAACATTGCAGCTCAGAGGCATTTTGGTGGAAAAAAAAAAAAAAGTGAGGCTGCACCTGATTGAAACTGAACTGTATTAACAGTAAATGAAACAGCAACAGCATTGCCTTCAGCAATGGGTCCTGGCAATTTAGAATGAGAGCAAATATGTCCAATGAATATTGCGTGATTGCAATTGTTAAGCTCAAGTTGTACTTCTATCAAAAGCTGAAACAGCTGCTTATTATCTATCTCTTTAACAAGGCTGAGAGGGAGTCTCAGAACTAACCGTACAACATACTCAGAGTCACAGATTATATTGAGAGGAGGGTGAGGAAACTGGTGCAGACCACAAAGAACTGCAAAAAGTTCAACAACTTGTGTGGAGCCAGAAATAATATTAACAAGAGATTGTCACTCCTTATTGTCAAACCACCCAACAGCAGCTTTGCCTGTGCAACCAGAACCATCAACAAAAATAATTCAGACATCTGTGATCAGAGGGTATGAAATGATGTTTTTCTGAGAGACATCAAAATCTGCTGGAGTTTTAAGTAGTTTATGTTTCGGGGTGCCAAAACGCACCTCTTCGACAAAATCAGCCAGCGTAATTTGAAACGAAACAGATTGTGAATAAAGAAACTGGAAGTCTGTGGCAGTCATTGGCAGAAACAGTACAGAGGGGTCATTTCCAGTTAAGAATTGAGCGGGTGCCTGCCATGCACATGCAAAAGCCAAAGATAACCATCTCCAGCTCATCAGCACGTGAAACAAAGCCATCCAGGGGGGCAATACACAGCAGAAAAAGAAACAACACAGCCTCTCCCAACACCAGAACCAGGCAAACCCAGCGAGTGGGCACGGGGCCCCAGCCGCAGCCCAGTGGAGCCGGGCAGATCGCTAGCCCCAAGCACCGCAAACAGCTACGGGGAAAGGAGGAGAGGAAACAAGGCAAGAGGGGCCCATATAATTATATTCTAATGCAGAGTATTGTGCAGATGTTAGAATGGTTTTCATCAGTGTTTGCCAGTCCCATGGCACCATAGAGTCGGAACTTGCCATCATTTCGACTAACTCTAAAGTATAGGGACTTTGAATGCCATTTTCCATAACTGATTTTTTCAATTCCTTAAAAACAGCATATGGAATGTTTTCATGCCTAGCTTATTGTTGCCCTTGAGAATCAGTATAATAAAAAAGTGGGAAAGCAAAATTCATGTCTGGAAAAAAATCCCCTTCTTCCATGGCTTTTCTCAAACATTGCTGCATAGCTGTTTTTCCCAATTTTGGTCGAACAGAGGTTAAGGTATTAAACTCTTGTTCGCATTCTGTGACTGGGGGAGCAGTTGGCTCAGGTTTGGGGTCACAGAAAAAATCGCTTGATTCTGCAAAAGTCTTTAAAGGAGTTAAAGGGGAGCACAAATCCAGTTGTTTTTCTGGATCAATTGGATCAGGACCAAAAAGATCATCTGGTTTTATATTCCCCAAATTATTAAGTTCAGGGTTATCAGAAATATGTTCCTTTTTTGTCCTTCTTGTGTTCTATCTGTGTGAACAGTTTCCCTCCATAGATGGGCTAACTGAGGGCTAATTATGTTTTTGTACGATGTCTTCTGCAAGTTGCAGATGTGTAAGTGCGAAGTAAATAAAATGCCATGTAACCATGTATTCTGCAGGAACATCCATCCCTAAACTATTTATAACCTGTGAATGCTCTCCAACCCATTCCCATATTTCAGTGTTAAAAACCCCGGTTTCAGGAAACCAATTACAATGTGCTTTAACCCATAATAGTAATTGCATAACTTGCTTATCTGAAATGCAATAGCCAAACAATTTCAGAATTTATTGCAGAGCTTTCAAATGTATTTCCTGCTCTGTGGATCCTCCTTGACCCATGATCTAACACCACCCCATAATTCCCTGTCCAGCAGGTATTACTGACTATATTCCAGGTGAATGGCGGTACCAAAAATTCCCCATTGGGTTGCGCAGACACCGCAATGTCATAGCTACTCGAGCCTCACACAGGGCACCATTTGCGGCATCTGAGAAAAAAGCTGAGTGCAGGCTTCTTCGGTGCAAGCAAGCAAACTGTTTATTGTACTTCTTCAATATTTATACCATACAGATATGGATCTGAGCTATGAGGCCAAACAGGAGCTTTGGCAAAACATTCACACAGGATGTGACTGTTTTCAGTCACAAGACATGCTTTGTACACAATCATACCAGAGGTAGTTTTCCAACCCGACCTTTCACTACTCCCTTGCACACAAGGCCTGTTTGACCTGCTCAAGACCGTGATATATGTTTTCTTGTTCTCTTCTAATCTTCTTCTTTGATTATTCAGGCATTCCAGGCATCTGAGTGCAGCACTCTGCAGCTCTCACAGTCTTACTTGAATTGTAAGGGGACCAGAACTAGACACAATACTCCAGTTGTGACCTGACAAGCGCTGAGTAGAGTAGGATGATCATTTTTCTTTCTCTTCTACTAACACCCCTGAAGATGCAGCCTAGGATCCTATTTGGCTTTGTTGCTGCAGTGGAGCACTGCTGACAGATCCAACCAGTAGTGAAGCTGAGCACATATCCCAGAGAACACATATGCGCAGAGGACACTGACACAGCCAGTTACACAGACTACCATAGACAAGGTGCTGCCTTCAAGAATACCTATATACAGGACCCATGTAAAACATAAACATAGACAGCCAAGTCCCCTTCTTCCTCTTTGGCTATCAGAATTCACTAGTGAAGGCACACACATGACACTCTAGATTCACAAACATGTTCACAGATTCACTGAGTACTAGCACAGCCCCCTCTGTCCCTCTAGTACTGCTGCCCAGACTCCAGGGCCTCTTATCTTCTTAGTGAGTCCCCTAATTGCCAGCTAGTGCAGCTTGATGCTCACTAGACAACATATATGCACTCACACACTCATCCCATGTCACTCCACATTCATAAGTTCCCTCAGGCATACCAGCACAGACCCTCTGCTCATGTTGGGGATTGAAATAAGTTTACTTAAAGAATATTAGAAACTAATTATGTGACTGCTTAGTGTTGAGTGGAATTGTAACTTGCTCAAAGCTTAGCATGAGTGGCTAAAGTTGTTGAAGTCTTAGGTCACAAGCTGCAAACTCCCTATGAAGACAGGCTGAAAGTTGGGGTTGTTCAGCCTGGAGAAGAGAAGGTTTTGGGGAGACCTTATAGTAGCCTTCCAGTACCTAAAGGGGGCCTACAAGAAAGCTGGAGAGGGACTTTTTATAAAGGCATGGAGTGATCAGACAAGAGGGAATGGCTTCAAACTGAAAGAGGGTAGGTTTAGATTAGATATTAGGAAGAAATTATTTACTATGAGAATAGTGAGCTCTGAAACAAGTTGCCCAGAGAAGTTGTGGATGCCCCATCTCTGGAAGTGTTCAAGGTCAGGTTGGGGCTTTGAGCAACCTAGTCTAGTGGAAGGTGTCCCTGCCCTTGGCATGGAGATTGAAACTAGATGATCTTTAAGATCCCTTCCAATCAAAACTATTCTATGATAAATTAAGGATTCTAGTTGTACATGTGAAATAGGATGCTATCATGTAGAGTGGTAGGATGAAAGAGTACCTACAAGATATAGTAAGTAATAGATGTCACAGAAATAACCAGAATACAATTTATATTAGATCAGAACAGTTTATTACTATAGCTATAGGAGAGAACACAGAGCAGCCAAGTGATAGCCTCCGCTAGTATGAACTCTGTCCAAATGAAGCAGTTACAGAGTTTATATACCTTTAGGTAATACAACCCATTCTTGACCAAAATTGTGTCAGATAAGCAAGATATGATAAATAACAGCAACTGAAATCCTTCAGATAAAAGAATGCACTGACTAGTGCTCCTTACAACTACTTTGTTGATTATATCATGCTGACTGGCAAGACCATTAGCTGCAAATGTTTCTTATCTAGTGAGGCCTGTAAATGCAACTAAGGACTAAGGTAAGGACTAATGATATCATTATAAACATAAAAAAGAAGTAAACAGATATGCCCTCACCCAGGAAAGCAGTTGGTAAAACTGTTAATGCATGGAAGCTAAAGGAGTTATTATCCTCCACTTCCCATTGTTCTATCATTGGCTATTGGGGTATTCTTTTGGTTCTACAGAAGCATTGTTTTCCTTGGCCCCTCCAAGGCAGGAAAGAAAGCACAATGTTGGCTAGCAGCAACAAAGAACATGCCTGTGCTTTGTGTATCTGTCCTTCCATCATACAGCTTCATGCTGAGATGCTGTTCCTCTTCTGTGAGTCATGCCCCTCACCACCTGACCTGTTAAGAGCTGTAGGCCCTAATGTAAAGGAGAAGGGTCAATCCCATTGAGGATTGCTCTTGTACTAGTCAGCTGCATAGCTCTTATGACCACATTTCTTGAAAGGTGGGAATGTTGGAAAAAGGACCACAAAAGCAATCTGGGGCTGAAAAATAATCCTGAAAAATTACTGGTTTAGGGGTTCCATTTATTCAGCTTGTAGAAGAGCAGATTGAGCTGTCATTCCTTGCATAGTGGCATTGGCATGTGGAGAGTATGATGTGAGGCTGTTTGACCTTGCTGACAAAGGCATAAGGAAGAGGACGGTCATTTAAAACCTTCAATTAATACATTGCTTCCAGTGAATTTGAGCCATTAAATACTATTTTATCAAGAGAATTGCTTGTACATTATAGCCTTAATGTGAGGTTCACATTCACTCTTTAGTATACTTTATAAGAAGTTTCTGAGCCTTTAGGGGTATGTTTGGGGCAGGGAAAAGAGATCTGCATGCCAGTCACTTCCAGCCTTCCAACTCCATTGATTTGCCTGCATTGTTTATGGTCACTTCTGCACTAAAGCAATTGAAACAGCAATAAAACTTCCTACTTCGATTGCTTCTCCAGTTGAGAGGTGATATTTTCCCCTCCATGGTATGGAGCTTGGTATCTGGTGCGGGTTCCTCCCTGCTTTCTCTGTGGCTTTAAGTGAACTAGAGCTACAAATGGGCTAATTAATGAGTTGAGCTGAGGTGCTGTAGACTTTCTCAGCAGCTATAAGGGCTTAAGGCAGCCCTGCTGAGCTATACATGCAAATCAGGTTAATGTGCATATAACTATATAGTTAATCTCCTTACAATTATTTTGAGATGCATTTACTTGATTTGCACAGACGTCTGTAGTGAATAGACTAGCACAATTACATGGTTATGCAGTTTTTTGTATTTCCTGTATTTTTAAGTTCTGGGTTAGATTGTTAGTAAAGAGAAATAAAACAAACTTTTCAAAGCACACATAGGAAGCTTTTTACTGTAGCATGTTTTCCTGCATGGGCTGATAGTGACTAAAGCAAGCTGCATACATACCCTTTCCTGAGCAGCAGGACCCGATTTATTTGTTGCTCTTGCTGTTAGAAAGTAGCCAGGATCGTGCACCATCCTCTTCCTCATCCCACACCCCTATTCTCAGTGTGTTAGAGGCTGGAGAGAGAGAAAGCTGGTCACGTGGAGGGAGGCGGGGTAAGAGAGGAGCAGGCTCTGTTGGTGATTGCTAGAGTAGAAGGGGAAAGAAGATGGTGGAATTGGAGATGGCAGCAATTGAAAGAAAGGCCTGTTTCTTAGACTTCCTGTCGTTATTTGTGCTGTCAATTTCACTGGTGTTATAATTGCTGTCCTGCCTGCTGAGGTAGTCTGCGTGGAATTGAGTCAAGGTATAAGGCATCTGCTTTCTTTAGGGCTGAACTAGATAGGAGGAGGATTGGACTAGGAATAAGATNTCCCTGCTGGTTGCAAATGTATTTGCATGTTGCACTGATGATAGTTACTAAGCTTTCCTGAGGAAGGATTGGGCTTATTTGCAGTAACAGTAGAAGAGTCCAGATGGCTGCATGTAGGATCATGTGTATTGTGTTGGGAGTATATTATAATCTGTGATGTGTAAAACTGTGTAACGTTGTAGGAGTATACTCTGCTTCAAAGTTGGTTTTTTTCCAGCTAAGGATGCTGCAACTGAAAAGAAGACGCAATGGCAGCCATTAGCATCAGGAGTGCAGTGCTGGGGCGGGGAATTGGTGTGTGAATCATTCACCAGTGAGAACATAGGAAGGGATGACAGTAGGTTGTAAGACTCCGAATGTGTATGAAAGAAATTGGCACCTGCTTTTTAAGCTGCAGTGAAAGATATAAAGATATATTAATGCCCTGGGTCCAGCTGCAAATAGTGGCTTCAACAAATAACTATGTGCACAGGGTTATTTTAATAATATTGAGAGATGCATGTAATGTAATTATAAATACTTATTTATACTCTACCAAATTTATTTTTTTATCCCTCCTTTGATTAAAAGGAGAAATGGGGGTCAAGAGGAAACTAATTGCTGAATAAGCAGAACATGGTTGCAACAGGACAGGGAGTGAAGATGTGTCCTGATGGGGTCCTACTAGACTGGTGGCTTGTGGGAGGGACTCAGAGGAGAGGAGACCTTTCCACCCTTATTTGTAAGCTTCCCTTCATCTTTGACCTGTTATAATCAAATACCGAATTTGGGAAAGGGAAACCTCTTGATCCTTCCTGAAGGAGCATCTGTATAGCTTCTGGTGCAATTAGGGTGTGGATTGCTTAAGTTATCTTCCTGGTTGGTGCAGTTATAAATATTTTACCTTTTCTTTGGGGTGTGGGAAGTATAGTCTTAACAAAAGCTGTTTACTGCAGCTTGTTTTGCTATCATCACATATAGAGCTGCATTTGGAAAGAGGCTGAGGATTTGAGCCTGGGATAAAAGAAAATTTTATCTTCTTTCCTTTTTTGTGACCTTATTGGGCTGTAGAATTATAGTTTATCTTAGTATGCTCTATGGATCTGAGTGTCATAGCCACTAAGAAAGTAAAGTAGAAAGGCTGGAAGGCATAAATTTTTCCCAAACTCTGGATGTTATTAAGGGTGAGCTAATGTGCGTGTGAGGCAAATCAGACATGTTGAATTAATTCTTATCATTACTATGTGTTACCTTATGTCAGGTGATAAGAATACCTTTATATGGCAAGGATTTTGAATATTGTTTTTAAACATGGCTCAGCCTCCCAACCAACTTGATCCCTAAAATATTCTGGTCACAATGGTTTAAATTCTACTGCATTGCATTCAAAATCTGAATTGACTATCCTTATGTCTGCAGCCTGTGCCTGTCATACTTTGAGAAAGAGATGTGTAATATATTTTTTTACAAATGCTGAAAATAGCAAAGAATGTTTATTTTCTAGTTATTACAATTATGATATGCAACTAATAAAAATTTATGTGCATGTTTACCTTTTGAGTCAAAAAAGGTCCCCAAAAAGCCCACCACTGTGGGTGCTCAGAAGTCTGCTTGTCTATAATTTTTAATTACAGTAATTTCTAATGTTGCATGTAACTATTTTGTCCAGATAGTTCAAAACAGATTTTAGACTTTCCATTTGTTTCAATTTTTTTCTCCATTTCCTAATTTAAGATAGGATATTACAAGATTTTTGATTATTATGTAAGAATTCAAGATTGTATGCCTGTGTAGTTGTTCAGATCTTGTTAGTTCCATGGAATGACAGTTTAAATAGAAGAAACATTTGTTTTAAAAGGAGTTGTTTCTTTTAAAAACTATTCTTTACTACTTGTGAGTGACTGCCACCACTTCTAAGGACAGTTGGTGAGTGATTCTGTTTTGTCAGTGTATTTGTGTGTATTTACACTGAAAAGTTAAATCTCCAGTAAGTATTAATGCAAGACTGTGGAGAAAACTCTACAAAAGCAGTAAATTGGGTATTTTAATACCTTTTGAGAAG
The DNA here is from genome assembly GCA_013396735.1 of Grallaria varia. Taxonomy (NCBI): domain Eukaryota; kingdom Metazoa; phylum Chordata; class Aves; order Passeriformes; family Formicariidae; genus Grallaria; species Grallaria varia. The sequence goes on along the minus strand of VWZG01002909.1, from coordinate 2,808 downwards.
GATTTTATGTATGTCTAATGGGTGAAATGCAAAATTGTTTGGAAGAAGAAAAGTAGACTATGTTCATTGAGGGGGTGGGGGGATACATTTTGGTTTTGGTGGGTTGGGGGAGGTTTGTAGTGGTTTGTTTGCTTTTTGTTTTTCTAGGTTTTTTTGAGTTTTTGTAAGAGCTTTATGAGCTTCAAGGCCAAATCGTTTTACCAAGTAATGGCTGACTGAGGCTAGTGGTAGAATATAAACCTATGATTCTATGGTCTAGGTTTATTGGACCTTTTTAGATGTAGTTCACTGATATGCTTAGCTTATATTCCTTGTCCTCACTTAATATACCAGTGTTGTTTTTCTGACTGTTTTGTTTTCTAACAGATACAAGGCCAGCCTTTTAGAAGGCTATTATAGACAGTGTTTATACATAAAACTTGTTTTCCAAGGCTCAAGATGGTATTCCAGGAAGTGGCATGGGTCACAGGATATGTTTCCAACCACTCAGGAGTCACTTTCACCATTGTAATCTTGCCATGGCAGACTCATGGTAATGTGATATAAGCAATCTGCCAGGCTTCTCCATACTGATATTTCAGCCATTGTCTTCTATACCAAAAAGGTTTTAGCATCTTGGCTTGTTTGATTATGGCACACATTTAACATTCATGGATAACCTGTGCGGTGGCATCAAATCCATCCCTCAGTCACGAGCCCATTTGTATTCTACATCCCTTCCTAAATGTCCTGATGTGCCATGGGCCCATAAAGCTATAAATAGCTCACCCTTACATTCCCAGTCCAGGTCCACCTGAGCCACTTCAGTTCTAGCAGCCTGGTCCATCTGCTTGTTGTTTCAATGTTCTTCAGTGGCCCGACTCTTGGATATGTGAGCATTTACATGATGTACTTTTCCAACCAGGTTCTCCACCCAGGCAGCAATATCTTGCCATAATTCAGCAGCCCAGATGGGTTTCCCCTCTGTGCTGCCAGTTATTCTGCTCCCATTGCTGTAACCACCCCCGCAGGGCATTTGCCACCATCCATGAGTCAGTATAGAGATGAAGTATTGGCCATTTTTCTCATTCAGCAATATTTAAAGCCAGCTGGATGACTTTCACCTCTGTAAACTGACTTGATACACTTTCTCCTTCAGCAATTTCTGAGACTTGTGTGGGACTCCACACAGCATCTTTCCACCTCTGAAGTTTTTGCACGATATGACAGGATCCATCTCTAAACAGGGCATATTGCTTTTCATTTTATGGTAATTTATTATATAGTGAGGTCTCAAGCCCAAGTCACCTCCCCTGGCAACACTTTGAAGCTTCTGCCTTCTGCCCAATCCATGATCACTTCCAGGATTCCTTGGGGGGGGGGGGGGGGGAAGGGCTTCCCATTCAAGGCTGTTACATTATCAGTACGACCTACTTACTCTATGTAGCATCAATTGTTTGATGCATAGGTGGGACTCTCTCATGGTTTGATTTGAACTCTCAAATTTACAGGACAATGTACTCTGTAAATTATACTTTGAGCTCATCAGGAAAGAAAAAAAACACATCCAAAAAGGGCTCAATAGCTTTGCACAGACTACTCTATCATGTGAAGTCACTAATTCATCACTTAAATAATGAGATTTCTCACAAGTTCTCTAATTCATAACTTACAATTCACAACTTATAAATCATGCACCTATGAGCAAATAGCTACCTAGCTGACTGTGAGAGTGCTCATCCTTCTTCCTTGGTCATGGTGTGAGCATCCCCTGTCACACTGGGAAGCACAAAACCCTTAGAAATCCAGCAGCTGTGATCTACTTCAAAATTTTTTGGGTAAGCTGATATTTTATATTTTCCTGCTTGGAATTTTGGCCTACACCATTCCCATAAGTTACCAGTTTCTGATGAAACTGCCAGACACGCAATATGCAAAGATGATGGCTGCAGCAGACAGAAATCTGCAGATGATAATGGCTGCATAATGACCCTTTAGCTCTTTCTGGCCACCTGTTTTTCCTATGTGGGTGCTCTTGCTTTGACCTAATGTTGCTGCTCCCAGAATACATCAGGCCTTAGCATGAGCTGTGTTAGCCAAAATCTCAGCAGTTGAGTGAACAGTCAGACCCTTCATTTGAAAATCCAGCCCAGCATAGGCAATTGAGGTGCCAAGATGAGCTGTGCTTCAGTACCTACTACTTCTGAAGCAACTCAAACCCCTGCTGATAATATTTCTTTTTCAGTTGTAATGGGCCTCAGATCCTCTATATCCATGGCTCCAAAACCCTAGAGGTCAACCTTGAGTCTCTCCAAGTGCTTTCTGCCAGAGGTTCCAGGTGAGACCATGGTCCCTGGCTGCAGTGTAAAGCATGTTTTCACATTTTGTCCTATCTAGACAGACCCAAGGGCTATTGCACAAACTATTCTATGTTAAATTTCTTCAAAGGCTTTTTGCTACTCACAGCCCCATTTGAAACCCTTATCCTCTGGGTCACTCGATAGAGAGGGTTTATGATCAACTATAATCTGGAATATGCCTTCTCCAAAAACTCCATAATGCCCAAGAAAGCTTGTGTTTCTTTTTTTTTTTTTTTTCTAGTTGGTGGAGACACAGCTGTTATTTTATCGATCACATGCATTGGGATATGACAATGCCCATCATTTTATTCCTAAAAACCAAATCTGCTGTGCAAGTCTATTGACCTTGCTTTGTTTTTTTGCAAAACTAGGGAAAGGAATAATCCAGATTATTTTGAAAGTTTCTAAAACACATCCTCTGCTGTGTTGCCCCACATGATGATGTAATCAGTGTGAGAAACAGAGTCCC
>VWZG01002907.1:40977-60268 GCA_013396735.1 Grallaria varia | reverse complement strand
GGGTGTCCGACTGTCCCCCGGGTGTCCATCTGTCCCCGGGTGTCTGTCCGTCCCCGGGTGTCTGTCCGTCCCCGGGTGTCCATCTGTCCCCTGGGTGTCCGACTGTCCCCTGGGTGTCTGTCCGTCCCCGGCTGTCCATCTGTCCCCCGGGTGTCCATCTGTCCCCCGGCTGTCCATCTGTCCCCTGGGTGTCTCCGCAGGGCTGTCCGGAGCCTCGGGCTGCCCTTTTGCCCGGAGCATCCCCGAGCTCAGCCCCAGCTGCCCGAGGGGCTGTGACTCTTCCCCTTCGCTTTCCCGGCCGGTTTTGCAGCGGATCTCCCGTGGCAGAGAGGCTGAAAGCTGATTTTCTGCCCAGGGTTGATCGTGGGTAAGGGCAGCCCTGGGGGTGCCGTGGGTGGTGCTCGGGGGCTCTGGGGCTCACTTGGTGCCGGGACAGTTGCCCAGGAGTTGGATGGTTGGAACACGCTGTTGGTACCCGGACCCTCGCAAGGGCAGCAGCAATTCCACTGCTGTTGTGGGCGAAAGGAAAGAGCAGATCTATGGGAAATATTTTATGGATGTCTTTGCCTGTTTGTTGTGTTTGTTTTACAGTCTTGAAGACAGTGGGTGAAAAAACCCTGATTTTTTTCTCTGCCTATAAAGAAGGAGACCAACCTCCAAAAATATGCTAAACTGTCTGGGTCTAAAGTAGTTTCCTTCTGAAATCATTCCACTGTCTGTTTCCCAGGTGGTTTAATAGCCAGGAACTTGAAAGCCTAAAAATTTTACTTCTTATTTTCTTTCTGTGAATAGTCAATTAGGTAGGGAAAACTGCATTTGTCTTTTAAAAATACTTGTACTGCTTTGAAATGCGGTTTTAATGTTATCTGGAGTGAGACTTAACCTGAAGCCATTTGGTCGGGATCGGGGCTGTGCTGGTGCTGGCACACTTTGTAGCACTTAACGAAAAATGGGGGAGGGAATAGTCCTTTTCTGGGTGTCTTTTGGAACTGGTCGTTGTGTGCCTGGCTTTTTAAAAAATAAATAACCAAGCCCACAAAGAAACCCTTTCCTATCTACTCATCTTTTCCTTCCTTCCTCTGAGGCTTTTTGGGACTAGGCAAGAAATAATATAAATGGGACCAAGTTTCTTACAGGACCAACTCCCCCTCCTTTCCCTTTTGCCTCCTCCAATAGTGGAATTAAATATCAAGGCCAATTGACATAATAAAGTCCAGGGGTTTGGTTGGCTTGTGGTTTAACCTCTTCTTAGCTACACAAACGGATTTTGAACTCAGTTCTGTCAGACGTGTGTAGTGGACAGAGGTAGAAATAATGGTGTAGGAGGGTTTCAGTCAGGGAAAGTTTACCTTTATTAAAGGCTTGACTCTACCACCTATTTCCAAAGGAAATTGGCTGGACTCTGGTTTTAGCTTTTTCATTTGCACTTGTTTAAGAAGTTTGCATCTTTGCATTGTAATTTGGTTTAGGATGACTGCAGTGGTACTTTGAAGTCACAATTCTTACACTTGTCTATAGTGGAAGGTCTGGAGCTGCTTGTACAAGAACTTCTGACATTTAGAGTAGATTATATTAACCAGCTTCATGAAAAGTTTAAAAGGCAAAGACCCCTATTTGTTGTTAGTCTCTTTCATGGGAAATGCTGCCTGTATATCACTTTCTCGGGGTGAAAGTGGCCAAGGAGTTGGTGGCAGCAGTTCTTGTGTGCAGCTGGTCCTGCTGTTCCCTCGTTCTCTCTTCCCATCAGTGTGAGCTCCAGGACTGGCCATTCCAGCAGGGCTGGACGGGCGTTATTGGCTTATCAGGGCCAGCATGTGGGAGGTTTGGGGCCACTCTGGCATTGTGAGTGTGGTTACAGTCAAAGCTGCCCCGCTGAACTAGTGCCTCTTTATCTTAATTCCAAATTTCCCTTTCTTTGGTGTCTGTCCCGGCAGTCAGAAGTGCTTGTTTTATTGATCACAACAAAATGTTGTTTGTTACCAAATTGCCTGAGCCAGCCTTTGGGGGAAGGAGCCAAATTGTGTGGGCAGGGCTGGGCAGGGCAGTGAGGCTGAGCAGGGGATGTGACCCAAGCAAAGCCAGTGGTTCAGGGCTTTGCTCCCAGTTAATTTTATAGCTGGGATAGTGAAAATGCAGGAACTTTTCAGAATGAGTTTTGAACGGATTGATCTGGTACTGAATTCATGACCTTTGAAAACCTGTTAAAAATATTGGAAGGCTTGTACCTATTAAAATGTGACCTGCACATTAATTTTGCTCTCAAAGATTAGCTATTATCAGTGTTTATTTTAAAATTAAATCTGAAGTTGTGCAGATGTGTGCTGGCTCATCAAAAAGACACGGAAAAGCAGCGGTTGGAAAAAGAGCTTTCTTTTACCTTTGTGTGAATTTAGACTGCTCTGATTAGAGCCTCAGCCTAACAAAGGCTGTGCTTCATTGAAAACAAATGCATGTCCTATTAGTCACCAATTTCTGGCAACCTTATGTACTTCAGATTTATTGTGAGCTTTGCTTAGGTGGTGTCTACTGGAAGAAGTCTCAGTCTTCTTGATTTTTCAAAGATACTCTTTTGTCCAGATTAATAAGTACTGTATTGACAATTCTATCATAAACTTGTTCTGTTTATGTTCCCTTTCTTACTAATGATGTATTGCCCTGGATTTTTAATTCTGGCTTTTGCTTGCTTTGTACCAGGATCCCAACATGTGGGGCAGGTGCTGGGTGGTAGGATTGAGCTCTGGGTCTGGGTGTTGTGGGGCCTGGCCACACACGGGAGGCAGAGTCAGGGTGGTGACTGGGTTGATGGTTGGGTAACGAAGTGAATGAATAATAACCCACCACTGGCACAGGCTGCTGGAGGAGAGAGCAAGTCAGGAAAGGCTGAAGGACAGGATGTAAACAGGGCACCAAGCGAGGCTTGTCTGTTTGCTGAGAGCCATCTGATGATGGCTGCTGCTAGTTATTGGTTCAGATCACTTCCAAGATGAAACCAGTGCATCTTTCCATCAGCAGTGCATCTTTCCATCACCGGTGTGCTCCTAAGAGCCATGTGGGGAGTGAATCCTTCAATTCTGGTGAGATGCCTGTAGGGAGTATTGAGACTCGTAGCTCTCCTTTGGAACTTCCTTTTCTACTGTTGTCATGACTTCTGCATTTGAACAGGCAATGCTGTCTGGTGGCCTGTTTCCAAATCTAGAAACTTTCTGAAGATCTAATCGCTTAGTCCAGTATGTTGGAGGTTGCTCAGCAGCCATAGAAAATAAAAGTTTGGGCGTTCTGTTTGCATATAGGACTTCCTATCTTGCCCTCTTTGTCCTGAAAGTGAAAATGGAGACTGTAGGGTAGAGAGAATGTCTTTATTGAGTTGGGATCTCGTTGCTTTCCTTTAACTTCTTAAAAATGCTCTCCTGCAAGTTCTGCTGGAACATGGGGCAGCCCTGTGAAGGGAGCCTGTGAGTGACCAGCCAAAGGAGTGTGGGACCCCTGGAATTTTCTTCCTGTGACAGATGGGCATAAACTGCACAAAGGGCTCCGAGGTCATTCATTCCATTCATTAATGACATGGGAGCCATTTATGCCCAAAACTGATAATTTCAAAATGCTGGAGGATGAGAGGTAACCAGAATCTGGAGATGGCTGTCTTTGCTTTCTCCAGCTGCAAATTCATGGGAAGGGAACTTCCTTCAGAAACAGTTCAAAGCTTCAGGGGTTTTCCAAGCTGGTCTAGTTTGTGTGGTGGGTGTTCTTACCTTTAGTTTGTGTGGTGGGTGTTCTTACCTTTGGTTGTGGCCAGGGCTTTGCTGTAGGATAGAGCCTACTCCAGCCAGCAGATCCCTGTGCAAGATGGATGACCTTTGGCCCGTTTTTTGGAACGCCCCATGGAATTAGTGATGAAAAACTGTTTGTCTGGAAAATAAAGCTAACAAAAATCCTGGAGTTAGAACTCATAATAAAATCTTTTTTTATCTATCTGTTCTCATACCCTAAAAAGTCATCGAGGCAGTTTGCCCGGGCAGGCGCTGAGCAGAGCTGGTTTGAGCTATCCTGGGTGGGGAGTTGTGGTGCCTTGCCACGATCTGCTGGCTGCCTGTTCCTGCCTCTGTTGTGTTCTGCCTGTTCAGCTGTGCTCACACAATTGTCTGTCTGTGCTGTCAGGCGGGTGAGATGCTGGGGGGGGCATCCAGAGCATTTCACCAATCCCCCCGTGCAGCTCTGGAGCTGTTGCAGCAGAGCCAGGGGCCAGCAGCAGCCTGGGAATGTGTTCAGGGGCAGGGCCCTGCCAGAGCTGCATCCTCAAACAATGGTCTGAGCAGAGAAAAGCTGTAATAACACTGAACGATCAGTACAGTCCGAGGTCCTGGGAGAATGCTGGTGAGCTCATTCTGGAAGTGTGCAATGAGGAGATTCTTCTGTGATTGTTGTGGAGAGATTGGGAATGGTTTTTGCCCATGTCTGTTTTTCTGCAGGAAAAATATGAATGAGGAAGATCAGCAAATCTGTACTTTGAATTTAAGTAGGGAATATTCCCAAGGTTGAAGAAAGCTCACAGAGACTGGCTGCCCTTCTTCCTTCTGCTTGAGCCAGGCCAGTTGAGTTCCAAAGTGTATGTGGTACAGTGTTTGTGGAGCCAAAGGGAGGGTGGCTCAGCTTCTTCAGCCCTGTTCCTGTCAGTTGTTTCTTGCTCTTGTTGATAAGCCCCAAAGCAGAGGGAACCTCCTACTACAAGATGTACTTTTTATTTTCACAATTCCTTTCAGGAATGCTGGGCTTTGTGTGCTGAAGATCTCTCTGCACTAACATTTTTCTGTTAACATGGCAACACTGAGTGTGGAGGCAGAGGCTTCCAGCTCATCTTTTACTTCTCATGTAGTCTGCTAGAACTCATTTTGCTGCATGAAGTTTTTCTTTGCTTTGTATCTCGCTTGTAGTAGCAGATGTCTCCTATTTTTCCCCTTTTGTGATGAACATATTTATGAATTCCACTGTTGAGATAAAACATGCTGTATGACTCCAACAGGGACTGCAAATAATTCTTTACTTGAGTGTTTTGGGTTTTTTAATGAAAACAGTAGGATTATAATGTACAGAGGCAGACAGGTGACCTGTTGCCATGTTCTTGCCTGTAGTGTTTCCTAAAACGTGGGTTGCAGCCTTCCTCTGCCAGAGGTTGAGTGTAAGGAACATCTCTTATCTGTGGTGGTCGGGGCCTCCAAAGCACCTTTGGCTTTGACAGTCACTGAAGCAGTTTCTCATTTCCACCTCCTAGGACTGGACAGATTCTCCCTACAAAGCAGCTTGGGTTTGTTTTGGGGCTGAGGAAAACAATCTGTTGAGTAGTAAAGTCTGAGGTGTTACCAGGCCATGACCAACGTGCAGGGTCAGCACTGGTATGAGAAGTTAATTGTGAAAATATTGTCTCTTCTTTCAGTTGTGCTGATTGGAGACTCTGGAGTTGGGAAGAGTAATCTTCTGTCACGTTTCACACGCAATGAGTTCAATCTGGAGAGTAAGAGCACCATTGGGGTGGAATTTGCCACCAGGAGCATCCAGGTGGATGGGAAGACGATAAAAGCACAGATCTGGGATACTGCAGGCCAGGAACGATACCGTGCCATTACCTCAGCGTGAGTACTGGGTCTTTGCTCAGCAGAATTCTAGCAGAGATGCTGCAGATAAATGTATGGGTAGAGAATGAATTAAACATATTTGGAACACGTGACAAAATCATTAGGACCGACTTCAGTGTGGATCCAACTCATAAGATAGCAAATACTTTTGTTGTGTTCCTTGATTAATATAATGAAAGTAATTTTTAGATTGTCGTGTTACTATTATAGAAACAAATGACAGCTTAAATAAAAAGTGTGGGAGATTCTGTTTCAGTCTTGTGATTTGGTTTTTTGTCTGCCCTGGATGTGCTGTGTTCATCATGTGGAGTGAGAGTCATTTTGGATGGAAGCTGGGTACCGTTGGCATCAAGTTCAGGTCTAGGCACGATGGCTTACTGTAACACCCATGGCTTGTGGTCTCCATTGCCCCCTCTGTCTTGAGATTGAGGATATTTTTAGGACAATCTGCAGCCACAAAGTCCCTTGAAATCTCAATGACTTTAAATTAGTCGCAGCACTGAAAATTCGGTCCATGAGTGTGTGCACCGAATAGCCAGGAAACAGAAAGGCAACTGTGGCAGTGCTGGCCCTGCAGCATCAGGCACGTCCCTGGTTAGAACTGGGTGGTGAGAAGCTTTCACCTATGACACCTTATTAATCCACAGTGTGTCTTAAGATGTGTACCTCTGGGTGTACCTGTTTCTATGCAGGCAAAAGTAGCTGGCAGAGGACAAAAAGCAAACTCAGGCCTAGTTCTCCAGGGCATGTTCTGCTCAGTGAGTTGATTTTTTGTTATGTTACAGATGTGTATTAGTTTTTAAAGATAAAAACCTTTTTCTGAGTCATGCACAGATTGAGCCATTTCCATTAAACTCAAGGGAAGGGGAACTTTGTCAAGATGGGAGAAAACCAGGAGAGCCTGGAGCCCAAAGGGAGCAATCTGTAGGAAAAGGGATGCAGAACCAAAGCAATGCAGAAGCAGATGTAAGCAGCAATTTCAAACTGCTTCTTTTCCAGAACTGTTAATGTGGCTTTCGGAATTTTTTTGTGACCCTTGAATTGTTCTTCCTGCTGCAAAAACTGCTGCCGAGTCTGGTTCAACAACAGCAACAACAACAGGCTTGGCTGCTGGGGCCCAGTGCAGCTGCAGTGCTGGGATCCTGCCTCTGTGTGCTGGCACGAGCTCCTGCTCCACACATGGCTCAGCCAGTTCTGCCTGCTCGGCCAGCGGGACGTCAACCAGCAGAGACAAGGGAATGTCTTCTGCTGACTTGGTGCCCTGACTCGGTTCAACAACGTGTCAGGCAGGTGCTGCAGAATGGTGTGGAAGAGGGATACAGACATTATACAGATTGGCTTGTGTGGTGCTGAGCCCTTGACTTGTGTTGAAATGGGCCCAAACCTGCCCTGAGGGAGCAAACTCTGTTCTTGGATCAGGGGCTTGCGAATAGTGACAATATGGCCCAGAGTCCCCTCTTTAATTTGTATGAGAGGCAGGAGATACTCAAAGGATCGGTAACAAATACTGACATCTTACTAAGGACTATTTTCCAGTAGAAATTTAAGTTATAACTTCACAAAACCTCCCTGCAGTACCAGTTCTGAAATGGTGAGTTTTTGTACATACTCTTTGAGGAGACTGAAAATATCCTGGCCTCTGCAGGCTCTCCAGCATTTTGGTACATACGCTGGATTTTTTTCAAAATGCCATTAGGAAAAAAATGGCATTTGGAACTTGGTTTTGGGCTTAAAAAAAAAAATCCAACAGCAGTATTTTCATCAGCACAACTTTTTCCAAAGTGGAAAGCAGTGCAGAAGAACCACATGCCAGGTTTGTTGGTGTGACTGGGACCGAGCTCTGTGTAAAGGGCTGTGCCTCGTGGTTTCAGGTATTACCGTGGTGCTGTCGGGGCTCTGCTTGTCTATGACATTGCCAAACACCTCACCTACGAGAACGTGGAGCGCTGGCTGAAGGAGCTGCGGGACCACGCCGACAACAACATCGTCATCATGCTGGTGGGCAACAAGAGCGACCTGCGGCACCTGCGCGCGGTGCCCACCGACGAGGCGCGCGCCTTCGCAGGTCGGTACCGCCGGGGCTCCAGGAGCCTGCTGGCCACGGCACTGCCTCTTTTGGCCACGGCTGAACTCTGCCCTCAAGTTTGAGTTTGACCCTAAAAAAAAAAAAATAATAGTTTATGTAGGGCTTTCTTTATTTTTATTTTTTTTTTTCAGTATTTGGTTATTTTTTCGTTAAAATGACTTATTAACTTGTGCGTGGTTTGGGTTTTTTGGTGTTTGTTTTGTTTTCTTTTTTAAAATATTTTTTGGTTTGGGTTTTTCTGTTTTGTTGTCTTTTTTCAATATTTTTTGGTTGGGTTTTTCTGTTGTTGTTTTTTAAATCTAGTGGTAGTTCATGTTTTTGAAACACTGTCCTTGAACTGCCTGATAGCTGAAGATTAAGCACTTCCTCTAACAAGGCTAGAAACAGTAAGCAACATTTAGAAGAGAAAATGTCACAATAGAAACATAAAATATCAAAACACAAAATACCTTTCCTTCCTTCCTAGAGGCCTGGTTCTGCTGAGTAGATATCAGTGTGCACAGCTGCAAATGAACACTGAACCTTCTCTTAGATGGGGTGGTTTCTGCTCCAGAGCCCTTATGCATAGAATACTGTCATCCAGTCTCACTTAAGTGCAGCAATCATCAGACTTGGAAATTATTCAGTTGTCGGGAGAAGTCACTTTGGCTAGATGAGCTGCTGCCACTGCATTCCTTCTCCCTTCCTTACCTGTCAGAGCACTGGTCAAATACTCTGGCCCTTAAAGGCCTGGGGACATTCAGCTGACTTTTGTGTGACTGTCAAGCTTGGAGGTGGAATTTAAATGTACAGCCTTTAAAATACCTCTAGAAATATTACCAGGGCTTGCTTAAACATGCTCTCTGAAGTTTGCTGGTCAGTGAGTACTCTGTGGGTCATAAAAGCACTTTAAATTTCCAGATGAAGTGACAATTATCTAAGAGAAGCAAAACAAGTTGGTGGGTGCCCCAGATAGCCTATTAAATAGTTTGGTCACTTGGTTCAGCTTACTTTTTGCCCCTGCCTTTCTACTAAGGCTCTTTTAAATCACTAGAGATGGTCCTGGTGTTGCTGTGTAAGCTCTGTGACTGAATTTTGCCTCTTCCTGGGCTGGTGGTACCAAACCATTCTAGGTGTGATGTTTGGATGTTCATCACTTTATTTTTTAGTAAAAAAACATCTTTTGCATTGTAAGAGGAAAGAAGAAAATAGACTGTATTACAGCTGGTTATTGTGATTTGGAAGTGGAGTCTGATGAGGAAAGTGCAGGTCTGTTGATCTTTCTGCAGTTGCAGGGGGTAGTTGTGACTCTCTGGCAGCTGACTTGCTTTTACCAGAGCTCTTGCTCAAGGTACTTCTGGGTGTGAACTGTAGCCAGAGGAGAGTGATAGTTTGTGTTGCTTGACTGAGCAAGGGCTGCAGTGGAAAATGTTCTCACACTGTGGGCAAAGGAGGTGTTGTTGAAACGCAGCAGCTAAATAAATGTGCACAAATGTGTTCTTTGTGTAACAGGGAAAGGGGAAAATGACTGTGCCCTGGCTGATTCGGCCTAAAATAAAGCCAAAAACATCAAAGTAAAGGTGAAATGAAGTATTACTAAAGGTTTTGATTGAACCACTTTTTCTTTTCCCTTTTTACAGAGAAAAATAACTTATCTTTTATTGAAACATCTGCTCTGGATTCAACAAATGTAGAAGAAGCCTTCAAGAACATCCTTACAGGTAAGGGTTTGTTGTGGATTCAGAGAGGCTCCTGAGGTGATGAATCATCTTCATAGGTACATTTTGCAGTTACCTGCTATGTTTTGGAAATGAATCTTGGGAATGATGGTTAGTTTTCAAGCCTCCTAATCTTACTTTTATGGTCTGTCTCCCCCCCAACACATGCCTTTCTGCCCAAGGAGAAGGTTTCTGTGTCCCAGAGGTTTCTATTTCCTGATGTTCCATAGATTCAAACTATTGCTATAGCATTGTTTTAAAGGAGTAATAGTAGTTTTGTGCCTGCACAAAATATCAACAGTGAAGCCACAGCCATGCTGGGAAGTTAAATGTTCCAGTGCCTTCTTTTGCACCAAAGCAGACTGGTACTTTTGTCAGACTACTGAACTCTCGTTCTCAGCTGATGGCAGGGGTTGTAGGGGACTGTGCACCAACAGCATCTTCTGCAGAGAAGGACCTGGGGGTCCTGCTGGGTGACAAGCTGTCCATGAGCTGGGGATCCTGGGATGCATTGGCAAGAGTGTGGCCAGCAGGTCAAGGAGGGGATGCTGCCCCTCTGCTCTGCCCTGAGGAGGCACATCTGGATTGCTGTGTCCAGTCCTGGGCCCCTCAGGACAAGAGAGACAAGGAGCTTGTGAGGAGTCTGAAGCATCTCCCTTATGAGGAGAGACTGCAGGAGCTGGGCCTGGTTAGTCTGCAGAAGAGAAGGCTCAGAGGGAATCTCCCCAGTCCATACAAATATCTCCAAGGGGTGTTAGAGGATGGTGCCAGGCTCTTTTCAGTGGTGCCAGTGACAGCAACGAGCATTGAGGAGCAATGCCAATAAACTAAAACGCAAGAAGTTACCTCAGCATGAGGAAGAACTTCTTTCCATGGAGGGCAGCAGAGCACTGGAACAGCTGCACAGAGCAGAGGTGGAGTCTCCCTCTCTGGAGACATTCCAAACCCACCTGGACATGTTCCTGTGTCACCTGCTCCAGGTGACTGCCTTGGCAGGGAGTTGGACTGGATGATCTCCAGAGGTCTCTTCCAACCCCAACGATTCTGTGATTCTGTGAAGCTGATATTTCAAAGCAGTGTCCCACTCTGAAAATTAAGTAATTGGTAAATGCCAAAGAACCCTTAAAAATCTTATCTAAATATGGAGAGGGAAATCAGACAGGTGTTGGGTTACTGCTCTATTTCTGTCTACTCCAAGAGATCTGAATCTTGTCCTGTAGACTGGGGAATTTATCAGTGTGTTTGTTCTGTCTCTTGAAAAGCTCTTTAAGGTCCATACAATGAACATGAAGAGTTGGCAAGATCCAATTCCTTGCTAGAGCTGAATTCCAGGCCAATTAACTGTCTCTGTAGTACACTGTTTTATGAAGTTATGCTTGATCTACATGTCCCACAACACCTCAAGATGAGCATTTTCTGAGCTTTCTTGTGACCAGGTACCGATTTCAGTTAAACGAGAATGAGCCTTTGTTCTGGTTCTACTTGACTATCGGGCAGTGTCTAGTGTATGTTGCTTATTGGATACTGGCAAAAGAACTGGTTTTGCATTACTTAATTATGTATCAGTGAGAGGCTATTACTGGGAAAAAAAGCTGAGCATTAATAAGGTGAATTCTGAAGGCAGGCTCTTTTGGGTTCCTTTTGCAGGGTGCACTACAAAGCATTGGGGTCACTAAGTCTGTTGCTGGCCAACTGTTGGTAACAGAGATGTGTTATAATTAGAGGAAGCTCATAGAATCCCAAAATGGTTTGGTTTGGGAGGGACCTTAAAGCTCATCTCATTCCATTCCCTGCCATGGGCAGGGACACCTTCCACTATCCCAGGTTGCTCCAAGCCCTGTCCAAGCTGGCCTTGGACACTTCCAGGAATGGGGAAGTGCCCTGTGCCAGGGCCTGCCCACCCTCTCAGGGAAGGATTCCTTTCCCCTATCCCTGTGTCAGTGGGAAGCCATTCCCCTTTGTCCTTTCCCTGCAGGCCCTTGTCCAAAGTCCCTCTCCAGCTATCCTGGAACTCCTTTAGGCACTGAAAGTCTGCCATAGGGTCTCCCTGGAGCCTTCTCTTCTCCAGCCTGAACACCCCCAACTCTGACCCCCAGGTGCCCAGGAAGAGGCAGGCAGGAGAAAAATGGTAGCCAAGCTGCTTCTGTAAGCAAAGAGCCTGACAGACCAGGAATGGGGTGTATTTGCTGCCCAGCAAGATCGCTGTGATTAGAGCTACCGGTGAAGCAACTGGAGAATGAGGCAGAGCCTCCCAGTGCCCAAGCTGGGCTGTTCTCATGCTGTGGAGGAGATTCACTGCTGATCTGGAACCCTTGGCTGGGTCTGAGGCAACTTCCCTGGCACTTTGAGACAGTATCCGTGGGTCTAGTGCTCTGATCAAGGATCCACTGTCGCTGTCCATCCCCTCTGCCCTTGCAGTGTAGTCCTGAGACTGACGCTGAGTAGAGGAGCTGGCCTGAGGCTGCTCTAGGAGAGCCCTGTGCTCTCGCAGAACTCAAGCTGAGATGAGGCCTGAACTCAAACCCCTCTCTCTGAGCAGCATCCTGGGCTCCAGAAGTGCTGAGATAGTCCAGTTCTGGTGGTGTGTGGTTCAGGAGTGATTCGTCCTGAAAAGGCTATTCCTAAAGTGTTTGCCCGGGGGAGAATCATTCCCCTAAGGGAGGAGAGGAGACTTGGGAGAATGTGCTGTGTAGAGCAGGGTATTGGGAACCACTGCAGGGGACTTGGAGGAGGGAAGAGGGTGGGAACAGCAGGGCAGGAGTTTCCTTACTGGCCACTAGTTTGAGGGATCACTAAAGACTGGAAGGAAGAAACCCACAAAACACCCCAAAGAGATGCTATCCCAAAGCAGAGGGGCTCAGCAATGACCCTGAAAAACCTGTCTTCAAATACAGCACTGAGCAGGAAAGAAAGAGTATGTGACAGCCTCTGAACAGCTCTCCTCATCCCTTTGAGCAAAGAGCTGTAGGCAGCCTGGGGCAATGAGATTGGCCCTGGGTTAAAGGTTTCCATTTCAAACACCATAAATGTGTGCAGGCTCTTTGAAAAAAAAAACCCAACCAACCAACCAAAAAGACCCAACAAGCCTAACAAAAAACCACCATAAACAAACCCTGTACAGTCCCCCATGATTTTTAATCCTTACTAAAGGCTTCTGGTGTCGCTGTTTTGGGACTGTGGCTGTATGAATGTGACCATAATATTTACCACAGACTTCCAGGGAGGTACTTGCCCTTTTCCTGTTTCACAATGGAGGGAAGTTGGAACACGGGCTTTAGTTAGTGAAATAAGTATTTTAAAAACCTTTCAACTTACATTATTTCTACTAACTATGCAGCTGAAATGGTTTGTTTCTGAAAGCTTTTAAACTGACAGTCTCTCCTTGGCGGTTAGAGCTTTGTGGGTCTGTGTACTTTCAGGCATGAATTAATTTCAGTCAAATAAATTCATTTGGGTGAACATGGGGCTTTATGGATCCATGTGGCTTTTTGCTGTCATAAGTGGGGAAACTGATTTGTTGCAGAGAGGAGCATTCCTGTTATTGGGTGGTAGCAGCTTTCCAGGAGCTGAGGTGGGAAGCAGGGGACTGTCACTTCTGCTATGCAGAACATTTCCCAGCATCCTGGTGATTGGCATTTCTAGAGTACGTTTCCCTTTTTTTTTTAATCAAAAAGAAGATGATTCCCTGTCTAGAAATGAGCATTCCTGCTCCTTTCTCATTTAAAAGCCCTTTTTAATAATCCTTTTTAATAATGTTCATGGAGTCATTGAAAAAGAACAGGATAGAAGTGCTGTTGTGGAAGACAGTGAGGACTATTGTGTTAATAACTTTTCCAGACTGAGCTGGTGTATCCTTCCAGAGCTGGAAAGCCAGCCAGATGTTACATGTCACATCTGGTGTGCTGGTTTAAAAGTAAACCGGCAGGAGAAATGAACCCAACTCAAAAGAGTTTAGAAGTCAGAACTACAATTTAATAAAAAAGATTACAATAGATACACTGATACAAAGGAAAATTGGTTTCAGCCCTCAAAACCCAGTTGTACAACCCAGCCCCCTGGGGCACAAACAGGATGGTGCTCACCAGCCCCTGTGCTGAGCACCACGTGGTCCCCCTGAGTCCAAAGCAAAAAAAAAAAGGAAAACCTGTTTTCCTTCCAGAAGGTTGGTGGTTGCAGTCTGGTTGAGAGTGGTAGTTGCAGTCCTGTTGAGGTGCTGGTCCTCCTCTCAATCTGACGAGTGAGTGAGTGAGTGCCCCAAGTTCCAGAACCCCAAGCTTATCTATGCTTGGGTTCAGATAGGAACACTCAGTACCTCCCCCAGGGTGAGGGGTTTCACAATGGACAGTTTACTCAGTGAGTCACATGATATTTTTGGTCTACTTGCTGGCCCATTAGCAGACATGACCCCTCAGGTTGGGTGTGAAGGTGTTAATGATTCCCAGAGGGGAGTTATCACACCTGAATCATTGGTGTGAAGACAGGGAACCTTCTTCTCTCTGTTTTCCCATGCACCCAGTTCATAGCCTGAGGTGTCAGGTGTGTCCTGGGCAGCTGTTGCAAACAATGCATCATTAACAGTTCATGATAAATGGCAGAGAGGGTATGGAATACACAGTTGCAGTTCCATTCACACAGTGATAAACTGGTCCCAGCCACTGTAACTGGGGCATCTGGTTAGACTAGATTCCCTTTCAGAGCCCTCAAGTTGAATCTATCTTCTCCTGCTTGGGTTCTATCATGCTTGGGTTCTATCTATTCAGCCTGGCCCGTGCACCCCAGCCCGGGCTCTAACCCTGTGCTCTCCTGCAGAAATCTACCGCATCGTGTCGCAGAAGCAGATCGCCGACCGCTCCGCGCACGACGAGTCTCCCGGCAACAACGTCGTCGACATCAGCGTCCCACCCACCACCGACGGACAGAAATCCAACAAACTCCAGTGCTGTCAGAACCTGTGACCTTCTGTAGATGACCCTCGTGCCCTTCACTTCGTCTGTGCTTCATTTAGAAACTTGTGTGCACTTCTTATCTCCTGTGATTCAGTGACTCCCTCCTCCCTCCTTTACTCCATTCCTGAATCCTCCCCCCTCATCTTAGAGCTTTAATTGTAGGGCTAACATACCCCTGCCTCTGAAACCCCTTCCATGTGGTGACTTTTGGGCTTGAAATGTAGTCACTGATCTGATAGACATGGTTTTTGTTGGAACATCTGCTGCTGGATATTATCCCCTGAAACACTTCTCAAATGGGTTTGTTCTGTTTTTGTTGGGGTTTTTTTTTGAGTTTGGTGGGGGGGTTTGGGTTTTGCTTTGGGGGTTTTTTGGTTTGGTTTGGTTTTTTGGGGGTTTTTTTGGTGGTTGTTGTTTTCTGGGAAAGGAACCACGGGGACTTGACTCTTAACAGTTGAAGAAATAACTACATTTAGGTGACAAGGTTTTTTCCTCCCATAGTCAGATTTTTTTTCTTGTGTTTCTGTAAACATGGGGGAGAAATTAAACTAGCTATCCTATCAAATGCTCTGTTTTCTGTCCTGATAGAAGTCTCACAGTGAGGATTTTAGTGGCTGCACACACTTAAGAAAGCTGTTTAAAATAACATTACTTACTCTGTAATTACCCCTAATACAGTTAGTCTGGCTGTGTAGTTTACTGTTTCCTGCTTGGGAAATCTTTCTCTATTCTTGTTTTATTTGGGAACAATGAAGTATGTCTGCATTGCTTTCTCTGCCACCATGAATGCCTGTGCAGGCTTTATGAAGTGGCTTAATATTTATTCATAGCTTATGTTAATCAGTTAACATTATTGTACAGTAAGTGCCAGCGTATCGATTTCAGAAACCTTTTGCAACCTGTATAAGTAGGCTTCTTTTGTACTGTAGATCAGTGTCTGAAAGCAGGATCTGCTCTAGTTCCAGGGGTTTTTTTGCATGCTGCTTTTTCTCTAGGTCTCTCCTGCCCCTATTTGAGTGAGTGAAGCGATATTTTCATGTCACGTATATACCTGCACTTGTAAGGGTTTTGGTTGTTGTAGAGAAACACGATACTTTATACATTTTGTAAAACTTCTGCAGACCCATAGCATCTGGAATTTTCTCTTCATGATCTTTCACTATTGACTTCTACTAAAGTGCATATTAGGATTTCACATAATAGCTACTAACCTGTTGTTTTCCTCTTACTGTTTTACTGAACTGCAGACTGTAATTCTTAAATGATTGTACTTCACTGATGTAACAGATTTGTCATCAGCAGGGCTAACTACTCTAATTCTTTGTTGTGCTGAATGGGAAGAATGTTACCACAACTTTGTGTAGTCAGTCTCTTGCTTGCTTGTGCAAATCTTCTCTGATGGCTTTTCATCACTCACTAGCTCTTGCACACTTGCATCCCCTCTGGTATCCCTGATTGTTATGGTGGCAAAGACTGGGTGAAATGATGTAAAGGAAGAGCTGGAGACCATCTGCTGCTCCCTGAAGGCTCGTGGAGCCATTTGCAGTCAGTTTTTGCTCTGTATTCTGAGCCTGTACCTCACTGGATGAATCCCAGCTGCATATTAGTGAGTTGATACTTCTTTTCTGATACAAAGCAAATATGAAACTGTGAACTGTGCTTGAAGGGGAAATCTGACATTCCAGTCTCAACTGTTCTGTCTGGTTACGTAATAAAATTAAGGGCGGTTAACTCTGATGGCTTTTCTTTTATAAGATTTCCAGACCAATGCCTTTAATTTTGTACTGTATGCACTGGGAGGGCTCCAGCTCACAGCACAGGATCCACATGGTGCCTGGCACTTTCACTCTTCACCTTTGTTTAGAGGATACATTCAGGGTGGAGGGGTGCATGGCTGCAGCCTGAGCCCCTTCAGTGAGGGTATGGATTCTGCTTTAGGCATCACAGTGCTCTGTCCTGAGGGTGTCCCAGCTCAGGAAGCACTTCCAACGCTTGGTCTTTACTTCAGTAGCATGCTGTTGAGAGAAGGTGGGAACTGGGGTGTCACCTTTTTGGTGGTCCTACACCAGAACATAACATGCAGTCAGTGTTTAGGCAGCTGGTAGTGAGAGAATGGAAAATTCTGAAATACTGAAAATAGTTCATTCAAGAACAAGTAGACACTAGTGGAGCTGGGCTCCTTAATTCTTGAACAAACTTTTTATAAAGAAATGAGTTGGATAGCATGAGAAGGAATCGGGCTGGTAAGAAGACTTAGGTGATGTATTAACATGGTTACTCTGCAAGTCCTGTTCTTAACATGAAGTTTCTAGAATCAGTCTGGTCTGGTGTAAGAAGGTGGGAAGAAATTTAGTCACTTCCTTGTCTCTGAAGAGGTTTTCTTTAGTCTTTTTGGAAGGCTTTTAACTTGGCCTCAGACTCCCAATGAAAGGTCCATGTCTAGGGCTTAAGTGCTGTGAAATTTATGGGTGTCGAAGAGCTCTTACCCAGCTCCATTGTGCCTTGACCAAGGCCCCCTCAGCAGTGGTGGATCTCAGACCCATTCTATTGTGTTTGAGCTCTGTTGTGTGACAGGGAAAGGCCTCCTGCCCTGTGCTGGGGGCACCTGGGGTGTGGGAGGTGTGTGTATGCACAGGTGCACATGTGTAGCTCAGGTGAGCACTGGGAACTGAGTGGGGGCTTTATCTGCTGTTCTCCCTCAGTTTCTGAATTGTGCCATTGGCTCTTCCCCAGGCTGCTGTGCCCCTCTCCAGGCAGAGCCACAGCCCTTCCGTGGGTCTGAGCCTGGGGCTGTTAGTGCCCATGCAGTGAGGACAGCAGCCCAATCCTGCCTGGCTAAACCATCTTCCTGTGCACAGACCAGGGAAAATGCTTTTGGACTGGAGTTCCTGGTGTCCTGCTAAAGCATTGTGTGCTCCTCAGAAACTCACCCACAACCCAGCCCACTGGTGTGGTGGAATTGCTGGAATTGCCAAGGGGAAGACTTGGGAGGAATCCTGAGGAAGCTGGAACTGCTGAAGAGCTGTCTGACATTCAGAGAAGCTCTGCAGTAGCCCAGACTCCTTAACCCTGTTTTCCTGATGTGAAAACTACTGCTTACATGTAACCTCATCTGGACTGCTTCATCCTGCAGCTTTGCTGGCTCTGTGTCTCTCAGTATTATTGTCAGGAAAAGAGAAAAGGTTCCATTTCTCTTCCATCTGCCATAAGGGATTTAAGGGCAGACTTTGGCCTATGTAAAACTGATGCCAGGAAAGCTTTCCCTGAAAGAAAGAATGTGTGCTCTGCTTGCTTTTATTTGAATGTTCAGAGTGACTTTCCTTTATCTGTTGGAAGATAACACTACAAAGCCCTGGGTACTCCCCACCTGTGTCAGTAACACAAACACCAGTTGAAGGCTCTTGCTGGTATCTGGAACAGGTCCTTTAATGCAGAACTAGACAGGAGTCTGTCCTGCTGCCTCTCCTGTAGGTGATGGGGAGGGTGAAGACCAAAATTCACACATAAAGGCAATTTGGTCCTGAGCACACAAACAAGCTAACTGGTAAAGTAGATTCCTTGGGATAGACTGATCAATCCAACCTCTTTTCCTCCTGCTGAGCCAGTGCTTAGACAGGTGAGTGTCTGGAATCTCCACTGAGAACTGGAGCCTACACAGGACAAGGAAGTTTGGTTCATAGGGAAGTTTTAAATCTCTGTACTTTTATAAATGTAAAAATCCAGTTGAGAAGTGACTGTTTGCTGCTCTGTTAAAAAGATTTTAGTGTGGAGTACTGTGGAGACCATCAACATTCGGTAGGAGGAAAAGGCACTTTGTTGCCTTCCTGCCCCTGTGGCAGGGTAGAGGCAGCAGAAGGGTGGTGCATCCCAGAGAGGCCCCTGCTTGGGTGCTGTTCTGTGACCCCCCCGGGGTGGAAGGGCTGGCGATGGGCAGAGAGCTCTTGGCTGGGCATGGTAAGGGTTGGTCTGTGCCTTTATTTGAATCGGTCACTTCCCAAAAGCTTTTGGAAGAAGGAGCAGGAGGTATTTTTGCTCCCTGGTGTTTTGGGATCTGCGTGTGCTGTTTGTGGCTGAGTCTTACCAGGGCTTGGTGACCGTTTCGCTCCCGAGCGTGAAGGAAGAACTCGCTTAGAGGTTCTGGACTCTCTAGAAGAGAAGATGATTCTAAGGAAGCGACTCAGGCACTTAGGGAGGCCTTTCTCCTTCACAAAAACCTAAACAAACAGTATTAAAGGTAGAGGCCTGAATTTCAAGTAAGAGAAATCAAACAATTGGAGGTGAAGACTAACTGTCCTTCAAGTAAAACATAATGAGTTTGGGCTGAAGGGTGGATTCTCGTGACTTGCGGACTCTTAAAACCAGTTGGAATGGTGATTCACGGAATGTTTCCATGGGATGAGTATCTGCAGGGCTGCACTGTTTCAGTAATTCCTATTTCACGCTGGTCAGATAATGCACAGCAGTGTTGTCTGTCAGGCTTTGTAGGCTATGAATAGCGCTGGACCTTTATGCAACCCAGAAGAGAGGTTCCTTTCATCCACTTCTGTTCCTGGTTCCTGTGTTAAGTGCAATTCACTTTGTAAATACGCACCCCCCTCGATTTTTGTGCATGGTTACGATGTACTGTGGATATAAAGATTGCCAAATCAGCCCGCGTGTGTGCAGTTCTGTTCCGGACACAGCTGTGGAGGAAGGCGGGGGGCCCTTCCACTCCCGGTCCCGCGGCGGCTCCAGAGCCCGGGCGGGGGTCCCCGGGGGGGTGTCGGTGCCGCCGGAGACGGTCCCGAGGGCTCTGCCCGGGGGCGGCCGGGCCGGGGGAGCGCGGGGGGCGGAGGAGGCCGCTCGGGGGGCGGCTCCGGCTCCAGCTCCGGCTCCGAGCGGGCCCCGCCGGCCCGGGGGCGCTGAGGGGGCTCTGCCGGTGCCTCCGAGCGGGCC
>VWZG01002907.1:27200-39865 GCA_013396735.1 Grallaria varia | reverse complement strand
GTGCCGTGCCGGTCTGTGCCGTGCCATGCCGTGCCGTGCCGTGCCGTGCCGGTCTGTGCCGTGCCATGCCGTGCTGTGCTGTGCCGTGCCGGTCTGTGCCGTGCCATGCCGTGCCATGCCGTGCCGTGCCGGTCTGTGCCGTGCCATGCCGTGCTGTGCTGTGCCGTGCCGGTCTGTGCCGGGCCGGGCTCTGCCGTGCCATGCCGGTCTGTACCGGCCCGGCCCCGGCCCCCCGGCGGTGCGGAGCGTGTGGCGAACAGCCCTCGCCCGGCCCGCCGGGAGTGCCGCAGGTTCGCCGGGGCGCCGTGCGCTGCTCAGGGGCTTTCCCCGCTCTCAGCGTTATCAGCAGACGGTTCCGTTCCTGGCCGGCCCTCGGGAATGCATTTCTCCGCTTTTGGAGCGTTCTGGTGCCTGTTTGTGCCCCCGGGCCGTGTGTGCACGGACACGCTGTGGGCAGGGCGCTGTGGTCGGGTCTCGGAGCACCCGCTGCCTTTCCCTGCGGTGCCAGCTTCGTTTGCGATGGGCTTTCCATAAACTGGAGACCTTCGAGTCTCTCTGTCTCATTTGGGCCAGTTTTCTTGAACCGCCTCTGCGAGAGAGGCCAGAACAGCCGGTTTGGCGGATTTGTCCGAGGGACGAGCCCGTGGCTCGGTTACAGGAAGGTGATTGTGACATGGGAGGTATTTTTGTCACAAACACTTGCTCTTCCTGTACGAGCTCGCTCTCGGTGTGATGGGGAGGCCGCAATTAAAAGCCGGGAGCTGTGCGGTGGCCGTGGCGGCTCCTGGTGCAGTTGCCTGCGCTTGGTGGCCACAGAAGCGGTGCCACCGAGGCGTGGGGTGGCACTTCTGTCCTGCGTGGTGGTGCTGCTGCCCCAGCAGAGTTCTGCCTGCTCTGTGACATCCTCTGGGAGGGAGCTGCGCAGAGCTGGCAGTTTACAGGCAGGCACATGGGGTGTCTCTCAAGTCGGGGGTGTTGGTGGTGAACTGGAAGTGTCAGGGTTATCCAGAGTTCCCCTTGTTTGTGTTCAGCACACCATCCCTGGAGTGTCCAGGGAGGGACTGTCCTGCCCTGATGTGTGTGAGGATCTGTCAGTGAGGCTGTGCTTCTCATCCCACCCTATTGCCTTTATTTGCTTATCCCCGAAGGACAGTTTCTGTCCCTCTTTCAACCCTTCTTGTTGCCAGCCCTCATTTTCCCTGGGACTCTTGCTCTGCTCTCCTTCCTTCCGGCAAGCGTCGAGCTCTGTGTTTTTCCCTTCTGACACAGTTTCTAGCACTTTCTTGACCTTTTTCCAGGTTCTTGTTCAGAATGCCTGTGGTGCTGCTGTGGTTGTCCAGCTGTGATGGCCATGGCCCGTCCCCTTTGTCCCCCTGCTCATGGGGACATCCAACCCCTCCTGGCTGCCACTCACCTGTGCACAGACTAATCCTTTGAGCAGCTGGACCTTAGTCTTGGCTTTCCAACTGTTTGAACGGTTTTCTGCACCTCCACAGGGTTATGCAGGGGACTGTTTGGAAAGGCTGGAACTGCCTTGTTTTCCAGGTGCATTTGAAGCTGTGATGGTGTGTCACCCTTCAGAAACAAGCTTGAAGGGGAAGGAGCTGGGTCTCTAAAATCCCTTTGTCACGTGCACTACTGTGACAGAGAATTTAATAACTTCAGTTGAGGACACAAGATCTCCCTGCCCCCAAACACGCACTGGGGAGTGCTGTGGGCAGCCTGCATCAGTAAGGAAGCCTTAACTTTGCCAGGGGCAGACCAGGTGGCACAGGAAAGAGCCAAGAGTGAGCCTAGTGTGTATTCCATGGACGCTAAATGCCAGCTGTAAATCTGAGGGTGTCTGTGCATGGTTAGCTAATTAGCACCACTGGCAGCCTTTTAAGTGGAAACAGAAAAAAAAGACATTGGAACTAATGTTCCTTGTTTTGGATGTGTTTGACTGCTCTTTTTTGGGCTGTGGATTGCAGGAGGCTGCAGGGTGAGGTCACCCCACGCCAGACGCCAAGGGGACCGTGCAGATGAGCAGGACTACAATGCAGGGACTGTGAGTGGCTTCCGACAGAGTTCTTGCCTCCCTGGATGCTGGGAGGGCGCCTTTCCCCTTCTGAGTGATTGATGCTGGCCTGCATCTAGCAAGTGTCAGAATGATGTTTCCCTGGGAGAAAGTTAGCACAGTTTTTTTGGAGCAGCGTCACCAAAATCAAGTCAAAATGCATCTAGCACAAGCTGGATGAGCTGAGGCTGGGTATGTGCTCTGGGTCTATTAGTCCTTACTCTGTTAGTCCTGAAGTCCTCAGGATGTGACTTTGTAGTAGTTCTGCAGGCAGAGGCACAAAGTAAAATGGGCATTTTGGGGCTTTTTCACTATTGTTTAAAATATCCTGGCTCTTCATGCTGAAAAACACAGAAACTTTTCTCAGAGGATGAAGGGAGGAACAACTATAAACTACAGGATGAGTTTATTTTTTCCCCAATTGATTTTGACTCAGCTTTGGATATTTGGAGATTTCAGAGTTTCTGTTTCCAAACTGGTTTTTCCCTCCAAAGTTTGAGCTGGTGTGTCTCGTCTTCCTCGCAGTCTAATTTACTCTGGTTAATTTGTGCTTTTGCCTGCTCTTAGCTCAAACCCTTCCCATGAGAGAGAAATGGTCTCAGTTACTGACACTTGTGCCCATGGAAGCTCACTGAGCACACATTAGGGGGTGGCACCTGGGCACACAGTGTCCGTGTTGTCCAGGATAAGCCATGTGAAGAACTATGCCACGGGGCACTTTCCTGTGAAGGAAAGGAGCACAGCACCAAACCAGTGTGAAGGATATGCAAGTGTCTCCATTGAAGTTGGTGTAAAATAGGTTTCCCTGGTGGTAAAATGACAGACTAATCTGTGCTGAGGCATGGTTTGTGGCTTATCAAGGTAGTTCATGTCACACACATGACTGGCAGCTCCTGGTGTGGGTCTCTCCCCAGATTGGCTGCAGCTGCTGCTCCTGGAGGTGCCTTCCATGGCTCTGTGTCTGGTTGCCTTCCGTGGCTCTGTGTCTGGGTGCCTTCCATGGCTCTGTCTGGGTGCCTTCGGTGTGTGGGTGCCTTCCATGGCCCTGTGTGTGGGTGCCTTCCATGGCCCTGTGTGTGGGTGCCTTCCATGGCCCTGTGTCTCGGTGCCTTCCATGGCTCTATCTGGGTGCCTTCCATGGCCCTGTGTCTGGGTGCCTTCTGTGTCTCGGTGCCTTCCATGGCTCTGTGTCTCAGTGCCTTCCATGGCTCTGTGTCTCGGTGCCTTCCATGGCTCTGTGTCTGGGTGCCTTCCATGGCTCTGTGTCTTGGTGCCTTCCATGGCTCTGTATCTTGGTCCCTTCCATGGCTCTGTGTCTTGGTGCCTTCCATGGCTCTGTGTCTTGGTGCCTTCCATGGCTCTGTCTCGGTGCCTTCCATGGCTCTGTGTCTGGGTGCCCTTGTGCCCTGGTTGCTGTAATCAGAGCAGGGCAGCTCTAACTCTGCTGGGAGCGCTGCCCTGGGAGGGCACTCGGGTGCTCGTCCCGCTGGGAAGTGGAGGAGTCACTGTTGGGCCTCTTATGGACTTGTGCACCTTTGCTGGGTGTGGAATGTCTGGGCCTGAGGCTCTGATGGTGAAGTGCAGGATGACAAAGTCCTGAAGGCAGGGGCCGAGCCCTGTGTGTCCTGCAGCGAGGGGAGCAGCCTGACAGGAGCTGTCCTGACCCACAGCCCTCCTACCCATCAGCCAGGCAGATGCCTTCCTTGCCCCAAGCCTCTCGAGAACGAAGTGTGATAGTTTGGAATCCCATTTGTCCCCATTTTCAATTAAAATAGGCACTTGTCATTTTTCTTCTGGATTTTATGTAGCAATTGTGACTAAACCTTTCAATTCCTGATAGAACCTGAGATGATTACGTGTGGTTAACCTCAAGGACAGACGTGCTGTAACTGATCTTGCAGTTCTAAACAGTTGTCATGAAATCAGTGATAGACTGAAGGAAACTTTCTGCTCCTGATCCCCAAAAGAGGGAACAAGAGGCAAGCAGCAGCACTGGCTTGGCAGATATATTGAGTGCAAACAAATCAAACCTACTTTCTAAAGCACTGCTCCCTGAGGAGGGGAATGCACCAAGCTCGTGCAGTGTTGGCTTCACCACTGATTCCTTTTACACTTTGAGAGCATTGGTCGTGTTTCAGCTGAGAGCTGTTTGGGGTTAGATTTGAGAATGGTGGGAGGGAAAACTACAGTTCTGGACTGTTCTTAATTTATTTCCACCCAGTTTTTCTTGTACTTCCGTGCAGACAAATCAGTCAAGGCCTGTATCCAGAATCCTGTATCCTGATCCTGTATCCAGATGAAGCCTAAGGAAAACATTGCAAACTGAAGTGTGAGAGTGTTGCAGCATGGATACCGGTTATGAAGTTTCATTTGATGATTGAGGAGGGAATATGTAGTGGTAAGGAGTGGGCAGAAGGGAATCCCTGAGGGTGCTCTCAGCTGGTGCCCTCTCTGTGGGTCACAGGCTGCCTCTGGTGGTGCCTTTGCTGGAAAGCTCTTTGAAGTGTGAGTGTGCTGAAGAGATTTTTAATATAGCTAGGTTGAAAATTATGAATAGTCAAGTTAAGTTCCGGATCAGATGTCTGTTGGAAGCTGAGTATGCTGCCTGGTTTGGAGGGGTGGTTGCTCTGAGCAGTGAAGTGAGCAGGGCTGCTGCGTGCTGGCTGTTTGTTCCAGCTCCAGTTTGTGTCCGAGCAGAGCATTGTTATTGGTATAACAGTGTAAATGGTGCTTTATAAACCAAGGAGGAAAACACTGTCAACAATGCGAGTTCTTTCTGACTTGGGATTCCCAGTCCTGAAATAATACTTCACACCCTGCCAAGTCGTGCCCTCTGAGGGACTGCCTGGTCCAGCAGTGTGTGGGTGCTGCAGTCTCACTCTGGTGCATGCAGAACTGCTACACTGAAGTTCTCCTTCCTGATGTATTACCCAGAACTGGAAAATCCTTTTCTTCTGAATAAACTGAAACTGCCTGGCAAGTGACTGCACAGGAGAGGGGAGCCCTCGAGGTCTGGCCTTGGTGCAGGGGCTGCCTCCCCTTGAAGAGGAGCTCACTGAAGTGATAGCACTGGGAAGCAGGAGTGTCTTTGTGTTGCTGCTGCTGGTGTTTTGGTAGAGGATGTGGGTATGAAGAGATGTGAGAGGGCACGTGTCTCTGGTGCCTCCAGCAGGGCAGGAATGTGCTTGTGTCTGCTGGGCTGGCTGCTGTCCCTGCTTGATGGGTGGCACTCTGCAAGCAGTGCTTGGTGGGCATGATAACCTCTTTTTTTTCGCCCTGGTCCATTATTGCAGTAGAACTTTCAAACCTCGCTAATGCATCTTTCTTTCCCTTTAGAAAGAGAATGATAAAATGCAGAGGGAGGTGGGTGCAGGGTCTGTGTAATTGCATCATGTAGTTAGTTGTGCTGCTATTCACCTCTAAAAACTGATGTCTTTTGAATTCTCAGAGGAGCTGCAGGTGTTTGTCATGTCCCGGCTGTTTTTCAGTTGTTTCCTTATGAAACTTGTTATTAGCATGACTGAATTTTGGTTGGAGATACCCTCTGCAAAGAATTTTCTTCTCGTGTTGCAATTCAGATTTCCAGATGTTGGTAATTAAAGTGCAGTAAGCTTCCTTTCATATGGCCTTGTGGCAGATGAAGTCTCAGAAGATCTGAGATAACTTTGTTCACTTTGGCATTCCAGCTGTAATGCATGGCTCAGTCTTTCCCAAACCCAACAAGAGAAAAAATCATCTTTTAGCCTTTTCCTTTTTCTACTGTTTATTTTCTGAGCGTGTCAGCTTGAAGCTACTTCTTTTTGAATATTGAGTGACTTTGTTATACATTAGGCAACAATCTTCTAGAAGAAAATTTTCCTGAAAAACAATGGGGTGAACACCATGATAGGTCCCCCAGACTCTGGGGTGATGGGAGACCCATCCCTATGCCTTGTTTGTAAATTAGGGTTCCTTTCCACTGGATCTTTGCCAGCCCATAGTTTTCCAGTGCTGCAGGATGTGGAGATGGAGTGAAGCTACTGCAGATGTTGATCCAATATGCTGAGAGTTTTGGAGAGGAGGAATGTATGTGGATGCAGGCTTTGGAAAACAAGTTATTGATCACCAAGACTTGCTGCAGTATTTTTTTACCAGTGGGGAATAACAGTGAGATCCAGGCAGTGTGTCTCTTTGGAAAAAAATGGAAGACTGTCTCTTCATCTGTATCTGAAAAACAAAACCCATTTGCCATCAGACCATAATAATAATTAAGACTTCAGAGAGCTTCTAGAATATGTCTAAATAGTGTTGTGGTATAGGAAAGTTGTGATTGTTTGTCCCCAGCAGCTGCAGCCAGTGAGTGAAGGCTGCTGTTAGCACTGACTGCTGCTGACTTGTGTCCTTGGAATAGCAGAGGGGCAGCCAAGCCAAGGCCCTGGCCATGGTCATGTACAAAGGTGACAAATACAGGAGTCCAAAAAGGCTGCACCCTCCAAGCCTCTGACATCCTCCTGGCTGTTACAAGCTTAGACTTGGAGCTTATTGTGAGCATTGTAAACTCAGCCCCAGGGATGAGGCAGGAGAGCCTCTGTGGGCACAGCATTTTCCTGTTAAAGGTGTAGGAGAACATTCCTGGTGTGAAGCTTCATCAGAAGGCTCCCGAGCTCCCGGAATGTTGTCCCTTGATTATTTTATTCCTTTGCTTTTTGGGCTTTATTTTGTTTTGAGCCTGGGGTCAGGGCTGTGCCCTGGCACTCTGATCCACCCCGTTGCTCTGCTGGCACTGTCTGCAGGGCAAGTTAAGGCTCAAGTTTTTGCAGCACCTCCGTTAGCTGCAATTGCCAACCAAAAGTTGCTGGCATGGCAGGAAATTGAGAGGGTGCTAGGGAAATGAAATGTTTTCCTGTGTGTTATTTACCAAACTTTAAAATGCTTTAAAAGTCGTTGTGTGGCATCAGATCCCATTTTGAGTGTTGGGGTATATGCCATAAAATCTGTGTCACTTTTCTCACTGAACAGGGCTCCTTACACCCTGACTTTGGGACTGTTGTGTTCAGGTGAATTCTGAGCATGGCACTGACAAGTTTTCTTCTAAAGCCCTGGGCGAGTTGCTGATGGGTGAAGTGTGGGCAGATCCTTTGCTGGCTTTCTGGGTACTTCTAAGGTGTTCCATAGCAGACCTGCAGGGTAACTTTGGGGAGTCAGCTGATACATAAAATCACATACTTTTAAGAAAGAAGAAAATAATGCTGTGATTTTTCAGCTCTCAGGAAGAGAGTATGTTTAAACAAACAAAACTGAAAACAAAGCCCTGCAGCAATTTGGGACCAGTTCTTGGGGTTTTTTAGTTGTTTCTTTTTTTTTTTTTCTTTAGATTAATCCACTTATGCAGCCCTTTAACAGTAGCAGGGAGCACTTCAGGCCACTCATTACATCCCACCCATGTGTATCTCTGGTGGCAATGTCTCAGGTGTGTGATCACTGTGGGTGTGTGAGTCTGGGGGCCAGATGTGTAGGAGGTGGTTCCCTGCCAGTCACCCAGAGCAGGGGGGCTACAGGTACCCCAGCGAGGCACTGCAGCCACCTCAGAGGGCAGGAGTGGTGCTGAAGGATGTGCTGCACACCTGGGATGAACACGAGCTGTGGAAAGGTGTGCTTTGGCTGGATGAGACAGGGTGGGTGAGAGCAGGTGCTCAGATGTGTGAAGAGAACAATTCTTTGTACATGTCTCCCTCAAGTTGTGTTCAGGTGGTTGCAGGGCCCAGGATTTGGGAAAGGCAGTTTTTGTGGTTAAAATGAAAGCGCTGATGTTTGGAAATGCCCTTTAGCAACTGAACACCTTCAGTTCACTGGTGACATTTGCAGGATCATATGGTTAGAAACCTTAGTGTCTGTGTGCCCAAATTGGCTCAAAGTGCCTTGGAAGACAGGCTGTGTGGCCTTGCACCCAGGATCAAACATCAGCTCATGTGAGCAGCAGCCAGAGCTGTGATCTGCAATCAGTGAGTGGGTTACTTTCTAAATTAAAAAAAAAAAAAAAAAATCCTTGTGTACAGATGGGTGTGTTACATTGGTGCCCCACCTTGGTTATCTCTGGTGACTCTCTTGATGAGGTGCCAGCTCTTGGTCACAATAATCAGGGAAATGGGTTGCTGAGGAACAGCCTCAGCCCACTGGCAGTGTTGTGAGTTGGGTGTTTTCTCTTGGTGGAGGTGTCCGGGACAGCCACTGTTCAGTGGCTGATGTGTGTGCACTGCCCCTGGGGAAGGTGGGGCTGGTTCTAGTTCCAGTTTGCTGTGGCTCCAGTCAAAGCCTCAGAATTGCTCCAGGGCTTTGGGCTGGTTGGGATATTCACCAGTGTACAGACCACAAGCAGCACGGTTGGAGCCACGACCTGCAGCTGACAGTCCCTGTTCCTGCCATCAATTAACTGTGGCCTTTCCTGTTGTCTTTCTTTCTCACCTTGACTGTGCTTTTCCCAGTGTGGCTTTGATCCAGGTGTTCATCTGACCCGCCGTGGTTTCCCTGACTGGGAGAAATAACTGTTTTGTCCGTCTGCAAAGTGTAAATATGGAGAACAGAGCTGGGGGACCCTTGAGCTCCTTGACTCCAGCTTGTTCCTGCTGGACACGTCTCCTGGATGATGGAGGGCACTGGTCCAGCCTGGTCTCTGGAGTCTTTTGCCCTTTGTTGCCCTTTGGATGATAGAAACTGGATGACGTGTGTTGTTGCAGTGAGGACTGACAGGGGGGATTGTGTTCCACAGGAGCCGTGGAGAAGGAAACTGCACCAGCACCCCGGGCTCTGCACATGTTTGAGTTGGGGAGTCCTAGTGCAGAACTCGTTCTTCTGAGCCAACTTGCAACAAACAGGGTTTGTTTTTCTTCAGTTTGAGTCATATTTGCAAGCTTAGTCCTTTATATCCTAGTCTGCTCAGAAGCTGAGGATATAGAGTGTTGCTGAGAAGAGACTTCTGATTTATTTGGCCATGTCTGACTGTGGCAGCAGAGGAGATACTGATAATAAACTGATAATAAAGGTCTTAAAGACCTTTTTTTCTTTTTTTTTCCCACGTGAACAAGAAATGTATCCCCTAAGAATGGGCTCAGAAATCACAAATGCTTAGAAAAAAATAGTGTGTAGTTCAAAGCAACTGTTTGGGTCTTGTTTCCCTCTCCAGGATTTTGGCATTTCTTGTGTAAATGGAGCTGGGGAAGGGTCTGGAGGCCAAGTCTGATGAGGAGTGGCTGAGGCAGGTGTGGGGCTCACAGAAGGAGGCCCAGGGGGGACCTCCTTGCTGTCTAAAACTCCCTGAAAAGAAGGTGCAGCCAGGTGAGGGTCGGTCACTTCTCCCAGTTAACAAGTGACAGGACCAGAGTAAACGGCCTCGGGTTGTGCTGGGGAGCTTTAGATTGGAAAATTTCTTCATAGACAGGGTGGGCAGGCACTGGCACAGGCTGCCCAGGGCAGTGGTGGAGGCACCATCTCTTGAGGACTTTAAAAGATGTGTGGATGTGGCACTTGGGGATGTGGTTGAGTGGTGGCCTTGGCAGTCCTGGGGGACCAGTTGGACTTGGTGATCTTGGAGGGCTTTTCCAACCTGAACGGCTCTGTGGCCACTGGGTTTGGGTGGGATGAGCTGTTGACAGTGGTGAGACAAGGCTGTGTGTTGATGAGCTGATCCTTCTGGGAGCCAGGGAAGGGACTGGCTTGGCTGTACCCTGTGGTTCATGTTCCACTGGGGATGGCACTGGGACCCGAGTGCGCTGCAGATGTTGTCTTTGGATTTGAGTTACTTCTTCACTATAACCATATCTGTGAAAATCTCACAGATATTTATTGTCATAAAGTGCTCTACCAGTACAGCCCACACATAGAGCCTTAGTGACAGGGACAGACAGCCCCTTTGCTTTTCCTTTGTGTTTGCTGAATGGCCTGAGTCAGATATTAGAGCTGTGACTTCAGGTTCTACCCTGGGATGGACCTTGGCAAGGAGAGGCCAAATAACTCATACCAGAACCCCGCGTGTTTCCTGAGGAACCCCAGGGTGGCCATTCCCTTCCAGCCTGAGCAGGACTGCCAGGGCAAGGCCACGGGGCTGCCTGTGCCTGTCACATGTGGAGCTCACAGAGCCTCAGTAGAAATACTCCCAGGACACAGGCAGTGAGGGCAGTTTTATTCCAATACACAAAATGGACCGTTTTCCTCTGGACTTAAAAATAAACAACATTTTGGCTGAACGAATGGAACAAACCTTTTTATTAAAAGCATGTATCTTCTCATGCCTGAGTCAGTGAGATTGTTAAAATTGAAAGAACTCCTTAACTTGTTGAACAGCTGACTTAAGTCATTCCAATAGCATTTGTCATCTTAGTTTTTGCTCCTTGAAGTTGGAGAGTTTGCAACCTTTTTTTTTAAAAGTGGAGAGCAATAAGAAAAGTGGCTCTAACCCTGTGTGCTCTTTGCACAGGTGGAGAGAGAGGCTGAGTCTGTGAAGTGAATTTTTAAGTTGATGAAAAGATTCATATTTGTTTGGATGGGGATTGACCTGCCCACAAGCTCAAGCTTATGCCAGCTCAGGTGCAGAGGAAGGATTGCAGATAATTACAGAGAGAAACTTTAATAAAGAGAGTAGAAAGTTTCCTACTAGAAATTAGAAAATATTCCGTGTAATGAGAGGATGTTACCACAGTTGGCATCTGGTGCCAGGAATGGCTCTCCCCCTTGGACACGTGTACATGAAGGAAGCCATCCTGACAAAAGAAGCCCTTGGTTGTCTGAGAGTTGCTTGATTTCCAAGACACAAAAAAGCACTTGTGCTTACCCAAATCAGTGTTTTCAGGGCTTCAGCCATCACATTTTTACTGACTTTTTGTTTTCTTTTGTAGTGTGACTAAGCCTCCAAACAGGAACAAGCCCTTCTTTTCTTTAGCTGGTTTAGTTTGACTTTTGGCTTAGTTAAACCTGACAAAACTGTAGTGTCGTGGGAATGTTTGACTCCTGTTGTGCACAGAGATCTCGAAACATCCCTTTCCTTGGATGGGATGGTGAAGGTTTGATTGCCTGCTCCTACCTTCAGAAGATGGAGATTGCAGATTCCCCTCCCCACCGCCCCCTAAATTTAACAAACCTAATTATTTTCTTATTTCTTCTTTGGGGTTGGGGTGATTTTGTTTCAGTTTTTTCCCCTCCCTACAGGCCTTGTATCCTTTTCATTACTTTCATTTGAACTTCTTTTGTGGATTTCTTTCTTTCTTGAAATCCAGCCACCAGGATGAGCCTGCATTCCAGCTCTGATCCCAGCAGTGCTGGTGCACAGGGGTTACTGTGCGTGCCTTACATAAGGCAGTCCTGTTTACAGACACAGGGATTTTGGTGTTACCAGCAGTACGATGTTGTTGGCTTGTGTTCAGCTTGTGACTCACTGTTACCCCAGCCCTTTATTTCTGCACAGCTGCCTCTCGGGAACCAGGATAAAGGCAATTGGCAAAAATGAGATTTTTCTGAGTCTGCAGAGCATTCCTGCCTTTGGGGATGAGATACCCCCTGCCAGGGAGGAACTCTGCTGTTGCTGGCAGCTTGGGTGAACTGCTGCCTTCCCTCAAAGGCAGAGAACTCTCCTGTCCACATGAGACTCATCACAGCTGGCTCCTGGTTTGCTGTGTTGAGCTTTTCTCTGCGTCTTCTCCCCGGTTCTTGCATTTGCTGTTTGCTCCGTGTGTTCTCTTTGCTGGGTAGATTTGCAGAAGTGCCTCAAACATGCTGGGTGTGCTTTGCTGTTTACATGTGGCTCTTGTCAAAGCTGTGGTTGGACTGAGCTGTTGACGGGGACAGGAGGCAGGCTGGCCTGCTGCCCTTCCCAGGGAGCCAAAGGGAACACTGTCCATGCTTTTGGGGGGTTCAGACCCACTGTTCACTCAACAGTGACATACCACAGGGGGTGTGGAAATGGAAATGTGTGCGTTTCTGTAAAGAAATGAAAAAAAGCCAAATCAAAGCTGGGGTGGGGGAACCCTTTGGGTTTGGACAGGCTTTCAATTGCTCAGAAAGATTCTGAATGCAGCTGAGAAGGGCCTCCCTGAACTCAGCCACACAGACTGGTTCAAGTGTCACGTTCAGGTGAAACTTTGCTACGTTTACAGAGAGTGTGAATGTAAGTTTTCAGGACAGCTCTAGCCAGAGCAGCATCAGCCCATAGGACTTCTGGTTGCCTTCCCCATCTCTGTGTTGGCACATTCAGTGTGGTAGGCTTCATCAGGTTAAAGGGTGGGGGCCAGGAATTCTCTCCAAGAAAGGTACATTTGCAATTCTGGTGATAAGTTATGTAAGTAGAATATTTGGAGCCTTAATTTTATGGTAGGGCAGCCTCACAAAGCCTATTAAAAGGGACAGAAGACTCACAAACGTGGCTGTTGTGGCCCTGGGGTGGTGCCAGCCTGAGGAGGGCTGGAGCAGGGGCGTGGTGCTGGTGGTGCTGTTGCTGGTGGTGCAGTTGCTGGTGGTGCAGTTGCTGGTGGTGCTGATGCTGCTGATGGTGCTGCTGCCGGTGGTGGTGATGCTGGTGGTGGTGGTGGTGCCGGTGGTGGTGGTGGTGGTGGTGCTGCCGGTGGTGGTGGTGCTGCCGGTGGTG
>VWZG01002907.1:4504-26941 GCA_013396735.1 Grallaria varia | reverse complement strand
GCTCTGACTGCAGTGCCGTTCCCGCAGGTCTCCCCGGTGCCGGTGCCGGTTCCGAGGGCCCTGGAGCTGCCATGACGACGGGTGACTGCTGCCACCTGCCCGGCTCCCTCTGCGACTGCCCGGGAAGCGCTGCCCTCGCCAAGTCCGTGGAGGACCCGGACCTCGGCCGCCCGCAGTACATCACCCAGGTCACCGCCAAGGACGGGCGGCTCCTCTCCACGGTCATCAAGGCACTGGGCGCCCAGAGGTGAGCTGCTGCTGGGGCAGTGCTGGGCTCGTCCCCTTTTGTGGTGGCCCCAGGGGTGGAGGGAGGCAACCAAGTCTTGTTTTGTGATGGAGTTTGTCAGGGGGCTGATACTGAGTTTGAATCCTTGTGAGCCGAATGCTTGCCAGGCCTGTGCTCTCTGCAGAGCTCACGCAGTCCTGAATGCTGGTGGACCAGGACTGGTGTTTTTGTTGAAGCTTCAGACCTGTGGCTGCAGTGGGGTGGGGTGGCACAGGTGGCCTCTCGCTGTGTGCCCCTGTGAGGTCCTGGCAGGGCTGCAGTGAAGGTGGTGCGGTGCTCACAGGGCAATGAGCTGTTCAGAGAGGTTATTGAAAGGCTGGAAATGGAGCACAGCCCCTGTTCCAGGAAGGTGCATGGAGTAAAGTGTGGTGTTGATCTCCAGCCCCAGAGAGGAGAGGGGAGTTTGTGTTGCAGGAACTGCAGCGTCCAGCTGTCACAAGAGTGGACACGTGGCAGCTTCACTGGCCCAGTTGCCTCCTGATGTGACTTCTCGTTACGTATTTTGAGCAGCTTCCAGAGCAGAGGACACTTGGCTGTATTGTTCAGTCCAGCCAGTGAGGGCTGTCACATTTCATGTTCAGAAATCCTGTCTGAGCAGCTGTTTTTTTTTTTTTTCAATGGATTTGGCCAGACGTTGATGAGGTGTGAAAGTGGTGACTGCTGGCGTGGGGGAAGGATCCAGGAGAGCTGAATGAGAGTGGAGGCAAATGTAATTCCTGCATCCAACAAACCTGGAGCAGGTCAATGGAAATGCAGAGGGAACTGGGCTTGCTCTCTGGCAGCAGATAGGCTGTGTGAGAAGTTGTTAACCCTTAGAACTTGTGGAGGTGTAACAATTGTGTGGGAAAAACACCTGGAAACACTTGTTTAAAAACTGACAGAATTCCTAATGTGTCTGCATGGAGACCAGTTCATTCCTTTTGGTGGTGCTGGTTTTCAGTGTCTTCCTTGTCACCAGCACTTAGCACAGCAGAGCCAGGAGCAATGTGACTGCCCTGGAATGTAGAATCAGTGATATGGTCTCTTACAGCCTGCTGGAAAACTGTCTGAGAGTGTATTGTGTGGGAGTGTGACCAGGCCCCCACCCCCTCCAGATAGGAAGGAAGGAAAATGAAGTCTGATAAGAGGTTTTTTTCACGCACTGTCAGCACATTTTTTCATTCTGGATTGTTTCTCGGTAGCCAAGGTTATAATAATGCTCTGGAAATATGAAACTTCTCAAACAGGAAGAAAATGGATGAAATATCTTACAGATGCTTTTCTTAGGAAATAATAGATGCATGAGAGCACTGGAGGCTTGCAGGGGCTGTCTGTCCCTGTCACTAAGGCTCTATGTGTGGGCTGTACTGGTAGAGCACTTTATGACAATAAATGTTACAGAATCATCAAATAATTCAAATTGGAAGGCAATTCCGTAGGCCGTCTGGTCCAGGCTTCTTTCAGAGAAAGATTGCTCAGAGCTTTTTCAGATGCAGTTTCCAGGGTCCCTGAGGATGGAGTTTCCACCCCCTCCCCAGACTTCTGTTGCAGGGATTGTCCTGGCTGAGGAAGTCCCCTAAATAAAAGGCATGTGAAAAGAGGAGGGAACACAGGTTGGTGGTTCACCAGTGATGTTTGCAGAGAGAAGGGGATGGTGCCAAGGGTGTACATTGCTTCATAGCTCTAAATATGAGTAGAAGTCCAATTGGGATGAAACCTGCTAAACATTGAATTAAAAGTGGTTAGAGATGTCCTGTGGCATGAGAGAGGAGTTTTGCTTCTCCCTTAACGAGATGACATGCACTTCTTTTCTGGCTCTTCTCTTTCCTTCATGTCTCACCAACCTTTTTCCCCAGTGTGCTCCTTTTCCTTGAACTGTGCTTCCGTGTCTCATTCTTGCTTTCTGTGCAAACTAATGGAAGTGGCCCTGTTGTTTTTGAAGATTGTTAAGTGCTTGCTCTTAATGTTGTGTAGCAATCCCACAAACTTCTGCAGTCAGGTGGGGTTCTTTGAAGTCAGAATAATAGTGGAGAGTGAACTGTGAGATAAGCTCAGTGTGGCTTTTGTTCTGTCAGCAATACATGGAAAAAGGTGGTAGCTGATATTGCTCACTCTGGATTTCAAGAAATAAAAATGTTCCATTCTCACCCTCTCTCCCACCCCCAAGTCTAGGCAGCTGTGGATGTAAGAGAACAGTTGTGTGAAAATAATAGCTGTTTAGAAAGTGAGGAGTGAGATATTAGTGAGTGCCTGGTTTCCATGGTCCAGGGAAGGCAGCTCTGCCCTGGGCCACTGCTGCCCAGCATTGTCTTCCTAAATGATCTCAGTGCTGGCTGAAGAGATGTACTGAACTGCTGAGAACAGCAGACTTTGGTGTCTAGGGACATTTGAGGCTTCCCAGGGAGCCCAAAACATCCCCATCACAGGGCTGGCATATGTGGCACAAGGCTGCTGAGAAACCTGTGCCTTGGGATACCAGCTGGGATGCCCCATCCCTGCAGGTGGTCCAGGCCTTGTTGGATGGGGGTTTGAGCAACCTGGTCTAGTAGAAGGTGTGGCACTGATCATTCACAGTCAGTGGTGCCAGTTGAAGGTGTGAGGAACACCTTGGGAACAGCTGGGTGGTTCGAGGGTGGTCCCACGGGGGAAGGTTGTGAGTGTCTCTGAATGTGTTTGTTACTTCCCTTGGTACACATCCCGGGTTCGGTGAGTTCCCAGGAGAGCAGATCAAAGGTACTTGATTCTATAGTTGAAACTTGTGGCCAAGGAGAGGTGAGAAGGGGTTATTGCTGAAGTACCAAGGCATTTCTGCAGCCAGTGGGAGGCTGAGTGTGCAGAACGGGTGGTGATCTGCAGAGAGGTGCCCAGGGGATGCCAGGCAGTTACTGCACTCTGATGGGCAGAGGGTTTGTATGCTGAGAGCTTAGTTTGGGTGACTGCTTGCTGTGAAATATGCTGTGTCCTTGGAGAGCTGAGCTTCCAGGGTCAGTGTAGTTGTGTCTTTAAATAGTGCTGTTCCTTCCACAGTTCTTGGTCACCCCAGAGTGCAGAGCAGAGATGGGCCAAGAGTGGGTAGGAGATCTGATAAATGCAGCTTAGATTGCCAACCTCTTGAGTGGCTGCAGGTGGCTGGGGCACGCTATGGCCACTGTGGTTCATCTGGCTTTGCTTTGGTCTCTGGATTTGTGTCAGTGCTTCAGGCTTGGTGTTGAGTCTGGTGTCAGCCCCTGCTCGCTGTGAGCAGAGCTGGAGACTGTGGCACACGGGTGCTGCAGTTGCTTCTGTGCCAGCTGAGCTGGCCAGGCTGACGTGCCAGCTTCTCTTGGGTGTTGAGGTGCTCATCTACAGGGCTTCCTGATTTTACTGACCCGAAACGTCCTGGGCACCTCCATTCTCCCCTGGGACTGGTTTCTTGCTGCAGCAGGGTCCTGGCATGCTCTGCCACGTGTTGCCTGCTGTGCATGTGCCTTTCTGGGGCTTGGTGGGACCAGGCGCTGTGGCTGTGTCGTTCTGCCTGCTCTGACCATGATTTCATTCTGTTTGTCTCTTGTTCTGCCTCTTTAGTGATGGTCCCATCTGTCGAATCTGTCATGAAGGTGGAAATGGGGAGGGACTGCTTTCCCCATGTGACTGCACAGGAACACTGGGCACCGTGCACAAGAGCTGCCTGGAAAAATGGTTATCCTCCTCCAACACAAGTTACTGTGAGCTCTGCCACACAGAATTTGTTGTAGAGAGAAGACCAAGACCTTTGACAGAGGTACCACTTTCTTGCTGCTTCACTTTTATTTCCATATCGTTTGAGAGAAAATGACTGATTGCCCTGCTGTCCTTGTAGGCCTTGCTGGCTACTCCTCCTCACAGTCCTTCAGCACTCCCAATGAAGAAACTATTTGGAGAGATCAAGTCTCTTATCAGACCAAGTGATGTAGTTGCAATCATGCAGTAATGGTGTTTGGGGCAGCTCTTGCTTATGACCTCCCCACGTGCTACCTGCCAGCAGCAGGGTGCAGGACTGCAGCAAGCACTGCACTTGTGGCTGTACTTTAATGCTTGAGCATCAAAATGCAGATGTCACCACACGACTGACTGAAGTACAAAGCTCTCATAAATACTCTTTTTTTTCCTGATAGTTTCAGTCTTATCTCCCAGTGTTGCATTAGTGCTGCTCTCTTGCATGTGCCTTCGTTGTCATGTTCTATTCTAAAAAGCGAGATGTGGTGATTCCTGGTATTGTTCATAAATACTTGTCTTCCCTTGACTAATACTGATGTGTGCTTCAAAGCCTTTGGGCCTTGCTCCTTCCTGCTGCTCTGTGCTCCTCCCTCTTAAAGGGGAAAGCAGGACATGGATCAGCTGGGCCTTATGTTCCTCTTTGTACTGACCATAGTGGGACCAGGGTCCTGATGGGTCCATCAACATCCCAGAGTTGGAACGTATAGCCCAGGCTCTGGCTGGTGGGTTGGTTGTTTATTTTATCACAAGGTCCTCTTTGTTCCCTTGTTTAGGTGTGCTCACCTTCCAGACTTGCTTTGACCCCCAAAGTTGTTAGCAGCTGCCTGTAATGAAGGAATGAAGGTCTTTGCATGTGGGGAACAGAGGCAGCTTGGCTGTCATCTGACCTCAGAGTTCAAGTGTACATTCCCAAAGAGGAGTAAGTCAGCCAGTGAGCTGATGTACAGAAGGCTGTAAGGGTTTGTTTTGGAAGATGGTTTAATCTGTCTCAAACTGTGTGAGCTGTGTTGGCAGGTGAGCAGATGCTGTTGGTATGGCTGCTGTTCCAGACAGCTCTGCAGGACCATGTAGGAGGCTGTTGCTGGCACCTGAAGTCCAGCCTGGAAGGTCAAAGCGAGGTCCTGCAGCCCTTGCTCCCTGTTCAGTTGCCATTCAGTGCCTGTGAGACTGCAGGCTGGCTCTCCCTGTGACAATGTGCTGCTGGCTTGGTTTGGATGTTCCTTCAGCACACTGTTGGACCACAGAGAAGTGTTGGTCTGCAGCTGGGCATTTACAGTGAACAGTTTTGGGAGCCCCCCAGTCCTGTAGCCGTCAGGAATGGGAGGAGTGGGTGATCTGGGAGCTGATTCTTAACAACAGGCTCCCCTTACCTGTCAGCTGTTGGAGATTTGTTGGTGCCTGCCACAAAAAAGTGTGTGGTGAGGTAGGGGTTAATTCAGCTTTGTAGTGGTGACTGCTCTTGTCTGCTCTCTCCTTCCCTCTGCTCCATCAGTTAGATAAAACTGAGTCACAACTGGAATTCTAAGGTGCTTTTCCAAGCTCTGTTTCCATTCATATTCTGGGTGTTACTTCCTTTCTCTTCCCACATCTCTCTGGAAACAACACCTGCCCTCTCCTTCTTCCAGCAGTCCCCAGCTCTCCTTCTCACACTCCCATCTCCTCCCAGTGAGCCTTGGGGGGGAAAAGAGCCCACCAACTGGGGAAGCAATCAAGCTTCAGTTTGCAAAACTGATACTAAGTTTTAATGATTGTTTAACTTAGGGCTGACTGTCATTGGCTTGACAGCCCTGGGCAGGAAAAGGCTTTAGCTTACAGTGCTAACCCAAACCATGTATCTACCAAAGTCATTTGTAAGGGCATCACCTTGCTGGTCACTGCTGTCAGGGTCTTAT
The DNA here is from genome assembly GCA_013396735.1 of Grallaria varia. Taxonomy (NCBI): domain Eukaryota; kingdom Metazoa; phylum Chordata; class Aves; order Passeriformes; family Formicariidae; genus Grallaria; species Grallaria varia. Next base: position 21,049 of record VWZG01002907.1, on the reverse strand, counting down.
TGCTTCTCTCCTAGCTGCTGAAATATATAAAACACCTCTTTGACCAGTACCTCTCAAATGGTTTCAGAGGTTGCAAAGCACTGATTTAAAACACTTGGGAAGGGTTGTATCTTGGCTTCGAGGACATGCTACAGGCAAGCCTGGGGCAGTGAGCTTGGTAGGGCTTCTGTGCACCAAGTTTCAGATGTTTTAGCTTAAGATCTGGTAAAGTATTTCTGCCCAGAAACAAACACGTGGGAGTTCCTTTAGCCATCGTTCACAGATGTTGTAGCACCTCATAACAAGCATGGGATTAGGAAACTGCACACTCAATGCAAGCTCAAAGGCCAGTGTGTATTGGAGGAATTTCTGCTTGGACATTGGTGTGTCCCTCCAGCAGGTATGAGGAGCTTGCTGGGAGAGTGGGACAGGAAAGTCAGGGGTCCTCTGTGCATTGGCTTGTCTGTACTCCAGGGTGGATGAGTGAGCAGCCCACAACAATCAAATTTTAATTGCTGTTGAAATTTTTGAGAAGCCCCTCTGGACTGGAGCCTGTAGGGGTATGGTAACCAGCAAGGAGTCTGTGAGTGCTGAGAGGTGATGGGTGGGCAGCATTTAATGACCCTCAAACACAGGAGAGCTGCCACTGTGTTTTCTGAGAGGAAGAGCCATTGCTGGCAGCTGGCAAAGGCTTTGAGATGCAAGTGATTTGTTACTTCTGGTATTTGGGGACTGTCTGTGAGCACAGTGAAGGGGAAAATCTACCCTGTTGTGGTGTCTGACAGAGGAACAGCTTCCCTAAAGTGCCATTAGTGCCTTGTGAGCTTAGAGGCTGGTAAGCCCCTAATGAAAAGTGGCCAGTTAGCTGGTGAGAGAGATCCCTGCCAGGGAGCAGAGCCTGATGTGCAGCTTCCCCCAGAGCAGTTCCCTTGCCAGCAGTTCAGGGGCAGTGAGGCTTTCCCTGGCTTGAAAAGCAGCCTACAGCCTCGTTTAAAACATCCCACAGTAGCAGCCTGCCCTTGCCCTTTCCTAGGGGCCAGCAGTGCTTCCCACCATGGAGTGCTGTGTGTCTGGTTCCAGCTGTGCTGAGCAGTGTTTGCTGTGGCTGCAGCTTGCAGGTGTGCCAGGTCCTGTGTGACACTTCAGCTGATCAGCACATGCACTGTGTGCCTGGCACGCCACGACTGGAGGGTCCCTGGGCTGGAAAGACCACCTGGTTTTGTTGCATTACTTCCACCGTGCTATAAAACCTCTGATCCTTTCCTGGAGAGTGTGGAAAACGTCCTGGAGTTCAGTTTCTCGTTTTCCTTGGGAGTTATTACAGCCACTCTGAGCTCCTGCAGCACTGCAATCTGTGCTGGCCAGAGGCAGTGACAGTGAGTGTGCTTTGCCCCAGGAGGTTTGTTTTGGGGGGGCTTTGTTCACTTCGAGGTCCATCAGTAGAGTGTGACCGGTTGGCAGGGGAGGCTCTGCCCTTAGTGCAGTGCCCTTTGAAAGGAGTGATAACCCTTTGACCAGCTGGCTGGCACTTTCCATTAATACCCTGCCTGCAGCCTGGTGCAATCTCATCCCAACACCAGAACAAGATGCAGCTCTTCACCAAATACTTTTGGGAAGTGTCATCTCCAAGTTGTTCTTCTGTTTCTGAGAAGAGGGCTGGGGAAAGACTCTGCTTAGTCATTGAAAAACGTCACAGCTCCCTCAGCTGCCTTATCTAGGAAGTTCTCTGCCCCTTGGTTGTAGCCAGTGGTGGGGGAGTGTTTTGAAACTTTGGGGGAAGTGATGCTCCTGGTGTGCGTGCTGATAAAAATCCTCTGCTCCCCAAGTAAAGCTGGGAAGTCAAAATAGAAATTGGGAGCAGAGGATAAAAGGGATGGTGACTAGGACTGGGAACACTGTAGGAGCATGCTTTGTGGTGGTAGTGGTGCTGATGAAAGGGTCTGTCCCAGGTGTGAAAGACTATCCGAGCATCCGAGCTCTCTTTTGCTGTCACCTGGCCACAGGAGAGCTCTGTGACATGCTACCTGCTGGTGTTGGGCCCCAGAGGAGAAAGCAGCTCTTGCTGTTTGTTCTGCTCTATCCTGCCTTTCCATCCTGGGGGACATAGAGCTGCTCATAGTGGCTGCAGGGGTCCCTGGTCAGCACATCTGATCTCTGGGAAGGGACCACCAGCCCCATGAGGAACTGGCTCTGTCCATGTGCCTTGGAAGAGCCTTCCCAAGAAGAGGGGCTGGGGCTGAGGCTGAGTGTGGGCTGGTGGAGACGTTTTGGTGAGTGCTGAGGGGAAGCTCCATTGTCAAGTTGAAATGCTTCTGTGTAAGCTTCCTGACTTCTTGGAAGTCAGGAAACACCATGACCAAAATGTCTTAATTTTTTCTTCAGGCCTCTTGTTACAGTGTGGTCTTCATGATCATAGGCTGTGTTTTCCAGGAGCAGTGCATGGGTGGAAGATGCTCACTAGGTACTTTGTCTATCCCACTGTGTGCTCTTGTGTCCCTGCTCACCAAGACCAAACTATAATTTCCCCACAGGCTTCTCTGGAGTACTTATTGCTATGACATCCAAGCACTTCATAAACAGTAATTTAATTTTACAGCCTCCTTTAGGGAGAGAAGATGTCAACCTTGTCCAGCATGGATTAAAAATAATTTCTTAATACAACTGTAATTTTGTTTTCTTTAAGCAGCCGTTTATTTATTTTGTGGTTCGTTCAATGTAAAAATAGCTAACAGTGTTGACTACCAGTGTACCTGACCTCTGAACCAGAAATGGGGGACTTGTCTGAGCCCAGAGGCAGCTCTGGCAGCCACGGCCTGGCCCATGGGTGTGGGGGAAATAGGCTGCAGTTTAGCCTATTTCAGTTATTTTTTAACTAAGAAGTTGGTTGAAAACTAAAAAAAAAAAGTAAGGCTTTTGTAAACTGAGATCGATGGGCTGAGTGCTTTTGGGGAGTGTGTTTTGAACCCTGCAGGTGGTTGGAGAGTTGACCTGCAGCCCTGGGTGGAGAGTCTGTAGCCAGAGGTTCAGGATTCTGCCACGCCAGTGCCTGTGCTGAGAGAGGACAGAGTGTCTTCTGCTCGGCTTTGAGATGGTCTCCAACACAAGAGCGTGAACTCTTGAGTGAGGAGCATGTCCCCAGCAGAGAACAAGATGGCCAAGCCTTGGAGAGGGATGGTTTTCCAGTACTTGATTTTCCTACATGGATGTTAGTTTAATGGGCATCTGTATGATCTGTCTCCATGACACTCTAGTCAGCATGACTGGCATAGTCAAAAAGTGAAAAGTAGTTTGCGTTCCCTGAAAGAGTTCAGCAGTTGATATTTAGATTAAGTGTTCGAACTGTCAGTTGCAGCGCACACAGCTTTCTTGGAGCAGGTGGTTTCCTCTTTGTTCCAAAACATCAAGCACAGAAAATGCCTGGTTACTGCTCCTCTTCAGGAACATTTGCTGTCCAGATCCTGGCAGGAGGAGGAGCAGGTACCTTTGGACATCAAGGGTTGGTGCAGCTTAGACAGCTCTTTCTCCCAGGCCACAGGGGGTCACACAGTTCTCTAACCCTGCCCTAATGTTTCATGCCTTAAATTTGTCTCAGCCAAACCTACTTCTTTAGAGTCCTGTCATGTATGGAGAGAAGGAAATGCTTCTTGTGATCATTTAATTCTTGCCTCCTTAGAAACCTGAGTTAGGATGTGTCAGCTTGTCTGGAGGAGCCTGCCTCTTCCTGGTGCTGGGAGAGCCAGGATAAGTGCTGGTACAGGCAGCTTGTGTACAAGTCAAAATATTCCCCTACCCCATATTTAGTGTTCTCCCTTCCATGTAAACTCTTCTCTTTGGTCTGTAGCAAAATCCATTGCAAACTTGTTTTCTCTTACGAAATGCACTCCCCACTGAAGACACTTTGTCCTCTGGGATTTCAGGCAGAGCTGCATGGGTGGAGGTGTTTGGGACTGTGTTGGATGTGTTGTGTATTTCCAGAAAGCATTAGCAAGGGTGTTTCCACAGCCACGAGCCCTTCTGCAGAGCTCCTGGCCTTCTCCCTGGCTGCAGTCCCAGGGAGGGAGGGGGGGGTGTGGGTCACTCTGTACTGGTGCACCTGAGCCCACTCCTGCCTGTTTTTGCTTTCCCAGATTACCAGCAAAAGTATTTCCTTTCCGTGGTCACCTTGTTCTGTGTGTTTTGCTGTGGCACTGACCCTCTCATTTCTCTCTTTGGTTCATTAACCACTTACAAAGTGTTTTAGCTTGAACTTACTGTTAATTTTGTCCCTTCTGAGGATTTCTCAGTGGGCTGAAGAGAAAAACCACCTCCATGGCCCAGAGATTCCTGTTTGGGACCACGTGCCCATGCTGTGAGCCAGCGTTGGTTTCCCATCTCCGTTGGCCATCGCTGCCCATCGGGTGGGCACAGTTCTGGTGGGGGGCCATCGAGGCCACGCCGAGCAGCCCAGAAATGTCCCAGGCTGGCAGCTCAGGGAGTGTCAGAGCAGCAGCTGTGCAGTCCCAGCAGAGGTCAGTCCATATTCCACAGGAAGGATGTGTTTTTGTCCACACGTGTGTAAATACCAGGGAGGGGAAAGGGTGCCAGGGCTTTGCTCTGAGAGTGGGCATGAACTGCTGCTGCCGAGGCTCTGGCTTTGCTACAAGTACTGGGGTGCTGAAAGTCAACACACCCTGGTGGTAAAAGCTAGTGAGTGTAATGCAGGACTTGTTCATAATGCTTCTCTAAGTGCTTAATACCTTTGCTAAAGCAAAATGCATCTAAGACAGCTCGCTAGTTCCAAAAAAAGATTTCCTTGATGAACCCGTCACTGCTGGAGCAGTCCAGCCACACTTTTTGTTCCCGTTTCTGTCCTTGCAAGCAAGTCTCATTATAGAATCCCAAGAAAATTCTGCTTCCATGTCTCCAGTGCTGATGTTTTCCATCAATGTGTGTGTTAACAGCTTTATTTTAAAATGGCAGCTTCAGTGGTCCCTTCATATCCCTTTGCCTCCTCAAAACAGCTCTTCTTTCCAAGGGTGTTGTGCTGTCCAGAAACCTTACAGTTTTTTGCTCCTACTGTTTTTCTTTGGGTGTATTGTGCAATTTTCATTAAAGATTCTTCCTTTTCAGTGATTGCTAATACTTTTTGTTCCCTTAAACTGGATTTTTTTTTTTTTTGTCTCTTAAGGAAAGTACAACTTCCAAACACAGTGCCACCTACAACAAAATGTGTTTTAAATTCTCTGACATGTTTGCTTGGCTGTGTGGGTCACTCTGGGGTGGGGGACACCTCCCGTGGGTCTGGCATGTGCAGAGCTTTCTGCTCTGTCTCCCAAGTCTTCTACACTTCCATGGCTGTGAGAGATGCTGTGGGGTTGTCCCCAAAGGGAGCTTTGCAGGCAGGACTTGTGATGTTACTCCTGTTTATGTTGTTAGGGGAAGAAATTTTGGCCCTGGGCACAGTGCCTGGTGCAGCTCTTGCTGCCCCCGCTCCATTTCAGAGAACTGAGCTGTGATGTAAGCTCTCCCCCACCCTTCCTCCAACCTTATCTTCCTTGCAGGCAGACTTTCCATTGCTTTCCTTGAACTCTTCTGCTGGACTCACTGTACCCTTTTCTCATCTGAGCTCCTCTACCCTTCCCCAGCCTGTCTCTCTCCTTGCTCAGTGCAAGCCTCTGTTGGACTCCTGGATCTCATGAAAAAAAAAAAATCCCTCTTGGTTCCAGCTGAGTCCAAGTCCTCTGATCTTTTCCTTTCTCTGTTTTTGCTCTCTGGAGTTGCCCTTCTCAGATCCAGCACGAGATCCTCCTTGCACTGCTCTGCAAACTGCAGTGGCTTCTTTGGGGCCAGAATAGGAAACACTTCATCCCTGTGCTCTTGGTGCTTACCAGCAGAAGTGTCTTCCTTGCATGCCCATCTTCACCACTTTGTCCAGCCGTGTGTGTGCTGTGATGACCCAGAGGACCAGTGGGCTTTCCCTGGGGTGCAGCTGCTGCCAGTGCTGTGATCTCGTGTTTGTGCCTGTGAAGGATGAGCAGAGAGGCACTTCACTGTCCTGCTTGCAGGGCTGGAGGCACTTCTGAATTTTGGCTTCCTGAACTCTGTGTGCTCAGTCAGAAAACATCCCTTCCCACCCCAGTAAAGAAAACAGGACCGTCCTGCTGAGGCTGCCCCTGGAGCTTGGTGTTCTGCAGGGAGGTTTGGTGCAGGCCCAGAGGAGGAATGTGGAAGTCTCTTGTCTGAAGCTGTATTTTTTGATTCAACATATTTCTCAGGCCAAGGACAGGGCTAATAGTGCTACTGTGAGTCAAGGTCATATGATTTTTTCTGACCTGTATAGCCAGGCACCAGGTCAGAAGCAGCAAGAAAATCAACAGGCACCTGAGCAGCCACGGGGTAACTGTTTGGTGAGCAGAAAGGACATGAGAGGTTTTGTAACGTGTCCAAATACTTGTGTGCTGCCATGGCTTGCATCATGCCATAGCTGTGGAGCACGGGGGAACTCTGGGGCAGGGTCAGCTGGTGAGGTTGGTGGGTCACACTGGTCCTGAGTGGTGCTCACCAGAGCAAGTCCAGCTGCAAGGCTGAGAGAGAGACCTGGGCACGTGCTGGCTGGAGACTGCTGGTCCTCCAGTGCCACGGGGCACAGGAGTGCTGCATGCAACGTGGTGCTGAGGCAGGGGCTGATTGCCCATGGACATGGACATTTAGCCACACAAGGTAAGTCAGCTGTACAAATCAATGAAAGCTCATTTTTAAAACACTCTTTTATAGCCCCCCAGAAAGACTGCAAAGTGCTGAGGGCTGCTGGGAGAGTCCCTTGTCCATCCATTCCCACTGGCTCCAAGGGGCAGAATGCAGCCCAGCCCCAAGACGTGCAGGTGCTGGCATGGGCTGGCTGGGAGACTGCTCTGATGTGCTTTGAGCTCTGCTCTTGCCTTCCAGAGGAGCTGATGATGTCCCAGTGCTTTTTTCTGCCTGTCCCCAACCTGCCTCTCATCACCTGGGCTCACCCAAGCTTCATGGGCACTGCTGCACCCAAAGGTCAGCTTCTCATAGTCCCATAGCCCTGCCATGGCTCCAAAAATTGAGCTCCCTTCCACAACCCTGCTGATCTCGGCATCTGGGAAGGCCTCAGGATCATGCTGGAGGACAAAGAAATACAACTGTACCCAGAATAACTTCTTGTCACACAAGTAGAGAGAAGTTGTTTCCAACAGGGTGTGAGACGCAGGTTGTAGCCCAGGTGGGCAGCAAGCAGCCAGCTCTGCCCCTTTCCCTTCAGTCTCAGACTCGATTGCAACATGGAAGCTGCTGGAAGAAGACCAAGTTGTACTTGTGTTGCTTTCCTGTGTTTACTTGATAGTTTTCCCTACAAAAATTGTTTAATCTGCTGACCACTGCATGGATTGTTTGCAAGATTTATTTAAAGTTCTGTATGCACTAATTGCTGCTGTGCCAGAAGCCCTGCACCCTTAGGGTGGCTTATTATGTTCTTTTTCTTTTACTGTGTCAGTGCATATTGGCAAAGCAAATCAACTACTACAAGAGGAAATTAATTTGCTTCCTGCCTTTACATATTTGGCTCCTGTCTTGGGGAAGAAAAAGTTACAAAGTTCAGAAGGAATAGAAATAGAATTAAGATGCAGTAAAATACCTATCTGCCTTCAGTCCCTGAGCTTCTTATTGTACCAGGGTCAAAAGTGCCCCCAGATGTCCTGTTCCAGGGGATGAGGTGCTCTGGGCGTGCTGCTGGAGGGGCATTGGTCCAGTCAGGGTGATTTGGTGTTCACCTGAGTGCTGTGTCCCTGGGCAACCCTGTCCTGGCTGCAGTGGGGACAACCTGCTGCGTGGCCAGGTTCAGCTGCCAGGGCTGCCGAGGAGGTGCCATGTGTAGGAGCAGCAGTTCTGCATCGATGCATTGCTGTCCACCCTCGCTGCCTCCCAGGGCTGCTCAGCCCCTGTGTGTGGTCCTTGCCATCCCCACGCAGCTCATCACACAAATCTCTGCAGAGCCATGTGAGGGGGGACCTGCTGGTCTGCCTCCCCCCAGCTCCTGTCCCAGCCATGGTTCTGCCTGCTCTGAAAGCTCACCAGCAGAGTGGGATGTGGGGGTGCTGCTTGGCAGTGGCTGAACATAAGGCAGGTGTGCCCATGTGGCCGATGGCACCTGGCTTGTACCAGCAATGGTGTATCCAGCAGTAACAGGGCAGTGACTGCCCTGTGCTGGACACTGCTGGGGCCTCACCTCAAGTCCTGGGGCCAGTTTTTGGCCACTCATTACAAGAAAGACACCGAGGGGTTGGAGCAGGTTCAGAGAAGGGAACAGAGTTAGGGAAGGGTCTGGAGTAGCTGAGGGAGCTGGGGGAACTCAGCCAGGAGAAAAGGAGACTCAGGGGGGACCTTCTTGCTCTCCACAACTCCCTGACAGGAGGGTAGAGCCAGGTAGGGGTCAGACCATTTTCCCAGGTAAGTGACAGAATCAAAGGAAAAGGCCTCAGGTTGAGCTGGAAGGGATTTATGTTTGATAATAGGAAAAAATTCTTCACTGAAAAGGTTCTCAGGCATTGGGAGAGTCTGCCAGGACAGTGGTGGAGTCACCATCCCATCAGAAAACGTGTGGCTGTGGCACTTAACGGCCATGGGGTGGTGCTGCTGGTTTGAAAGTTGGACTTGATGATCTCGGAGGTTTTTTCTAACGTTAATGGTTCTGTGCTTGTATGAAGTTTCCTTTTGGCTGTGTGGCCATCAAGTTGTGCTTGGATTGGCTTTAAAATCAGTGAAAGTTTATTGTCTGTTACCACAGGAGCATTCAGGTAGTCCAGATCACATCTCTAAAATGCCATGCTTATCAGTCCTCCCAGCTGCAATTCCTGGCCAGGCTCATTCCTGTCACTGCAGCATCTTCTCCTCTGCTCAGGCCACCTCAGTGTCCCGTCCCAGGTGCTGCAGAACGAGCTGCTACTGCTGCTCTGACCAGCCCAGTGCTCCTTGCCTGGGTTTGCCATCTGCCCCTGCTTTTTCCCATTTCCCCAAAAGGTGGATGTGCTTCTCAGGCCATCCTTCCCCCTCTGCTCTGTCTCGCTGAACGTCCCTGCTGGAGTTAAATCTGCCCTCACCTTTGCCCCCTGCCCTGCTCCCCTCTGGGCCCCTGCTCTCTGTGGGTCTCTCTGGCCAGCCCTGTCCTCAGCTTACCTGTGCTGAGGTCTCCCTCATTCCTTGCATACCTGCCCCCACCCCTTCTGTATTGCTGCTTAAATGGTGCTTTCCCTGCAGGAAAGGAGCTTTGTGTGTGGAGTTCTCAGATGGGTCGCTTCCCAAGCTGTCTGTTCCAAAGTGGGGACCTCACTCCAAGGCTGGCAGTAGGATGTGCCTGACTGGCCTGGGACATCCCTTCCCTGCCAGTCCCTTCCCTGCTCTGACTCTGCCTTTTCAATTGCATTTTACAACTTTTGTTTAAAAGAAAGGGAAAAAAAAAAAGAAGAAAATCCTGAATGAAAGAGTCATCCTTGTGCAGGGAAGAAGGAGGGATCAGCCAGCCCAGCACACACAGATCCCAGCCAAGAGGTGCAGTAACAATTTGGTCTGAGTAGGAACCACAGCTGCTTGCTATTGTAAAAAAGGAAAGGCAAGGCTGAAAATAGCATAATCCCAGGAAAACAGCACACTTGCTATTGTTGAATTCCAGTATCTCCCATGAACCCACGCTAGAAGCAAGTTGGGACTCCTAAAAGAAGTGAACCTTTGGAGGTTGCCTGTGAAACTGTAAAATGCCACAATTTTCCCAAAGAAGCCCAAGAGCTAGATTTGGGACAGCTGTCCTTACTGCTTGGCCTGCCCCCAAACCCAGTGCCCCTGGATCCCCATGTCCCAACACCAGGTACAGAGTCCTGGATCTGTTCCTGTTGAAGCTCAGTCCAAGACCTGTCAGATCTTTCCTAAGCCAGTGTGCTGGTTTAAAAGTAAGCCAGCAGGAGAAATGAATCCCACTCAAAAGAGTTCAGAAGTCAGAACTAGAATTTAATAAAAAGATTACAATAGATACACTGATACAAAGGAAAATTGGTTTCAGCCCTCAAAACCCAGTTGTACAACCCAGCCTCCTGGGGCACAAACAGTATGGTGCTCACCAGCCCCTGTGCTGAGCACCACGTGGTCTTCCTGAGTCCAAAGCAAAAAGAAAAGGAAAACCTGTTTTCCATTCAGAAGTCTGGTGGTTGCAGTCTGGTTGAGAGTGGTAGTTGCAGTCCTGTTGAGGTGCTGGTCCTCCTCTCAATCTGACGAGTGAGTGAGTGAGTGCCCCAAGTCCCAAAACCCCAAGCTTATCTATGCTTGGGTTCAGATGGGAACACCCAGTACCTCCCCCAGGGTGAGGGGTTTCACAATGGGCAATTTACTCAGTGAGTCACATGATATTTTGGTCTACTTGCTGGCCCATTAGCAGACATGACCCCTCAGGTTGGATGTGGAGGTGTTAATGACTCCAGGAGGGGAGTTCTCACCCCTGAATCGGTGGTGTGAAGACAGGAAACCTTCTTCTCTCTGTTTTCCCATGCACACAGTTCATAGCCTGAGGTGTCAGGTGTGTCCTGGGCAGCTGTTGCAAACAATGCATCATTAACAGTTCATGATAAATGGCAGAGAGGGTATGGAATACACAGTTGCAGTTACATTCACACAGTGATAAACTGGTCCCAGCCACTATAACTAGGACAGCCAGGCTTTACTGAACAACGTCCCGCTGCCTGCTCCTCACTGCTCCAGTGAAGAGCTCAGGAGGTCCTGTATTCCCCGCACCCATTCCTTGGCTGTCTCCTCCCTGCCCCTTGCTGGTTGTTAAACATACCCTTGGCGCTCTGTAGCTCCATTTTTGCGGCGGTGTCTGTGAGTTCAGTGTGTGCACCAGGTGCCCCCGGCGTGCCCAGCGCAGGAGAGTTTCCTGCAGGGCGCTGCCGTTGCGCTCAGCCCGCCGTGTGTGCCGCGCTGCCCGCCCCGACTAACGCCCTTCTCCCGTCCTCCCCGCAGTGGCTGAAGGACCCCGGGCCCCGCAATGAGAAGAGGACCCTTTTCTGCGACATGGTGTGTTTCCTGTTCATCACTCCACTGGCAGCCATCTCGGGCTGGCTGTGTCTGCGCGGGGCCCAGGACCACCTGCAGTTCAACAGCCGGCTGGAGGCCATCGGACTCGTAGCACTCACTATAGCACTTTTCACAATCTACTTCCTCTGGACGCTGGTAAGTGCCGGCTGCCAGGGCCCTGCTCCTGCCCAAGCAGCTGCTGGTGGCACCGGCTCCCGCCGCGGCGCTGCCGCCCTCCAGCTCTGCCTCCCCGGGGAAGAAAACCTTGGGCTCTCCCTCTCGACTGCCCATTGAATTGTCTTCACGTGGGAGCTGCTAAAGCTGTTGCTGAGAATGAGAAACCACTTCCCGATCATTTGCTTCCCAGACTGGCATGGGAGCCGTGTTCCCAGGATGGAGCCAGCACAGATGCGTTCCAGCAGGACTGGGGCTGGAGCTGGGTGGGAAGGGCTGGGGCTGGGACAGGCAGTGACCCAACTGTGGTGCCTGCTCCTGTTTTGGAGAAGAAACACAAACTTGGTACCTGGGTAGTTCAGGGGAAAAGTGAAATCTGAACATGTTTGACCCCTGAATAGTCTGCCATCGTGTCCCTCCGTCCTTTGTGCTGCCCAGCACAAACTGGCCATGCCCAGAGGGGTTGCAGACTGGCCTTGGGGGTGTCTGGCCCACAACTAAACAAAGGCCTACACAATCTCTTGATGGAATCAGTAAGACAGGTGTGTGCAAGGAACACTCTGGCCCCAGGGAAACCTCTGGCTTCTCTTATGTTGGGTTATGAAGTTGAGCTCCAAGCCAAAGGTGTGTAGCCAGGTGGAAGTGTTTTCATCTTCTCCGTACCAGGACTAGTCTGGAGGAGCTGGAAATGTAGAGAAAATGGAAAATTGTTTTGTTTTAGGATTTTTTTCCCTTTTTTTCCTTTTTTTTTTTTTTTTTTGTGTGTGAATTAACATGTCCAGACTAAAATGTCTCTAGTTCTGCAGTGCTTCACATTTCCTTGAGCAGAGAAGGACAGTAAGTGTAGCCCCTTTCTTCCCATTTACCACACTCAGCCCCGGGCTGTGCAGAACAAGGGGCCGATATGTGGGTTGGGGCTGTAATGGGTGGGAGGGTCATGAGCGAGGCCGTGGCCAAGGCTGCAGCTCCTTCCTGTGGAGCAGGAGCCTTCCTTGAGGTTTAGCTTCTGTCTCTGGAGACTGGGAGATGTGTCTGTCAGCAAACAACCTCAATGGCACCTCACCTCTGCAACAGGAAGGAGGGCAGGGCACAGATCAAGACGTACAGTTATCTCAGACCTGCCCAGAAGTAGTAGGAATACTGACTTTTCTGTCTCGTATATACTTCTGGTACTTCCTGCTTGCCAGCTAAATGCTTCCTGTAATTTTGCAAAGTCTGAAAGCCCGGTTTGGATGGGTGGCTGCCTGGATTTGGTATTTAAGCCGAGCTCAAAGCTCCCCTTGCAGGGCTGTTCCAAAACTGCAGGGCCAGCTCCTGCCTCTGCAGGGCTGCTCTGGGTCCCTCCAGCCTTTGCATCCTGCCTTGGGATGAAAAGTCTCCCCGGCCACGGTGTTGGCAGGAAAAATGAGTCCAGTCCCTGTCGTGTTGTTGCAGACCAAGGAGGGAAGGTTTTTGCAAAGGATGGAGAAGGTTCACTGGGCTCTGTGAGCCGGGAGGAGGCTGGTTGGATTTAGACCCTTGTTTTGCCCCCACAGGGTGCCCCCTGCAGCTTGGGACTGGGGGAAGGGGCAACTTGTGGCTCCTCCCCACCACATTTCACCAGCCTGGACCCAAACCCAGCTGAGCAAACCTCGTCCTGCTGTGCCAGTGCTGCCCAGAAAGCCCCTTTGGCTGCGCCGTGCTCAGCCCGGTGCCAGCAGGAAGGGATTGACTTGCCATGAATGTCTTGGCCCATGGGGCGCCCCAAGCCGTGTCGGGGGCAGAGCCCCTTGCCGTGGGTGAGGGATGGGCAGAGGCAGAGGGGTGGTGGCACCTGCCCGTCCCTCTGCATGCACCAGCGGTGCTGACACGCCGCTGCCTTCTCGCCCGCCAGGTTTCCTTCCGCTACCACTGCCAGCTCTACTCGGAGTGGAGAAGGACCAACCAGAAAGTGCGGCTGATGGTCCCGGCCTCGCGGAGCCCCCACCCCCTGCCCCACTCCCTCCTCTCTGCCAAGCTCCTGAAGAAGACCGCGGAGGAGACGAACGTGTGAGCCGTCCCGCAGCCGCCCAGGAGGAGGGTGGGGTGTCCCCACAGGGAATGCAGCAGCTGTGGGGACACCAGGAAACAATCATCCCACCCAAAGGGACTCTCCGGTCAGCACGTGCTTTAGACCTTGACAAACAGGCAAATAATCAATGTCTGTGTGTGAAGTGGCCCAAAAGAGCCCGATGGCAGAAAATGCCTGTCTGCAGGGACATTTTCCTATAAGTAAATACCATATGTGGAAAATATCTCACTCTCTCTCTCTCTATATATATCTATATATAATATTATTTTTTAATGGCCATGCATATTGTGTTTCTGTCCTTTTGTGTAGATGTTCTAAGCTTCAGGATAGAAGCTGGCAGCCTGATCTCATTCAGAGGTTAAATCAATGCCTTTTCTCCAAATGAGCATATAAAGAACCCTTTTCATCATCCGTTCTTAAAAGGCCCCTTCTCCTTTGCACTAAATTGGTTTTGATAATACTGCAGCAGCCTTCCCGTTACTCTTTGGTCTCTTTTGTGGTGTTCTGTCCTTTCTAGAAAGTTGAGTGTTTTTAATAATTATTATAATCCCAGAAGGAGTAAAATGACGTAATGCTGAATGGAGACATTTTGTATTGTAAAGTACTGTAATTTTGAGATATGAGTTTCAAAATGAGAGATCTTTTTCTGGTGCAGAAACGATCTCACAAAATGCTTTTCTTGCAAATCCTGGCTCATTCCCAGGACTTGGATGCACTCTGCTCTTGGTATGTCTGGCAAAGGTAGATAGAGAATCTGAGGGTAGGGAGTGATGGCTCGTACTAGCTAAACCCACCATTGCCTTTTGGTTTTAAAAGATTGAGGAAGGAGCTTTCCTGACCCCAGAAGGTTGAAGTCTCTATTTGCTGATGTCCCTTCACCATCTTGAGGCTGGACCTCCCGTAGCATCAGTTCCACACGTACCTTAGGGGACAGGCTGTGCCCTGCGGCGCTGGCAGGACGCAGGTGCTCTCGGCTGTCTCTGCACTTTATTTGCACATTCCAGAGGAACTGCTGGGATTGGGTTCATCCTTGACAGTGCTGCCTGCCTGTTGTGTCCTCTAGTGAAACCCCCCCAGTTGCTGGTTCTCAGATAACAGGCTTTTGAGTCCCTTCTCTTGTGGGGCTGGCGTTGCTTCTCCTCATTCTTTCACCTGCATTTCCAGTACATCCAGCTCTCAGACCCCTCTGTCTCAGAGTGCCCCATCTGCCTGGTTTGGCTTTGGTCCTTGCCTCTGTGCCACCTCCCCACCCTGCCAGGCGGTGCCTCTGTGTGGTGCTGAGCTTTCCTGAGCCTCCCCTGTGGTGGGGGTCGTGGGGACGCCGATGGTGACACTGCCCTGCCAGGTGCTCCAGAGGTGTGTGGAGCTGCTTGGCTGGAGCCTGGGCTCTGGCTCCTGTGATGGTTAAGGCAGAGGGCAGGGAGGAGCCCGTGTCCTTGCAGTGGGTGCTGGTGTGTGACACACTACGTCCCTCAGCCCCTTTGCTGAAATCCAAGTGGATCAGTCCAATGCCCTGCTAGATCACGACCTGTCACTTCTTGAATTCAAAGCACCCCATGTCCTTCCTTCTCCTCCTCCTCTCTAGCTGCAAAGCAGGATGCTTTTCCTTATGTGTCCTGTGACCCTGGGCTGAAAGTTTCTGGTGGCATAAGTAGCAGGGGCCAACAGGATTGCTCCAGCCCTGGGTCCTGGTCTCTGTCGGCTCTTCTCCTCCATGTCCTGTGCCAGGTTCTCGTGCAACTCGGGGATACCCCGGCACATCTTGCAGCAGCCTCTCTGTGCCCAGCAGAGGGTCCCTGTGGGCTGCTCCGAGCTGGTCTCTGTTCCGAGCGTGAGTGGCTGTGCATCTCTGCTCCCTGCTTTCAGCCAGCCCCGCCTGTCCCTTCCCTTCTGCCACATTCCCATCGGCTCCTTCCCTTTACCCAGTCATGCAGAGGTGACTCTGCCCCCGGTGCTCCTGGGGCAGAGGCTGCTGCAGCCCAGCTCCACTCACCGTCCCTGCTCCAGTCCCATCCTGTTCCCGTGCAGGCGCTCCCCACTCCACACACTGTTCCATGGCAGCGGGTGCTGCACCACTGCTCTGTGCCTTGTCCTGGGCGTCTCTTCCTTCAGCCCTTCCCCAACAAACCCTGTGTCACCAGAACATTCCCAGTGAAGAAAAATGAGGGAGTGATTTAACCTTCCCATCCCTGGCTGCCTCCCAGGAGTTGGCCTTGCAATGTGCCAAGGTCTGGCAGGTGACAAGGGATCTGCACTCCCACACCGTGTTCCCTGGGTAAGGACTTAATGGAGCCAGAGTTCCAGTTAGGAAACCCACTGTCGATCCAGATATGCAACAGTGAAAGCCAGAAGCCCCTGGCAGGGGCAGTGGGGGCCCATCCCTGTGCTGTAGGGCAGCTGTGGCTGCACTCAGCTTCCCTGACTTTACTGTCATTGCCAATAATTGGAGTTGCTGCATGTGCCCCTGCAAAACCCTATAGCAACTCTTTAAGTCTTGTCCTCCTTCCCAGAGGAGATGTTCAGCTTGTGGATGTGGGAAATCAGTGTCTGACCCACCATGTTCCAGTGTCATGGGGAAACGGGCTGTGCAATTATGTAAATAAAAGTGAGACAAACTTTGGGTTGTTGTGTTGTTACTGACCCCCTGCGAGTGACCCCTGGTGCTGGCTGCCCGGGGCAGCTGCCCTGACAGACCCCAGGAGCCCCAGCAGAAGGTTTTAAAGCTGGACAAAACCCAGGGCTTTTAGTGATTTCTGGGCAGTTTCTCTGTCAGTGCACAGAAGTCTCCCTGGTGTGGGCCAAGCAAGGCGATGATGTTTGAACAAAGCAAGGAGTCCTTCGCCCTTGGATGGGCCAGAGGGTGTGTGTGTGGCTGCATGGAGTGATCCTGGTGCTCCCCAAATGCTGCCCCACAGAGGCTCCTGGTGCTGCCCCTGTGAGCTGCCTGCCCCAGGCCTGCCCCCTGCCCTCTGCCCAGCCCCTCGCTCCAGGCTGGTGGGAGATGCCAGACGTGTCTGCCAGTCCACTCTGCCACCCAAGCCCTGGCAAGGCCGTGGGAGGCTGTGCCCAGATGTGGCCCAGCTGTGTCTGGATGTCTCTGGAAGCATCCGAGCTGTGTCCACATCAGCCCCAGCTGTGTCGGGGTATTCCGGGCTGTGTCCGAGCTGTATTGGGGTGTGCCTGAGCTGTGTCCTGCTGTGTCCAAGATGTGTCTGTCTGTGTCCGAGCTATGTCTGAGCTATGTCTGACATGTGTCTGAGCTATGTCTGACGTGTGTCTGACAT
>VWZG01002906.1:837256-935025 GCA_013396735.1 Grallaria varia | reverse complement strand
TTTTTTTTTTTTTTTGGTTTACTTGATTTCCAGAGAGTGGAAATTTTGAGTGTGGGAAAGATTTGATTGCAAAAGGGAAAAAACAGCTGAAAATTGAAGTAGTTTGAAGATGAACTTCCAATAAGTGCTGCAGCTGAATTATGATGAAAAAGAATACATTTAGGTTTTCAAGATCTGTCCAAGAACTATTGTAGGAGCTCTGGATTGGAAGGGAGCACAAAACTTCCTCTTACCACCCTGCAATAGTCTGTAAGAAGAATTACAAAGTAACTAAAAAAGATTATGAAATTGCCAGGCATATGCAGCAGCAGTAGTAGAGCGAGTTGAGGTCAAGAAAATGTGTCCTACTGACAGAGGTCTAACTTTATTTGTGTGTTTTCGCACAATCTCCTTTGGCATAAACAGAACAATCAGAGGTCAAACAAAGAGCTTCTGCCTTCCAGGCAGAGGTCTTGAGTTTATGGCCTGCCTGCTAATCTAAAAAAAGTTAAAAGAGCCCCAACAGGGAAAGCTGAACCCCTCTAGGCATGAGATCACTTTAATGGGAAGCCCATGGATCAGGCAAGTTTGTAGATCTTAAGGATGACACATCATTTAAGACTTCAGATAGCTCTGTAATGGTTCTGTAATTCAGCCTAAGCCAAGTTAAATTTAATTTTATATCTTCCCAGTGCCTTTCAACATATACACAACTTTTCTACCAGCCGTGAATATTTTCCCCTTTCAAATTCAGAAGCACTGACACATGGCTTGTCTAATACCTGGAAGATCAGAATATAGAGATAGTTGATGAGTGATCTTCTGCAAAATATTCCCTAAAGACTGACCTGATTAGATTTCGATCATCTGTTCCCCCTCAAATTCCACCTTCACACACTTCTGCTATGAATTGTTGGGAAATTCCCCACCGGCAATGGACATTAGTGAATATGTGAATAGGTTTATGTATATCACAATTTATAAATTGTAGTCTTCTCTGAACTGTTTATTTGGCTGTATATGTAACTAATATTCAGACCATAAGTGTGATTATGACCTCTAATTTCAGATATTTGAAGGTTAGAAATCTAAGACCCTTCTAGCCCAAGGAGAATAAAATGGAATTCCCAGGGATTGATTCACCTTGGCATAAGAGAGGAATATGAGATGGGTAAGAACAAAAATCGCCTGGAAGTAGCTTTTCCTCCTTTGTCTATGAAGGTAGGCTAAAGTCTCCAACACTGAAGGCAAAGTTGGGTGGGATGAATTAGATTTTGCCTGACCGTGTCAAGCTAGCACTTCAGGTCCCAACAGCTTTATCCTTGCTGTCTATTGATAAGGAAAGAGAATGTGTGTCATTAAATTGAAGTATGTGCAAGTTCTGACTGGGGCAGAGTTGATTTTCTTCACAGCAGCTGGTGTGGGGCTATATTTCAGTTTTATGCTGAACACAAGGTTGACAATTGTTTTGGATATTGCTGAGCAGTTCTTGCACAACAAGAAAGGCCAAGCCCTTTTCTACTTTTCACACTGCCATGCTGGCAGGAGGTTGGGGGTACACGGGAGGTTGGGAAGAGACACGGCTGGGACAAGCGACCCAAACTGACTAAAGGGATAGTCCATACCATGGGACAACATGCTCAGTATATAAAATGGGGGGGAGAATGAAGAAGAGTGGGAAAATTTGGCGTGATGGCTTTTGTCCTCCCAAGTAACCATTACACGTGATGAGACCCTGCCCTCCTGGAGATGGCTGGGCACCTGCCCGCCTGTGGGAAGCAGGGAATTCATTATTTGTTTTGTCTGCTTTACCTAAAACTGTCTTTATCTCAAACCACAAGTCTTCCAGTTTTTTAGCCTTCTGATTCCCTCCTAGATCCTGCTGGTGGGGGAGTGAACAAGCAGCTGTGTGGGGCTTGACTGCTGGCTGGGGTTAAGCCATGACAAGTAAAGGGAAAATGGTGCAAAAAGAGTATGCAGTTTCCAAGGATAATATACAAAATCTCTAAATGGGGAACTGCATGTCCCACTTCATAAGACCTTTGGCAATATATTAGGGTTTGTCCTATCATTCTTAATCTCACCATGTATTGTATCTTATGTTGTCTATTATATTAAAGTGATATATTACTCCTTTTTTAGACATAAACTCAGAGGAAAGCTGACCATATCTATATCAGCATATTACATTGACACCAAATCTCACCCAATGCAATATTGAGTCAATTGTGATAAAAGTCAATTCCAGATTCCAACAAATGAAAGACAAATAGCAATGTAACTGTAGATTCCCAAAATGAATAACTGAAACACCGTTTTGACTGAGATAACTCTGTCTTTCAAATAAATCCAAGTGATACATTCCTTATTCCGTTATTTCTTCCTGGAACATATTTGTTCTAATTTATTTAATTCAAAAGAAGGCATTAATCACTGAAAAAAAGAGACTGTGTAAATTATAGGAGCAAATCAGAAGTATGAAGGAAAAGTGGAAAAGAGAATTTTTCCAGCGCAGAAGCATTAAATGAAACATTTGAAACTTTTACAAGTAACAACTTCAGCTGTGGCTTTAGTCCAGAATTAACTGACATAACTCCACTGAAATCAAGATAACCATGCCAATTTGCATCAGCTGAGGACCTGACTCAGTATCATTCTGTGAAGTAATATTCTTTCTGTCTCTCAGAACACATTACTATGAACGTGTGATATTTTGCAGGTGGATCAGTCTTTCAGTGTACAGTATAGTTACATGATATGAATCTGAAGTATCCTCGTCATGTTTATATATCTTGGTGTTGGTCCATCCGGAGTTTTCTATCACCTATCACAGCAAAGCTGAGCAGTTGTTGAATCTTTTTTTTATTTAATTCTAGGTTTTTCTAATGTCTTTTGCTATTCTCAATTTTTGCACGTACTTGACTTATAATTTCATTTACTTTTCAAACTGTCTGAATCCATTTCCGTCTGTTTAGTCACATAAAAATGGTTCCAGCTGCCCTTTATAATCTTCTGCTGCTACTTTTACCCTTCCTCACAAAACAGTCTACTACTCTTCACTGTTCATCCTACACCTGATATTTGCTGTTGCCAAAAGGAGAACCTCAATCAAGCTACCAACCAAATACCTATCCATAAGTATGTGCCTGGTTATCCTTCACTGTTCTGGGAAGTATTTTAACCAAAGATAGGTGAGCTTCTAATCATATGAGATCTTTGTTTATGCTTTGGAATACGTGTTCTTTCTTGTTTTGACTCCCGGGCAAACAGATTGTATCTGCACTGAACGAAAGTTTAATGACTGATAAACTTTGGCAGTAACACTTTTACCCTGAGTCATATGTTAAAAACTCCAGCTATTGACATTTTATTTTGAAGGGCTGTGGCACCCAGAAGTTTTACTGCCAATGACTAAGTTGCTGAATATTCCATTTGGAACAAGAAAATAAAACCTGTATTTTGGACAAGAAAAAAGTTCAAGAGAAAAGGATACACGTGCGCACACAAAAACACACTCATGTAGTGTCTAAGTCTCTGTTTACCTTCATGTCTCTGTAAGGAGTAGTGTTTAAATGCATCCCAAGACCATTCAGTAAATACAGTTAATTAAAACCTTCTTTTGGAGCCAAGATTTCAAACTATGCTAATTTGTTGTAATGTTTATCACACTGAGTTCTCTTCAGGGATGCCAGATGGATATGCTTTAGCACACATGGAACTGCTCAGACAAAATATCTTCTCCAAAAGGTAAGAATTTAACTGTCTTCTTAGACTGGTGAGCTAGTCTGGAAATACACTTTTGAAACAGCACAATAAAGAGTAAAGAACACATATGATACAAGACTGATTAATTAACATCTGCTCTTGGATTGCACAGTTTGTGCTTTCACTCAAGTATCCTAAAGTACCACATAAAACCTGAATTTTTACAACATATTTCAGTGTACTGTGCCTGCAATATGTCACATGTACAGATGCTAAACCACTCTGGGATTTATTTGTCAGAGAAGCCTTGGAGCTGGATTCAAATGCTGAAATGGAAGTACAGTTGCAATTGGAAAATGTAGGATGATTGTGAAAGTATGGTTGGATAGCGAGAAAAGACCTCATTGAGCCAGTGGCAGGTTATGAAGACCACCACAAAGTCACTTGAAAAGTGATGAAGAAAACAGACATACCTGAGGAAGCAGAGAATCATAGAATACCTTGAGTTAGAAAGGACCCACAAGGACCCCTTGGATCATCAAGTCCAACTCTTGGCCCTGCACACCAACCACACCAAGCACATGACAGCATTGTCCAAACACTCCTTGAACTCTGTCAGGTTTGGTGCTGTGACTACGTCTCTGGAGAGCCTGTTCCAGTGTCCAACCACCCTCTGGGGGGAAAACCTTTTCCCGATATCCAACCTAAACCTGCCCTGACACAACTTCAGGCCATTCTTTTGGCTCCTGTCACTGGTCATCACAGAGAAGAGATCAGTGCCGGTCTCTTTTTTTCCTTTCAGGAGGAATTTGCAGACTGCAATGAGGTCTCCTCTCTGTCTCCTTTTCTCCAGGCTGAACAAGCCAGTGACCTCAGCTGCTCTTTGCGTGGCTTCCCCTCCAGACCCTTCACCACCTGTATATCTTTCATATCCCTTCTTTGGTTGCTCTCTAACAGTCAGATCTGCTATAGACATCTACATAAAAGACAACTAACAATGTCAGATGAGACGCACAACACATCATTTAATTTATTGCAACAAGACTGGTTCCAACTGCAACACTAGTTATGTATTTATGGCTGCAACACTTTTTAATGAATCGCCATAAGAAGAAAAACACTTCCTGCTGTTATCTGCTGACAGAGGTTTTATTTAGCTTAAATAAATTTATTAGAAAAACCCATTGTGAAAACCTGACTTCAAAGCAGATGATGAAATTTTTACTCTACACAATGAAAGAAAGATTTTGTTCCCAGGTTCTAGCTTTAAAAATGTGGTATAAATGATGAAGTCTGAAAGGGTGGACTTTTTGTCTACCTTTCATTCATAGCAAGTCATATGATATTTATGTGTCTGCTTTGTCATTTCAAAAGCAGAAATTATTTTTCTCCAGGCAGCATATGTTCACCTCTCGAAGTGATGACATGTTTGGATTAAACCTGTGTTTTAATTAAAGCAAGAGAGGTTTAATGATTAAAGCAAACATACCTTTAGCCTTATTCATAAAAAGTGTTTTTCACAGGAAGCATTTATTGAATTTCTAACATGCAGTTGACAGTACTTAGGAACTGAGAAATTGATTATAAAATTTGACACACCTCGACATTTATTAGAAGGACCTGGAAATCATGACAGGATTCTGATTTAAATAGGCCTTATGCTTACTATCTATCACTGAAGCTGAAGACTTTGTGCCTTATTCTTGTAAGAGCCTACTGGTATCTTTAATGACCCCTGTGCTCTTAAGCATAACATCATCTCTGGCAGAACAAATTCCTGCACATCCAACTCTGCTTTTGGTTTGGTTCAGAGTGAAAAATGCAGTGGGTTTTTTTGACCATTTTTACTAGCAAGTGAAAAAAAAAAATCACTTTGAGAGAGCTCTTCTGAGGTCTAGAATTGCATTTTATATCCAATACATATGCAATGACCTTCTGTGAGAGAACAAGATGTTCTTAAACATTGTACAAGACAGAGCACGCAATCAAGACCCAGCTGAGAATCAGATAGAGCAGAAACATCCTGAACTAGCTGCTGTAGGTGGCGCGGACAATGACACAACACATCGAACACAGGCTCTTAGTGCAAGGAACAGAAGAGAGGTCATTTGTTTGAAAATCACCTGGACTATTCTATGCTTTGAGAGCCTGGTACAGGGAAGGTTTTGAGGAAAAAAATCTTCACTGGAAGGATGGAGAGGCATTGGAATGAGCTGTTCAGGGAAGTGGTGGAACTGCCACCCCTGAAAATGTTTAAAAAGCATATGGATGTGGCACTGGTGGGCACAGGTTAGTGGTGAACACGGTGGTGCTGGGTTAAATAGTTGTACTAGGTCCTAGAGGTGTTTTCCAACCTTAATGATTCCATGATTTTGCTTCTAAGCACATCAGTTTTGCTTTCCATAACAATGTCACTGTTCAAAATGGCTGGAGAGATAGAAGTGGCCTGGAGTGAACGAGCAACCGATTTATCTAAACGTAACACGGGCTCTGGAAGCAGCTTGATTCTGGATATCCAGAAATCTGAAGGAGAAAAGGTGGTCAGAGGGTCATGGAACAGGCAGTGAGCAGCAAGACTAAAGATGAAGGATGGCCAAGCACAAGGTCAAAACCTTTACAATAAACAAAGATGAGCTTTGTCACTGAACGATCTTTAGAACAGGACTGCACTGGAGTCCTTTTTCCTATTATCAACTAGAGTCTCATAAAAAAGCTTTTGCAACTCTTGGTCAGCAAAATCATCTGTGTAGGAGCCATTTTTCCTGTGACAGTCTCCCAATCATAGCCCAGTATAGTGCTACTAGTTTAACAAGAACAGAGAGAGTAATACTTAAAAGGAGTAAAAATGAAGGTGAAAAATACATTCACACAGAATTATTTTTACTTCTTTAATGTTCTGAAAGAAAGAAAGTCAGAATATGAGAGCGTACTTCTTGTTGAACAAAACTCAGAAAGCATTAGAATAATTTTCTTGAGCCTGACAAAAGTATTGGAAAAAAGAGGGATCAAATTGTTTACCACAAAGCAGTATCTACAGCACAAAGAATGTAATAGTACATCTCTTTACAAAAATGCAATTGGAACACATAGAAACAGAAAACTGAATGAAGCCAGGAAATTAAATGAAATAATTTTTTATAAGTTGTTTTGAAAGGCTAGTTTGATTCCCATTTTCCAAATATCTTTTTTTTTTCTTATTTATTTCTTGCTGCACTACATATTTTTCTCTTTTTAAACAGAGGCTTTTGACCACTTAAGCAAAACAGATTTTATTGTCCTGCTGATGCTAAGGATTCTTATAAGCAGACTGCCCTGAAAACAAAGTTTCTCCCTTTTTCACAGATTTTAGACTGTAAAATGTGTTTCTGTTCTGACGGAGAAGGAAGTCAAATCAAACCTGGCAAAACTTTTTCAGAGGTGGAGGAAAGGAGGCAAGGAGAGTGGGAGGTAGAAGAAAAAGAGAGGCCCAGAGAAGAGCTGCCAGCAATGTGGAGGATAAGGTTCTCATCTGGCACAAAAAGAACCAAGCCTCATGTTCCTCTTCTGAATCAGGCACTTTGCCCTGAGTGCTGGGATTTGGGGGTTTGGCATTCCTATCTTAAAATTAAATCCTGAACCCAAAAAGCTGGTTCAACAAAAGTTTTGTCACTGAAGAGTAAAAAACAGACCAAATTGTATCCTGCCAAAACTTATGTTTTGGGGATAATAATCTTAGGTTCAAGGTGTGTTGAAAATCAAGGTATTTAATGCTAAGGATAAACAGTACATCTGTTTCATAGCAGGACAGGTAGGGGATAGGAAAGAAAGGGGCCTTTTAACATTAGGAATAAAACTTGAAACTTCTTCAATGGAAATGTGTAGTTAATATCAGCTCTATAAATTCTGTTTATGGATGCCTGGACAATTATGCACCTTTTGTGAGAAATGGAGATTTTGTACTCTGAAGTGCTTATTTCTCCCTATCGAGTCTAAATGACTAGTTCAGGTAAAGACATTTGCCTATCAGGCATTGAAACCTGGTGCATCCCATATTAAATTATCCTCTAGCCACTGCACAGTCAGCAACAGCCAGTTTAAAAGAAAAATCTGATTGAGGGTTTCAGAATGCCCCTTTGGAGGAAGATAATCTTCCTTGTGGGCCATACAGACAACACAGGAAGACTTTTTCTGAGTTGAATTTAGACTTTCAGCAGCTTAAATTTTTTGTATCTAAAAAAACAACCAAACAAATAAGCAAACGAAATCAGCACCAAAAGCCTACCCATGGTCATTGAAACAGTGCATTTAAACACTTTTTGATTATATGACTTATACTGGCTAAAACTTGTTATCATCTGAAATATTTTTAGCTAAATGATTTAGAATTATGCTAAAGGCAAACAGGGAATGCTCATCAGTGTCTCAAATGATGTTTCAGCACCTTGTATGGACTCAGAATAGTCCTCCATGAAAGCAACTTAGCAGTCCATCACCTCCAAGAGGTATGTAAGTACCGCAAGTAGTAATTCAAATGGGGAGAGAAACAGAGTAAACAGTTTATTTCAGTGCCCAGTCCATCCTGACACCCAGTACTGTGTTTTTACCACACAGCTATCCTTTCACTCTGTGTTACTTTACAACATGCATAGCTGGGCTCACAGCTGGAGTTGAAGCTGCAATGAAATGCATGTTTGTTATAGTCAGAATGTAAGGCAATCTCTGTCACCAAAGCTACACAAGATTTCTCTGAGACCTCTTTCAATTCCCTTTACCTCTCTATTTTAATTTTTCCATCTGGAATAGCTTGTTTCTTCTCAGTCCAAGTAGTAGCCTGAAATGATTTTTTCCTAGAAAATCCAATCTTCAAAAATAAGGGAGGGATGGAAAATTATGTCTTTTGCATTATTAGAAAAACTTACCACTGAGTTCTCAAATACATCATGACTGCAGGATTTGGATGGCAGACACTTGAAATGTAATAAGAAGGTCATAGACTTAGTGGAAAACAAGTGCAAACTGAATTATATGTCAAAGATTTGAGGACTTATATAATACCTTTTGTATAAGCATAGTAGATTTTGTAGAGTAGTTTTCAGCTCACAGAATCACAGAATCATGGACTCAATCAAAGAAGGATTTGGGTTGGAAGGAACCTTAAAGATCTTCTAGTCCAAACACCCTGCCCATGGGCAGGGTGTGCTTTTACTGTATCAGGTTGCTGAAAGCCCTGTCCAGCCTGGCCTTGAACTCTTCCAGAGATGGAGCATTCACTACCCCTTCAGGTATCTTGTGCCAGGGTCTTACCACAATCGTTATAAAAATATTCTTCCCTGTCTCCAACTCATTAAAATTATTTGCCCATTATTCTATCACTACAGGCCCTGGTAAAAATTCTTTCTATCTTTCTTATGAAGCGTGTTTATAAATTAAAAGGCTGCAGTAAGTTGTCTCTGGAGCCTTCTCTTTTCCAGGCTGAGTTTGTTCTTGTTGAAGACATGTTCAAATACTGTTGCAGTAAAAATCAGAGGGGCAGCAACAAACATGATTCCTCTGTCCAGACTTCATCTAGCATGGAGTAATTGGAGGCATAATGCTGTACTGAAGAGTAACAAGGGAAAAAAACATGCAGCTGCCTCACTCATGAAATACTGCTCATCTTGTACTCTGATGGATACAGCTGTACTGCAGGAAATAGAGGCTTACACAATAAAATAGGATTATAATACACTTGTGCAAGTGGGCATGTCATGATCTGTATGTGTTTTCTGTTTATTTTATCCTCCTTAGCAGCATTTGTTCATGTTCCTGCTTCTTCCAAAGTTGTGGTGCTGAATTTTTCAGCCAGCAGCAAAACTGAAAACTGAATGAAAATTTGTCTAATGGGAAGTGCAGTAGAGGAGGAATTCTGGATAGAGAAGAAAAGGTGCAATACCCCAAATCAAGGGCATTGCAACTCCCAGACTTATGTGACATCATTCTGTATGAGGAGCAGTCAGATTCCCATGATTTCTGCTTCTGGATCTTCAAATTCGTTATCCATACTTTTCGTAAATATCTTGAAGAAAGGAAACTTTGACTATGAAACCAGCCTAAGTATTCACTGTGAGGGTCATATGTTCATGCTGAGGTGGAATCACGTTGACAAAGTTACCTCAGTAGAGGCTTCCGTGTTCAGTGCTATGACTTCTAATCTGGAAGAGTGTAATTCAATCAATTCAAGAGGTAAATCCATTTTTATGTAGTCCCTGGAAATAGAAATAGGGCCCTAGCAATAAAAACCTACTGTGAGTTAGGTGAGAACTGAAACCCAAAACTCCACTGTGTTTTTCTGAATATTTGACCGAGGTTGTTGTATTCATGGGAGTTATTCCCTTTAAAGACACACACAAAGGTACATAAAAATATAGGCAGAAAAGACAAAAGTTGGAATTACAACAGGATACACATTAGGAAGTATCAAAATCCAATTGATTCAGAGTCCTATTGAGATGTCAAAGCAAGGGCTTGAGATGGACTGTGTTATTTCCTCCTTCTCTCTCTGGCCATGTCTACAACTCAGAGCAGTTTAGTATTTACGTTAGTTTACTATTTTTGCTTTCATCCATGAAAGTATTTTGCAATTTTATCCATCAGTCTTGCAAACCATGTCCATTTCCAGGTAATTACCTGTAGTTCTTTGAAGGCAGTATATACATCCAGATGGAAAAGTTTTCTTGGAGGGGTTATTTCATACCACTTATAACCAAATTTTGCTCTGTTTTACTCTTTACAGAAATTAGGTGAAATTCAGCATTCTTCTTACATCTGTATTCGTTGTCATGAATGAGAGCTTTTGCACCACAAGTAGATCAGGAGCCTGACCTTACAAAAATAATAGCATGAACACAAGCCCCACAGCCATTTGCAGAGCAGTTTAGTCATTTACTTCCTAATTCACTGGCAATGTGGAAAACAAAAGTACCAGCTAGGCACTGGCTAAGGATTATGGGTCCTATTGCAACCCCTATTTCTAAACTGCTAGAGTGATCTATGGGTCTAAAATGCTCCACAGAACATATTTACTTCTTTTCTTTGCCAGCTGCAATTTTCCATGTGCTCAGTCTGACAGTCAATATTTATTTATTTTTAATTCTATGACTTCAATGTTTTGCTTATAATATTCTTGGCTTGTTATATGCATTTTAATTCTTAAACTATGATTCTTGATCTAGCATGACCTCTGAGTCTGATCAAGCTTCTGTATTTATTATTTTGTTTTTCAAAGGCACCTGACCAAAGCCAGACTTCTTTCAAAAACAGAAAGTGAGACTCAGTTTAGGTTGGGTTTTATTACAATTTTCCCATAAATATAGGAAAACTAAACTACTACCTTATTCTTCTGTACTTTTCTAAGTCAAAGTTGAAAAAACAGAGAAGAAAGAGGTTGTAAAACTTAGAAAAAATCCAGTTGCACAGAATAGTTTCAGATACATGCTTCAAAATTCTCAGTGAATCCAACATTTTTGAATTAGCTCTGCTTTTCGTGTAACACAGGAATAAAGGCTTAGTGCCAGGTTATACTTGTGTTTGAATTCAACTCAGGATATTACCCAGAAATCCAAACCAAGTGTGATTATTGATAGTCTCAGCATATGCAGTGGAAGACAGTTGAGTGAGTATGTGTATATTATGGTATCTCATCAAGCAGTAAGATACCTCATCAAGTGTTGTATGTGTTTGTACGTTATGCTACTTATCTCTGGCATGTGAAAAAGCCATTTTGAGTGTTTTAGGATGTGCAGCGTGATGTGTGTATTTCCTCTTCAAAGAGCATGCCCTCCTCATTAACGTGAGGAGGAGTAGCACATACATGGAGAGGGATTCCAGGGATCCAGGCAGGTGGAGCCACATGGGTTTACACATTAACACTTACTGTACTGTACCATTAACATTATCTACAGCAAAATGATCACCCTTCTCAGAGACAAACTTCACAGATGAGGAGAATGCAAGACAAACCAGTGTTCGAACCGTTAAAATCCTCTCTCTGTAAATTGACTGACTGACTGATCTATGGAGGTAATACAGCACATTCAACTGCAGCAAGAGATGTAAAGATGAGTTCAAACACCTACTGATCCATGTGCACTGAAACACTGTAGACAACGTGGGATATGCAGTCTTGTCATAGGAATATTGCTCCAAATGCCTAAACAGTTCAATCAGTGCAGTGGAGATATTCATTCATGTGACAAAATTTACATCTGCTTTTCAGATCAGATCTCTGTGACTTTCAATATCTGTCATCACAGTGGCTGTTATGTACCCAAGCTGCAAGAACATCACTAGAAACTTAAACCCTTCATGCAGGGAGACAGTGCTGCAAAGGGCTTATCATCCTCAGTCGGATCAGTACAAACACCCTGAAAATCCCCATGATAATGTCATGGCAGATGTCCTGTTTTGGAGATGAACATGTGGCTCCTGGAAACTTGAAGAAGCGGACAGCTGTGATCAATATGAATCCTCAAGGGCTTGGAATATTACAGAGGTAACAAAGAATGTGTTGGAAGAGTATGTATCTGAAGGATGAAAAATTTTAGGGAAAGGATTCCAGGTTTAATTTGCAGTGTTAACACTGTCCATGAGACCCTTTCAGAAGAGCCCAGAGCATTGGCAAAAGCTCTCACAAGCAAGTGTATAACCTCTGGTTTTCCATTCCCACACTATCACATCTTTCCCCCAAACAATGCCCGTCCACAGTATTCCCTCATCCTATTTTCCACTAGAATGCCTTTGGTTCACTGGGATGTAAATGGGGATCCAGTATTTATACCCCAGTCTGTAAATCACTGTGGTAGGTGAACAGATCAACAACATCAGAAAGTTGCCACCAGCAGATCAGTGTTACTGCTTCACACCTAATGGGGCAGCTGCAAGCCGGTTTGAATTGTCTAAACCACAGTGCTGGTATGAATTTGAAGTGTGGAGGTGCCACCTGGGACTGTAGTTGGGAATCTTTCAGTTAAAAGATAATGGATGGGATATATAGGCTACTGCACCTGCTCAGCAGTGAGCCAGCATCATGAAAGTGATGGATTTCTGCACATGAAGGACAGAAATCTGTTGGAACGAACTCAGAGGAGGGCCACAAAGATGATTAGAGGTATGGAACACCCCTTCCATGAGGAAAGGCTGAACGGATTGTTCACCCTGGAGAAAAGAAGGCTCCAGAGTGACCCTATAGTGGCCTTCTAGAAAAGAAAGGGAGCCTACAAGAAAGCTGGAAGGGGTCCTTATCCAAGGGCACGTAGAGAGGACAAGGGGGAGTGGCTTCAAATTGAAAAAAGAGTAGGTTTAATTTATATATTAGGAAGAAATTATTTCCTGTGAGGATGGTGAGGTATTGGCACAGGTTGCCCAGAGAGGCTGGAGATATTCCAACCCTGGAAGTGTTCAAGGCCAGGTTGGATGGGACTTTGAGCAGCCTTGGTCTAGTGTAAAGTGTCCCTGCCCAAGGCAGGGCGGTTGGAATTAGTTGATCTGTAAAATCTCTTCCACTCCAACCATTCTATGATTCCGTGATTTTAAAGCATAGCTACTCTGGAAAAAGTCACTAATCTCCTCTCTATTCCTTGTTTGCTAGAATATAACATCGAACATTTCTATCCGTATTCACTGATCTTACGGGGGTCAACAGTGCAGATACAAGAGCTATACAGCTTTCTTGGCCCAGGTCTGAGAAACATTAGTGCAGAGAGCAAAGGAAATGATTCCTAGTTGAGAAGTGGGAACAGATCCCTAAGTTCCTCTTTTGCTAACATACACAGGGAAAAGTACATTTTGGTTTCTGGACCAATGACTTCCCAGGAGCTTATACTGATTAAAACCAAGCTTAGAGAAAAAAGAAATCCAAAAGTCTATAAACATTTATGTCAGAGTCAAAGCCACAGAAAGAAGAGTATAAAACAAATAAGCAAAAAAATTTTAAAAAAGTAAGTACAATGGCTGGCAAGTGAGGCAGACTGAATTCCATACTGCACACAATTCCACTATGAGGATTTTGCAATAGGAAAAGGTGATGCAACTGAGACTTTTGGAGAGAAACCCAAAGGAAGAAGAGATCTTCTTGCTTTCTGTGTGCATGAAAAACTCTATCTTGTGATTTTCCACCTTCCCTGGATAGGAGAGAAGCCTCCCTTTGCCAAAGGTTCAAACAATAGCGGCTATCAGTGCAGAGGTACATGCAGTTCCCAGAGTGCTTTCTCTGTTTAGCTGCAGGACTCTAATGTTCTGTGTTTTATCTGACCAAAATAAACCTCATTCACAGGAAAGGAGGCCACAGTCACTATTGACTTTTCACAGATCTTCTCTTTTCCTTTTCTTCTGATCAAGACAACATGCTGAGTTCTCTTCTCTTCCACTGAAAGAAGGGATGCAGCTTGCTCAAGTGCCTGTAAATTTCACTGACTTAAAGTCTTTACAGTTTTACTCTGTCTGTGTATAAACCTTAACAGGACTCCAGCTAACTTTCAGTGTTCAGGGAGAGGACAGGGACACTGCACATCTCCCTGAGGTAGGCACTTCCAATGGATATTTTAAGTCTACTAATAACTTGTGGTGCTCAGAAAAAAAAGAATAAAATCTCATGGTTTTGAATAAATCATGGCTTTTATTCTTTCTGAAGACAGAGAACAATTGTCATAATTGTGCCACATCAGGTAGGTCTGTACAAAAACTGTCTTAAGAGGTATATTCAAAACTGATTTATGTGACATGATGTATCTATGTGTCAGGAGACTTCTGGAAACTTTATTTAAAAAAAAAAAAAAGATTATACCCTGTACTCACAGGCTCTATAGAGGTACAAGAAACAGAATCTTCTTTAGCAAAAAAGAAATATTAAGAAAATTAATGTCCTATGTGACTGACCCAGTGGAAAGATACCTACATTATGTATCTCATATATGCCATTTGGTGTTCTGTGTAATTACATGTATACAAAACTCATTTTGGATACTTCATAAAGTTTGAAATTACAGCACATTTAAAAATATTCTAGATGCACACAGCTACGCAGACATTTCTGCACACTAGAGCAGCACTAATCAGCCTCACTTAAGGAACGCTTTCTTAAAAGCTGCTGCGGATCTCACATTGTGATTGGAAAGGAATTCCCATCCCCTGCATCTTCATTAGTCACTGCGGTTTGAGTCTCTCACACCATATGCAACCCTGTGCTGCAGAGAAATTTCCTCCAGCCTAAACAGAGCATTCAGAAAGAAGAAAATTAAGCTACAAAGTGTCCTGATTAGGCAATGCACAACAGACAGCAAAGATCTCAGGCACCACATTGATTTTGCATTCTTTGGGCCCTATTCCCAATTCCCTCCCTTGTCCATATTTTCAGAGAAGCATTATGACCCAAAACTACTTCAAGAAGATAAATCTCATCTCGAGCACCTATAAAACCAAAAGCCATTTACTGGAATGCACTGAAAGTCAAGGAACCAAGGAGTGTGAGCTCAGGAAGATTGATGGGCTGAGGAAAGTTGGACTGGATGGAGAGGTATCAAAACCACATCGGAAGAAGAGGAAAGCGAACAGCTGTGTGGACAATCCATGTCACAGACCTGCTGTACCTGCCACGACAGGCAGTGCTGCCGAGGCAGGCTGCAAACCCGTGTCCTCCCCTCCTCCTAAACACAAGCTGAAGGATATCTGACAACCCCTGCTATGCCTAAAGGAACAAAACATCTTTCACTGTGAGTTAAATGGTACAGAGAGAGGTCCCAGAAGAACTGTGGTTGAAGACAGAGCTGTATTTGGACATGTATAATTAAATGCCATATGAATGCTCGTCACATCATGTCCTGAAGTCATACGATATTTTGTTGTCCAATTACTCCATTCTTACCTGAAGGCCCCTTGAGTTTGCTCCTGTCATTCAGCAAATCTCCGCTTTTGTGCTTCTTTTACAGTCCATTTCTTCCCCCTTATTCCTTCATTTCAGAAACGAGGAAGGAGATGGAGGGGGGAAAAAAGAAGCAAAAAGCCATATCTGGAAAATGCATTCGCTGATCAATCAAATCTGAGCAGGAAGCCTTCAGGAAGAGGGGCAGACTGGAAAGGGAGGATCACATCCTATGAATCACAGGTCAAATCTCATATAGACAGACAGAAAAAGGCTTCATCTTCTCCATTGTAGTGATGTTTCATGGGTGTAAATGCAGAGGGAAAAAGTTCAGGCTGGCTTAGTCACAGTGCTCTGCGAGAAGAATCACTGAGAAAAGGACATTGTGACAATGTGAAAGCCCATCCTTCATAACTTTGAGGGTCAAAAGGGCAGGATAGCCACGCTGAAGATCTCAACAATCATCGGCCTGCAGATACTATTAAGCCACACTTCTGCAAGGGATAGAGAACATGACAGTAACTCACTATTGCATCTGCCGTTTGTCCTTCCTGGTCTCCCTCATGCTCATCACTGTACATTTTATCCAAGGAGGACGGAACAAGTCAAGACCAAGTGGTCAATTTGTCTGCTTCTGGACACACAGATATTGACTTAGAAAGATCTGAGCATAAAGAACACAGCAAATTCTTTCTGTTTCGCTCTCATTCCCATTTCATTCCCATCTCCAGCATGGCCTGGGAGTTCCCTGGTTCTCCCCTCAGAGAAGAATGTTTGCTCACAAGAACTGGCTGTTCAGAAGTAGCAGAACAAAAGCCCACCCTATTCAAGAGGCTATTTTAGATCCTGTTAGAGCAGCTTTTGCTCCCCAAAAAAATGGAAATATGTGAGCAGAGCAACAATGTGGTTTTTCTCTGTGTTTGAAGAAGGAAACATGCTGGTGTTAGTTCAAAATAACATCACAGGCCTGAATTTCTTTAAGCCTTGTCCATGCAGTTTTTCTGTCATTGAATGAAACCTTTTCTTATCACTTTACCCTTCCTGGTAACTGATTACATGAAGCATACAACATCATTGATAAAAAAATGGAACAGTTCCTGGAACAAAAATTTTCAATGCATTCTCTTCTGAAAAGCCCAAAGTATTTCTTGCCCTTACATTCATCAGGGAGGAATCAAGCTGCAAAAGAACGAGCTGTTCATGCAATGCTTTTCCTTAATGTTTTATTGAGTAGAATGGAATTCCCCATTTTTCCTTCTCCCTTCCTCACCACTCAACACAACTTCTCTAGGAGCCAAATCACTCAATCCAGCAAACTCAAACCATCCCTAACACCTCCTCCTTTACTTCACACATTGAAACCTTTCCCTTCTAATCACCTCATGAGAACAATTCTTTAAATTTTCCTGTAAGTTTTGAGAGTGATGAAACAAAGTTGCCATCAGGTTTTACTCCTGCAGACTCTTAAATCTTTCAAGTCTTTTCTTTTCATAGACTGATTTTATATTCTGGATTTACAAGTATTTTATTTTAGCTCTCCCGTTACAATCACCTATTACAATGCACAGACTCAAGGAGACCTTCACTGGCTTCGTTGCTGCTCTGTAGCTGTCTGTATTTAGCACTGATGAAGTCAAATTTCAAGTTCAGAGATTTCAAAAACAGTTGGTCAGGAAGCTGTATTGTGGTTTCCCTGGAAGATTTTTTTCTAGATTCCCTAGAAGCAAAGGATGGATGTACAACTAAAAGAGAAATTCACTGAGTTACAGGAAAGCCCTGAAAGTGTAACTTTTACCCACTCGAGTAATTAGGAGATAAGACAGTCTTGTAATGTCTACTGAACAACTGATGCCTATCAGAATTGTTAAGAAAATTTTTATCTTGCTTCCAGTACTACTGTACTAAATAAACTGTTTCAGTTGTGATGAGGAAGACAGAAAGAGGGAAAAAAGAGAATGGTCAGGTGAGTAAAATAAGATTTTCACTGACAATTTGTTCTCTGCTCATAACTTTGCAAGTCATAAATGAAGATGAAAGGTGGTCTCAATAAAAATTAGAATGAATGGGTTTCTTAGCAGGAAAAAAGTATTAATATGCTGACCGTTAAGACCTACAGATACTAGTCAAATAATAAATTTCATTAGCCAAAATAGTAATAGATGTGAATAAAAAGAGCAAGCCACACTTTCTGCAGTTTGAGCATCACTCTTTTCAGCTGAGACCATGTTGTCCTACACCTTATAGGTGGTTACTTAGTTTAACATGAGAGTAACAGCGGCTACAAAGCAAATGTAAAGTCATGAGAAAAATAAATATAAAGCAGCGCGTTTACATTTTCACAGAAGGAAAAATTCACAATGAATGTGAACAAGAAAGAAACTCAGTTGGTTTTAAATTGCATGTGACTACAATGAAAGAAAAGCGTCCTTAACTGGGCTGTTATCTGTGTCTCTACATAGTGGCGCCTGTTATCATTCTTATAAAGTAGTGTCTGGAAGCCTTTCCTTTACAAACCTGTTTTTCAGGTATATGCAAACCTGCTGTAAAACTGAATCAGAGTCCACAATAGGTTTAACACATTTTCATTTGATAAAAACACATTCTCTGATTTTATTTTATTTTTCATTTTATTGTGGAAATATGAAATGTCATGGTTTAGAAAGGCTATTTTTCAGGTTCATAATTACCACTCCCTATTTTGAAATAAACCTTAATAGGATCCCACTCTTAAGAGTTATACCACACCTGCAAATGCATTAACCTGAAGAGAAGGTGGAAAAACTCAGCCTAGGAGGAAAAAAAGGGTAACAGGTTATGAAACTGAATTTTATTGAAAGTCTTCCTGCATGATAAGGGCACATCCAGCATTTTGTGAATACATACTGAAGAGCTCTAATCATTTATGAAAATCTGAATCAGAACTATAATTTGTAGCATCCAAACCATCATTTCTAATAATCAGTGTGACAAAACACTAAATTCATGCAGAAGCTGAGGAATTTTGTCTTTGTATCCATCACTAATTTTTGCATCCATTACTGGGATCTCTTTTAAAGACTGATGGTAATAGACTCTTCCTAAGGGATTGGTAAAAATATGCAATGACCTCTTCTAATAGCCCAGTACAACAAATATTCTGTATTTCTATCTTACAGGGAAGCTCCATGAAAAGTTCATTTTTTTTCTCTTTATTCCTAACTTCTCATTCCACCCTTCCTGACCCACTCACAAGCATATCTTGCACTCATCTTGCCTAATGCCAGCAAAATATCACACGCATTATTCCTGACTGCTAATTCTTCTCAAGCAATTTCAGAATAATCAGATTCAGGAGGTCTTTGTGAGCCAGACTATGTCCGAGTCAATTTTAACCAGCATATAACAGGAGCCATGCAAACAGGATAATAATGGCACAAATAGAGACATTTGAACAATTAAAAGGTTTGTCTAATGTTCTTCATTCTTTGCCAGACAATTTAAAAGTGCTGAGCAGCACAGCTCATGACTTGTACCTCTGTTAAAACCAGGGAGCCTCTGGACACAGCATTTTGCTTCTTTGAGCTACTTACATGACCAAGGTGCAGATCTAATTACATCCTTATGAATGACACCAGGAATCTGGGACAGGAAACTCATTTCATGGCATGTGGCCTTGTGTCAGTGAAGAGGCGTTTTTAACTAGGACATAAAGCAGAGAAAGAGCCAGCTGGTGGTATTCTTTTTCTGTTGCTCCGAGTGTAATGTCACATCATCTGAAATTCTGAAAACCTAATAAAAAAATAAAATAAATTTTAAAAAAAAGTAATCCAAGAACAGAATTTGTAATGGCAAAAATCACAGTAAGGCATGAAAATTAGATTTTGAAGTTACAGTATATTTAGGGGTTTTATTACAAGTATTTTCAGACTGAGCTTCAGGGGGTGTTAATTTCTCGGTAATGAAATCACACAGCGGAGCCAAAAATGACAGATCTGTTACCATCTCTACCAAGGCTGTTTGTCTGGTCTCCTGACTTTGTCTCCTTATCCTCCCTGTCTTTCCTTTTCTTCATATTCTTTCTAGTAATTGAATAAAGCTCTAAAGTGACCTGGAAAATATTTTGGGTTGTACAGAAGTTTTCAGAAAAAAATGTTCCTTCTTCTCCAGTAGAAGAAAATCCAGACTGAAAGTCCAGAAATACTCAATGGTTAATTCAAATACCTAATCTATAAGCAGTATAGATAAAATGTTCAGTCAGTTGTAGTGATAATTGTACTCTTTGGACACTTACTTGTCCATGACCAAAAAAAGACCAGGAATTAATTGCATATTAATATAAAATTCTATATTGGATAAATGAGAAAAAAATTAGATTTATAGCTGTACTTATTTGCAGCAGGGAGAGGTAAGTTGATCAGATGCAGAGATCTCCAGCTCATTACTACAAACAGCCAGAAAGACGTTTATCATCCTTTACACAAATACATTGCAAAAAAATCAGTATGAAAAACACTACCACATTCTAAATCTCGAGCTCTGCTTAATAACACCTGAGCAACTAAGAAGCTTTTGAATTATTTCTTTGTCCTGACTGCCTTTGTATGTGTTCCATGTGATACTTAAGTCAACAATTTTTATTTATTTTCATCAGCAGAGAGAAAAATTAAAAATTCATAACTTAGGTTCTTGCAGTTCATTCTCAGGAAGAATCAAGGGAGCAAAACAAGACAAAAGGCCTGAAAAAGAAAGTTTTCAGTAGAAATTTTTCATTTGGATTCCTGTAGACCATTTTTCTTTCCAGGATATCATAATGATATCTATGAATCTTTAT
Organism: Grallaria varia; assembly: GCA_013396735.1. NCBI lineage: Eukaryota > Metazoa > Chordata > Aves > Passeriformes > Formicariidae > Grallaria > Grallaria varia. Next base: position 914,659 of record VWZG01002906.1, on the reverse strand, counting down.
TTATATAATCTGAATCTATCTATCTATCTATCTCTGTATATTTTTTTGTTGGAATACCTTGGTTACAGGGAACTTGGTTCACAAAAGATGGGTGACCTGAAACCTGATCAAAAGTGTATCCTGCTTGTCTGATAATTTACCAGTGGATTATTTTCCTTGTCCCCTGACTGCTTGCTCTGGCATCTCCTGGGTTCACAAGACTTTATACTCTGCAACAACCTTGCTCTGCAGATAGATGGAAAACTTTTCAGGTCTGTGTCAGAGGTCTGTAATTGTGGGAGAACTGTCTCGCTGTCTTCATCTTCTGGGCTTCGTATCTAGATGCAGGGAAATCTTTATTCCCCGTGCTACCAATGCTTACTTCCTCCAGCACTACCAAGGTCTTCCTGAGTCAGGGTAGCAGCTAAACCCCCAATGTCAATCTTTGGCAGTGTCTTTGGAGTTTTGTTTTCCAGGAGAAACTTCAGACTTTCTGGGTTCTGTTCATATTTAGAATAAACTTCTCCTAAAGTACTGAATTTTCCCATGGAACAGATTTTTCAATTTTGAGTCTTTTTAAGAATACTAATACATCTGTATCATTATTCTGATGTTGTCTGTAGGGAGGGGTTACACCCACCTAATATCTAGAAAACTCTTCTTTTAAAGTTATAAGAATCAAATGACCAGTTTTCTACTGTACTGCAAGCATAGCTGTATTTCTACCAATTAGGAATACAGCTGACTGTTCATACTGTAATCAAAGGTTGCATAACATAAAATACGGAAATACGGCTTCATCTTCCTTTAAAATGATTTATTTTGGTGTGCTTTATCTTCAAAGGTGAAATATTTATTACTCTTTCAGAAGTGGGATATTAGGTCATGTAATAATGATGTTTGCTGTGTTACTAAAATGCTAATCAGTACTGACATTATCTCATCAGTAGTGTAACATACTATCAATTCTTCTGTAATCATGGATTTGCAACTGAGTCACCAGAAGCAGACTGAACCTAGCTTCTAACTCAACAGCTACTTTCAAACTGAATTTAAATTGAATTTTTATGGCTATTCACCGTAAGAACACATGGTCTTCTGATACAAGACAACTGAAAAGTATTCCATATAGGCTTGAACTACTTATTTGAGCCAAGGATGATTTTGCAATGGACATGTACAGACCAGCGTACCACAATTTGTTCCATCTGTCTCCTGAATTATGATTCCATCACCCTATATATTAGACTTTTCAGTACTCCTGGATTTTTTGCCAAAATCACCCTGGCTTTATATTCAGCAATTATTCAAACCAATATAAAGGCAAATTCATGGGGAAAAAAACAAAACAAAACAAAAAAACCAACAAAAACCCAAGGCTAAGATCAGGGAATTTATTTGGCAGCCTTGCTAAACCTCACTAAGGCATTTGATTGCAGGGAGCACACTCAATCTTTTATGCTACTCTGTATCTACAGCCTAAAGGAATATTTAGCTTTATCTCTTGATGTGCCTTCTTAGGCAATAAATACACAAAGGGGGCTGTTTTAAGTTCACATTTACCTCATGATATTTATTGCTATGCATAGTTATCTACTCGTCTTCAACGAAGTTCCCTCTCCAGATAAACTGTTTTGAAACAAAGTATTTATTATTTGTACCATTTTCTCCAATTGTCCAATTCAATTTGAAAGTTACAGAAATTACATCTCAGCTGAATCATTTCACACATAGACAAAGGAAAATGAGAGAAAAAGTGTTAATATGAAGCTACATTTCATCCGCATGTTTGGGTTTAACTAATTAGCTGTTTAATTCTAATCCTTGAGTTTACAACTAACCTGAATTTCCAAGAGAAACCAAGTGAATCCTTATTGCACCTTTCAGTGCTGAACCTAACCATTTGTTAGTTAAAACGAAAATAGCTGCAGTTTCTATTCAACCAGGGCATAGTCTACCCTGAGCACCATCATCTAAAATTTTCATTCCATTAAGTTCTCGGAGGTTTTTCTACAAAAGATACATCTGTGAGCTAAATATCCTCACAGCTGAGTGAGTGGGACATGTGGAAGTCCATTCCTCCACCGTGGTACAGCTGCTGCACAGTGTCAGCCAGAGCTTACAACTTCTCAATTGCTGCGTGCAACCACAGCACAGAACATCACTGGTGAGGGGGGAAAACGGGATGAACGGGACACATGGCTCCAATACTGACTTTTTTTGGAAGTGAATTGTGGGCTTATACTCAACACATCTTTATGAATGTGCTTAAAAACGTTCCATATGACTCAGTCTTCCATTTGAATGTTAATCAAGATTTTTAACAATTTCATCTCCTGAACATGACAATAACTATCAATTACCAAATGCAACCTAGAATGTCTGCAATATAGGCTCCATAAAATGACACAGCTGTTGTAACTTTAAAGATAAACCAGTAATCTCTTGCCTCCAAAATAACAGCAGTGTCCCAATGGTGTTTGACACATCTGATAAAGGAAAGAGTCAAGCAGTAGGACCAGGAGCTGGAATGTGTAAGCAACCTTCATCCCATCTGTGGATGCATGCCATAGGTGGGTTGGCCAAAGTTACAGATGTCATTGACTTGCTACCTAAATTGCTCCCCTTCAGAAGCTGATGATTATGGGATGTGGGCTTGAATGTTGAGAAAGTCCAGGTTGGCTAATGGCAATTTCCTGCTGTGCCTTTGACACCGCTTGACTCTAAATCAACAAAAGGTTCCTTCTATATAGTGAATGTCAACAATTTCATTTGACAATGCTAATTGAACACTTCCTCCTCAAAATTTGAACACTGACATAGAAGATGTAATTGTGTGTTGACTCTCAATACTGAAGAGTTAATTAACATGCAGGAGTTCAGGGCAGAATCAAATTTCACGTGCACAAGAGCCGAAACAACCTTTTCCAACCCCCTATTCATTGAGCATTAATTTCCGAAAATAACGAGAGGCCATGCGATAGACCAAGGTGTTACTGTCTTTCAGGTCAGCTTTGTTTGCTGGGAGAGGAAGGTTTAATTTGAGTTGATCAGCTAAAACAGTGTCAGCTGGGTTTATTACTAAATGATGCAAACCTCTAGACAACAAACTCATAGATACTCTGACTAGACTGTTTCCACAATACTGGTGGGAAATCTGAAACCCTTCATTAGAAAGGATCACAGAATTAAAAGAGAAGGAAAAAAATAATCAAGCCAGGAAGGTAGCTTGTGGTAGAAAACACAAGTATCATATTCTTTCCATGTGCAAACTAGTTCAGTGCTTAAATAACACTGGCCTTGGTGTATTCCTTGTGTTTAGTTATATACTAAACCTGCTACACCCTTCAAAAGCCACATTTTTCCCTGGGCAGGGAATTCTTTCTGTGCCAAACCATGTGGTGGTTTTACATACTGAGAACTGGTGAGATCAACAGCTCATTTTGGGTTATGAGCTAAGATAGTATGAACGGTGTTCCCCAGAGGTGCATAGCTGATGTTCCTTTCCACTGCACTGTAGTATTAAAATCTTTTGACAGGTAGTTGTGACAAGTCAGTGGAAAAGAAATTCTCACTGATCTAGTAGGTAGAATTGAAGGGATAAGCCTTTTCTCCTACTCATGACGGTAACTATTTCAAATAAAAGTCTGAGTACAGCAGAACTCCCTCCTTAGGGCAATTAAAGCTATCATATTAGAGACCAAGTTCCAATGGGGACACATTTTTCTAAATTCTTCCTGCTAACGAAAGAGCTTCAGGGTTTGTGCATATTTTTTGTCAGCTGGAAGCAAAATTTATATCTATAATTTCTTTGTGTTCATAATCCACAAATGCAGGCCCTTTTTTTCCTCTATTTTCCCTTTCTCCTTCCTACCCCCCTCCTTATTACAGTTAGATAATGTTACTTAAGCAGGGATATAAAACAAACTAAAACAAACAAATCTCTGCTGGATCTCCAACAAAAGGATAAAAATGCCAGTAACTCCCTTCAATACCTCCTCTGGTTCTTCTAAATTTATATAGATCAGGGTACATTGCTACAAATAAAATTGCCACTCAAGTCAGATTTCATCTCAGTCACATTAGATGGAATCATCTGGGTTTAAAAAAAACACTATATACAGTGTGCTTTGGTCACTCCAAAAGTATGGCCAAATTTAGAAAAAAAAAAACCCACAACTTACTGAGCTCATAATCCTTATTTGTTAACTATTAATTTTTACATCCCTAGAACTCAATGGTTAGGGTAATCTGAAGTACAGTTTACATTAAAAATCCTCTCTATCTGTAATACTGAGGAGGATTGAACTGAGGATGAGAAAGAACTCTGTAATCTAACATTTTGGATAGCCAGATCCTAACTTCTTGTTATTTGAGCACTCAAGTATTTTGAAGAGTAGACCAGGTTTCACAGGGGTTATCAACATTAAGGAGTCACAGCCTGAAGAGTTGATGGAAGAAAATTCTCAAAATAGAGTTGGTGAGAAATAATGTTCTAAATCTCTTGGCGTGTTTCAAGTATTAAATATTTGATATGGAATGTTTCAAATCCTACAGAACTCTGATCTATTCAGCAAAGAACATGTTGCAACATCATCTCCTCTCTCCTCAGTCTGGAATCAACCTTTTGCATATACTTTTAATGCCCAGAGGGAAAAACTTAGGCAGAAGAAAAGCTTTAAAAAGTTAGTATTGATCATTTTTAAAAAAATTATGTTCAGACACTGGAATTAAAAACCAAACTGGACAAGAACCTCACAGTGACTGACACTCTAATAGTGAGAAATATTTTGATCCCCAGGAAACACTGCAAACAAGGAATGGACAAACATAATACCTAAAACTCCAGAAAAAAATTGAAATGCTAAAACCTACAGTAATAGAAGCAAGAGATAACAGAGGTGTGTGGATGATTAACAGCAAAACAACAAAAATTTCAAGAGAGAGAAATTTGACACTATTGAACAAGAGGGTTGATAGAAATTTCTGGAAGACTGGAAGCACAAGAGACAAGAACATAAAGTCAAATCACTTCAAGAATGTGAACATGGAGAAGGGAAGCTTTCAACAGCCGTGGAGAAAAGTGAACAGAAGAGATACCAAGAGTTGGTACTTCTAACTCCTCAGAAACACCGAAGTTTGAACTGACACTAGAATGTCAAAAGGGACATATGAGAAAGATAACTTGATAATGACTATCCGATCTCAAATTCATATCCTGAGGTTATTAAAGGGCGAAGTAAGCAAGGCGAGACAAAAAGGAATGAACTATACAGGATTTTGAGGCAGTGGAAAGAGAAGGCAAAGTTGGCTAAACATTGATCAGATTAGCTAGAAAGAAAAAAATACAGACAACATAGGACAAGAGGAAGGCTGATGTGAGGGTGTATTGGAGACTGCAGTGAGGCAGAAAATAAGTTTATTTACAAACCATGAGAAATAAATATGCAGAATAATGCTTAGGCATTTGGGGTGAAGCAAAGAGAATGAAATCTGTCCAGGAATAAACCAGAGTAAATTGAAAGAGAGAAAATGTGATTGCTTAGGTCAGATTCACAAAGTTTTGGAGCTGGGTGATTAAGTGTCCCTTCAAGCTTAACTTGGTGGGTTAGGTGTTGGAGATGTAGCTACAAATACAGGAATGCAGGAATGCTTTGACTGAAAGATATGAGTGCAAAGGTAACGTATTCAATATGGAGAGGTTATTAAATGCAAAGCCAAGAGAATAAGGAAAGGGCCAGACTCATGCTCTCTTTGAATGTTTAAAATGTAAATCTCATTAGCTTGTTATAGTCCATGTCAGGTCCTTGATATCCCAAGCCAGAGAACAATGCTACCTTTTAACTGCTGCTGTGCACAGGGAGATATTCCTTTAATTCATGCTCAGAGGGGCAAAGTCAACAAAAATGCTCCTATGCTGTTCCCCACTACTGTCTTTGTCAGGCAATTACTGTGAAATGGGTAATATAAGAGAAAGGACAAAACAGCTACTGTGTCTCTGTCTTGAACTGTGGCTGCAGCTCCTTTAGCTGTTCAAAACATTTCTTAGGCACCCATGCTGAGAGTCAGCCTTGGCTGTGCTGACAACTCTGGACATTTTCAAAGCAGTACAACAGTAGGAATTTTTCAAAGCCACAATCAGGATTTCTTTATTTGGTTGTGTTTACTCCTGCTACCATGTTTTGGATTAGTTTAGATGTCAGAGTGATTTCATGCACTAAACCTGCAATATATTGAACAGTGACATGAGGTAACAGCTGTGTCCTATGGTTAACCAGAAATGTAAACCCATTACATTTCTGCTGATATTAATGTTTTTGGACAGCAAGCTTCCCTTTGAAGAATGCCAATATCCATGGAACCTGCTTATTTCTTTCCTAATCAGTGTCCCCTAGTTGTCCCTTCTATCTGCATCTATTTCTTTAGAAAAAGGCTCCAAAAAGCTCTGGTCAGCGCCAAAGTTTGAGGAACTTAATTTGAACCAGAATTCAAGCCTATACATCTACTCCTACAATAACACCAGCTCCTTATCAAGCAAATCATTAAACTTCGATTCCAATGTGAAATTCCATGTGGATTCTAAAGCCAACTCTCATTTTAGAGTTCTATACAGTAATATTTGACAGTGTTTTCCTCATTCACTTAGGAACAAGTGATCTAAAAGTCCCAAGACTTGGAAGTTTGGGCCAATTTCCATCCAGCACATATTCAGCACACACTTGAGCACTTTCAATAGGTGAGGCTTTTGTTTTCAAATTTCTTTTAAAATAGAAACTTTCCAGAGTATATTCCTGGCCTCAGTGTGTGAGAGGAGCTCTGTAATTATTGCCAGTCAACTGAGAGGGTTCCTTTCATTGCCTGCTTTGAACTCTCCTCTGACAACAAACTACTTGACAACTACTAGCAGCCCTTAGTGAGCTGTGAGATTTGCCTTGGCAGTTGACTGACCCTGCCAAAGCTCTTTCAACTCCTTAAAAAGGCTGAATGTCGCTGCCTTGAGGATGAGAATTAAGAGGGCGAGAGGCACAATCAAGGAGGAAAGAACCAGGGTGGGTTTGTGGAAGACATTCCCGAAGAGCAGTTCTTTTCAGGGAGCTGGAAGTCATAGCTGTAGTCAGTGATGATTCACACAGAGGCTGTTTCAATAAAATCGGTCATCGAACAGTTTGGGCTGGAAGGGATATTAAAGGCCAGATCATTCCAACCCCACTGCCATAGGCAGGAACACCTTCCACTAGACCAGGCTGCTCAAAGCCCCATCCAGCCTGGTCTTGAACACTTCCAGGGATGGAGCGGCCACAGCTTCTATGGGCAACCTATGCCAGTGTCTCACCACCCTCTCAGTGAAGAATCTCTGCATAGTATCTATCTAAACCTACCCTCTTTCAGTTTCAAGGCATTCCCCCTTGTCCTATCACTATATGCCCTTTTAAAGAGTCCTTCTCCAGCTCTCCTGGAGCCCCTTTAGGCCCTGGAAGGTGCTACAAGGTCCTTCCCTTCTCCAGGCTGAACAAACCCAACTCTCTCAGCTTGTCATCACAGGAGAGGTGCTCCAGCCCTTTGAGCATCTTTGGGGTGTCCTCTGGGCTCACTCCAGCCAGTCCATGTCCTTCTTATGTTGGAGTCTCCAAAGCTGGACGAACGGCTCCAGGTGAGGTCTCAGAAGAACAGAGCAGAGGGGGATAATAACTTCTTTAGATGCAGCCCAGGACATGGTTGGCCGGCAATCAGTAATCACAGCCCTCCTACTCCAATCTTTCCCCTGGGAGCCACAACAAGCTTTGCTTTCCCAACTTGGGCAGAGAGGTCGTGACCTTCCTGGTGCCCCCAGCACCTCCTGGTGCCCTGACCAGCTGTCTGGACGGTCACCGCAGCACATCTCTCCTTGGTACGGCTGCACCATCACCCTGCAAACCTGCGGTTAAAGTGCTAAGGCAGTGCCATAAGCGCAGACATATTTTGTGAAACTTATTCATATATTCTATCATCCTCCAGGCTCCCTGGATATTTGTTTTAACGTTTTGGAAACAAACAGCGGGCAGCTTTCCAAGGAGTCTACTGTGGAGTGTAGGGGATACTGCTCAGCTTCATTGCGACAGAGCAGGGACACTGCTGTTTGTTTTTAAATATTAGAGGAGACACTTTGGCTATCAGCTCACCAGATAACCATTTGGCCTTTTTTTGTACCGAGAGGAGAGTTTCCTTGATGCAGCAGCAGATTGTGCAGCACAGCTCAAAGGCTCAGGAGGTGATAATGATTTAAAGTATCTGCCATAAACAATCACTTAGCCACAGCCAGGGGCAAGGGAGAAGAAAACATCAACGAAGTGAGAAGTGTCAGATTCCATCCTGGCAGGGGGTGGGAAAGAGATAACATCCTCTAGGCCACAGTGTCTGCCCATAAACACCCCATTTGAATTGGTCAAGTAAGCGCAGAGTTGTGCTGTCCACCTTTGGCACAGCTTCAATAAATCAGAACAAGGGAAAGATGTTTGACAGGCTTTTAAAGTCGGTGGGGAGTGCTGTGCTGAGGGAGAGGATGCTTTCCCCAAACTGTAAGATTTGGACTTTTTGAAAACATAAAAACAAACAAATCAAGGAGCCCTTTTCACAGGTCAGGGTGAAAAAAAAATAGATCTCTAACTTTTTTAGTTCCAGTAAATACATACAAGTTGGGACAGTGAGAATGTTCTGAAAGTATCAAAAGTGTGTATTTTGATTATAATGCTAACTTTTTGCCATCTGTTTTACTAGCTGAATTTGTTGTCCAGAATTTATTTATTCTAAAAACCTTCTGTGTTTTTTTTTTCATGTACAGAATATTAAAATTTTCTGAGAACAATTTCCTCAAATACACATTTATGGTAAAAAAAAAATCCATTTCTGTGTCGTGCATTTATAATAAAAGGCCAAAACTGTCTTTGATTGTATTCACTGCCCCTCTGTGCAGAGGCCTCCTACAGTGATGACCTGGCTCCAGCTGACTCCTCTGGTCCAGGTAGGTGACACAAGGATTTGTAGGATGCATAAGGTCAGGTAGGGAGATGCAACCATATAGCAGCTAATTCAGGAGCAGAGCTAGTAGTTGACCTTCTGGAACTGAGTTAGCCAGGCACATTTTTTGGAACAAGCTTAAATTAGCAAAGTGACCAGCACAGTGAGTAAACCAGAAACACAGACTATATCAGTGTTTTGCTTCATATGATTGCAGAATTTTTGATGATTTATTAAAGTGTTGTAAATACTTGTATTGTCTCATGAAGTGACAGTTCCTGTCCTTTGAACTAAACAACTTTTGCTGTCCCAGCAGGAGAAAAAAAAAGTGTAATTAAATATGTTAATTATGACAACTAGTTGTAGCTATTTCAGTTATTTATAATGAGACTAATCATGTTTGATGGTAAACACTGTGTAGAAACTGAATTTACTTTGTCAAGCGGATGAATGAGAATCAACAGATTTAATTCAGCTTTGACGTTCTTCACCACTGAAGGCAGGAAAATGAAAGCACACCCAAGTAAATTAACAAGCAAGATGTTACTGTAGGTATACTTGCTTTGATTATCAATGCAGAAGACTAGCATGAAAACTAGATGGAATTGTCTCTTCCTGCAGGGATTCCTTTACCCAGAGGCTTCCCCAGGACTCATTGCAGCTTATTCCATAATTGCATGGCTATAAATTTCCAGTCTGTCTCCTGTAAAGAATAATATGGCTCCAGGCGTAGAGGAGGAAACCCAACACTGCACCACACCTGCTCAGTTATACCTGTAAGCAGCAGCAGACGGCTTAGATACTGACAAGTCAGTTCCTCTCCTTTACTAACAAGATTTATAGGGAAAAGGCTAGGCCCAGTGAAAGACTTCATTGTCTGCAAGTTAAATGCAAAAGTGCTTCATTTTTAGATATTCTGATCCCTTGCAGAGGAAATCAAAAGTATCTTAGCACAGCAGACATTAAATTTTCCAACAGAAAGTTCAGGGAGAATGAAGTACCTTAAAAAACTTCCTGTGCCAAGTGGGTCACTTACAACTACCTCATAGGAACAGGAGCACAGGGTTGTATCCAGAAAAGACTGATACTTGACTGAAGGTGCTAGCTGTCACATTCTACTTCTTGCTGGCCCAAAGCTCAGGACTTTCTCTTGAGAACAAGTGTCTACCATGCTATTTAGAAGACTGAGCATGGCTTCAATTTTGCCTATCTAACAAACCAGTTAGCTTTGAGAATGAAAGACAAATTTGGAAAAGCTGAAAGGAAGGGAACAATTCTGAGGAGAAAACTCTTAAAGTTTCCACAACCCCAGTATATGCTAAGCTGAAGGGTGTCAAGAATGATTTAGAGTAACATGAACAACAGTATCTGATTCTGTATTTTGATGTTATTTAGCAGTACTGTCATTATCAGGGAGCCCTGTGGCTCCTAAGGTGTGGCAAATACAACATGGATACCTTGTGTGAATGGCTCAGGACTCAGAGGTTCACCCCTCTGTTTATGTAAGAAGTCAACAGGGAGGTGTTACAGTTACCAGGGCTGACTCAGCTGTCCTGGGTGATGGAATGAGTTTGTCTGTGTGTGTTAAAGGCCCTCTGAGAAACAAGCCTTTCAGAAGAGTCCCATGGAAGGTTATGCATAGCTGCAAGATGATGCTTTGTATAGGGAAGAAGCACTAAGGTGTGATGCTTGGGGGACTTAGTGTGTGAGTGACCTACATATAAGAATCTTTATACTCTGTGAACAAACAAAGGGATTTTTAGATAGTTCAAGATGCCTGTATCATTCTCCTTCTTAGGCATCCTGCTCTGGGGTCCCCAGCACAGGAAGGACATCAGCATGTTGGAACAAACCCAGACGAAGCCAACAAGATCATTAGAGGGATGGAACATCTCTCCTACGAGAAAAAACTAAGACAGTTGGGATTGGTCAGCCTGGAAAAGAGAAGACTTCAGGGTGTCCTAATCGCAGCCTTCCAAGGCTCCAAAGGGAGCCCACAAGAATCATAGAATCATAGAATTAATTGGGTTGGAAAAGACCTCAGAGATCATCAAGTCCAACCCTTGGTCCAACTCCTGTCAGTTTACTAGATCATGACACTCAGTGCCACGTCCAATCTCAGTTCAAAAACCTCCAGGGATGGTGAATCTACCACCTCTCTGGGCAGGCCATAAGAGAGACAGGAGCATGTAGTGGCAGGACAAGGTAGAATGGCTCCAAACTGAGAGTGGGTTTATATCTGATATTGAGAAGAAATTCTTCATTGTGAGGGTGATGAGGCACTGGAACAGTCTGTCCAGAGAAGCTGTGGCTGCCCCATCCCTGAAAGTGGGGGTTTGAGCAACCTAGTCTAGTGAAAGGTGTTCCTGCCCACAGCAGGGAGTTGGAATTGGGTGGTCCTTGTGATCCCTTCCAACCCAAGCCATTCTATGATACTATGACTCTATGATTCTTAGATTTAGCTTTGAAGCTGTATGAGGGTTATGGTAGAAAGCCTTCTAATGCTTGGTATGCTGTGTTGTGCCATTAGTACTGTTTTGGGGTCAAGAAGAGCCTTGATCCCAATTATCCATTCCAGTGACTGCTTGAAGCACTGCTAAACCTCACTCTCTTCTCTCTCATGACCAGTGACAGGACTCAAGGGAACAGAATGAAGCCGAGTCACTGGAGAACCAGGCTAGATATCAGGAAAAGGTTTTTCACCCAGAGGGTGGTTGGGCACTGAAACAGGTTCCAAGGGAAGTGGTCACAGTACCAAGCCTATGTGAGTTCAAGAAGTGTTTGGACAGTGCTCTGACACATGGTATGACTCTTGGGGTGTACTGTGCAGTTAGGAGTTGAACCCAATGATCCTGATGGGTGCCTTTGAACTCAGCATGATCTATGATTCTATTATTTCCATGTCCTGCAAAATGCTTTAAAAAACTGAGACTGCAGAGCAACACTAGGATATGCTGATCCTTAAAGTAGCAGTTATTTAATGTCATGTAATTTAATAGCAAGCTTGTGTCTTTTATGGTCCTCCCTTCTCTCATCCTTTCTAAGGAATTTTTGCTAGACACGTTCCAGTTCTGCTGTCAGAAAAACCATTGTCCAAAATTAATGGAGAAACTCAAGCAAAGGCTGTCCAGAGAATTAAGTATCAAATATTGATGTGTCTTTCTTATCAGAAGAGAAAACAGCTTGATTTTAAAAAAATCGATAGCACATATTCTCAGAAACCAGTTTGTTTGTCAGGTCACACAGCAGTACAATCACCTCTCATCTTCTGATAAAGTCACAGATTCATCTTCTTTATCATCACCTGTCTAAATGTTAGGCATCTGGCCTCAGCTCATCATCTGGGCTCCCCCAGTAGTCTCTGATGAAAGACAGACTTCTACTTCATCTCTCATATACATCTGTCCTTGGAGAAGATGAATTGTCCTTTGTAGGTGCCTGCCTCTTCACAAACTACAGAGTACTGACATGGCTGGTTTAAACTCAATGCCTAGCCCCTAGATAGCTGAAATGAGGTGAGATGTACCTCACCTCCACACAGAGGACATGGTTTCCTACTTCTATTTTTGTTCTTTCAACCTTCTGTAAGTCATGCCAAGAATTTTTATTCTTCCCTGAGTGCCCATTGAAAACACAGGACAGACACTTGTCTTGTGGGAATGCTATTCACTTCAGTTGGACAATCTTGATCCAAGCACAACCCAAGCTCCGGAAACTGCCTCTCCTTATGTGTGGCACCTTCAGGTTTTGTGGCTTTCAGAGTCTCTGCAAATCTACTCTTTTTTGACAGTGACAGAAAACCCTCTTAACTCTTGCAATATGAAAAGGAACAACAACAAAGCCCCCAGTAAACCCTCTAAAGAAAAGAAGATAGTTTTGATAGTAAACTTCCAGATAATCCTGTGAAAAGGGTACTTTTATTCTGTCAACTCTCTTACCTTTCTGTTCTCTTGGACAGAGGGAGTGTGGATATTCACGGTATCCATCCCATTTTCCAGGAATCTGTAATTTAGATATGCGTGGCACTACCCCCTCAGGGACAGTCTCAAGCAACTCCCCTTCCTGAACTAAAGGCAGGTTTGAGGGTTGTTTTTTTTTTTTAAAGTAAAAACTGCCTCAAGGCTCTGGAGAACAGAAGAAAGAATTCAATTTGCAAACTTCCACATTTTCTTCTATTAACACCTGGACTTTTCTGCATGCCTGGTAAGTAAGGTAAAGTTTAAAATCTGTAATCTCCTTCAAGATCACAAGTGACAAGCTCAGTAGATGTAAATGAATGCCATTTTTCTGTGAACCTATATATTATTTCTTCAGATTGCTGTTTTACTACTTTAACAGCCTTCCATATTTTAGATTGCAGTGATAAATGTAAATACATTTTTTAAGGTTGTGGTCTGATGATCTGTATAAATTGAGTGATGGGTTGTTCGTTGGTTGGTTTGGTGGGTTTTTTCCTTTTTCTGGTAGAGTGACAAGCTTTTGTGGTTGATTTTCAGCAGCACTGAAAGGTGCTCCACACTTTTAATGAGCCAGCCACCTATTTATTTTAGATACTTAACTTCAGGCATCTGACTTCGAAAGCCTTGTTCAAGGATCAAAGTCACTGAATTTGACAGACCTAGCTCAGTTCTTTTTTTTTGCTGAAGGTTTTATGCTATTACACAATTTATGTGCACTACATAACAAAGCTATGTTAGTGAAACATGTTCTTATAGAGAAAATTCAGCAGAATAAAACTTAGGCTGCTGCAGAGGCAGGAAGAGATCTAGGGCTCTCAGCTCTAGTTTCAAGCCAAATCTAGTGGCTCCTTCTGCTGCTCCTTCAACTTGTATTCCAGAGGGAAAAGGTGTTTCCTGCCTCCTCCTGGTCTCCCTCCCTGCTCCCAGCACACGTATCACCACAGTGTTGTGAGGCCATGCAGTTATGGGGATAGCCAGTCACACCCTGCAGCAGAGTCATCACTGCAAGAGCAGTATGGGAGAGATGCACAGGACTCGCCTGAGAATGTCCCATGAGGCCACTTCAGACACAAAAAATGGAAGATGATGATAAATGGGCATGGCTCCAGGAGAAACAGAAAGCAGGAGATGAACATGGAATTCGTTGCTGACTGTAGTTGCCTCTGAGGAAAGTTAGTTCCAGAAAGGGCAGGGCATTGGGGAGTGCAGGAGAAGAGGAAGGGAAAGTTGAGTGAGCAAAGTAACACAAGAAAGAGGGATCTTTACAGGGACATTTCAGAAGGGAGAGGAGAAAGAGGGACAGAGAAAATCTTGCCTGGCAGCAAGCAGTATTTCAGTCAAAACTCTCCCCGTGTTAGACACCAGAATTTTCAAAAGAAAAAAACCCAAATGCTCATTTTCTTTGTTTCCATTGATCACATCATTCCTGATTGAAGCATCAGCCTTTTCCTGCAGCAGGATAAAAGCTCTACTCAATTCAAGCCACTAAGCAAGCGTGGTTAAGGAACCCCACTAAACTGAAATGGAGAAAGCTTTGATCACAGTGCCTGTTGGTATTGTTTTCTGAGCATTCACCTTCTCTTCCCATTTAGTTCAAACGTGAGGATATTGTTCTGTGTTTGAGATAATAAAAAGCTTGCTGGAAGTCAGACATCAGCTCTAACAAATCTCTGCATTAACATGGTTAGCACACTTTTGCTCTGGGGCTGCCTCTGTCAGCCCCAAGGACAGGTAGAGCCAAATCACAACAAACTACACCCATCTCTGCATACACTCCAATGCATATTTCACATAAACTTCTTATCTGTACTACTGCACCTACACTACAATAGAATTTATTACTTAGTAAATCTGTTTTCTTCTTGATAGATCCTTCATGGCGGTGGTCTCTAGGGTGAGCTTCGATAGAAGTTCTCCCTTTAATAGGCACCTTCATTATGTCTCACCCTTTCTGGTGAATCTAAGCCTCCAATAAAGTCTTTCATACAATAGAAAACAAAAACAGTCTCCCCCTTTAGTCAGCTGCCTCAACACGTGAAGGGACAAAATATCTCTGAGAACTTCAGGTCGCTGTCAAATTGCACTGAGTTTGACAAATGGATTCAAAAGGTATCGTGGGGAAGGGGATGAGAAAAAACAAGTAGATACACATAAGTGATCACATAAACTCTATTTTCTTAAGAGACTAAGCTAAAACATCAGTTTATTACTATCTGAAGCTTTCTTCTCTATAGTCCGGAATCTTCTTTGCTGTCAAGAGAACAACCTTCTGACCTTGAGCCACCTCCCTGGCTAACAGCTGGCCTGTACAGCTAATCCTTCAATTTCATGAGCTGACCAAAATAAAGCCATAATTATGCTATTTGTATTTCTCCATTCTACAATTTTAGGCCACCCTTAAAAGACATTCACCAGATGTTTGAGAAATATGGAATGTGCTTTTGGACAAAACAGTTTTCCAAAAGGTGAAAAATAAAGGAGAAAAAAATTCATCTTTCTAAAAGCAACAGTTTCACCTACAAAATGGCATATTTAACATCTCTGTATTTCCAAGGGTTTATAGCTTTTGTCTTCCATCAGATTTGGTTTTCAAACTAACATTGTGGTTACAGTGTTGTGCTAGAAGCTGTGCAAACGCAAACAAGGAAACAGATCTTACTGTCTTAGAAGGGAAACAGTCGATAATTTCTATGCACATCTCAGAGAGAGACAGAAACATAATCCAAGTAATATTTCCATTTGACCAGCTAGCTAATAATGTACCTCGGCGTTATGTTCAAAGCAGTAGAACAAAAAAGAAGTCCTAAGATCTTGTCATGCTTTTAAGCAATGATTCCTAGCTGTTTCTGGTTGGATCAAGCCAGTAAAATCTGTGCAGAAAATCACCTTCTAAGAGTTAAGGAATACATGCTGGACATCCTCCCTGGAAAATCTATTCACCTGCAGCCCATGGTATGGCATTGTATACACCAGGCTGGGTATGACAACACTGATCCTTTGCCATCCTCTCCAAGCAGCTCTGATGCTCAGCAGGGCTGGGGTCAGTAACGCTCATCTCACACAGATCTGCTGTACCCATCTCTGGACCCAATTCTGGGCACTTCAGCATCGTTCTCTTTCAAGAAAGAACAATTCCTATCCATCCAACCACAGTGAAATGGACTCAGAAGGGGAAAACAGACAATGCTTCTGCAGAAAAGGAGTGCTGGGGTCCTCAGAGACAGGACTAAATTGTTTTGTGTGAACCCAAAAGGTTTTGCACAATGTGAGCTGTTGGAGGCCAGCACCACTTCCCAACAAACAGTATGGGGAACGCTGCTAAACTCTCCTTTGTACTTTAGCATGTAATTAATACAAACGCAATTCTTTGAAACAAACTGGTGTTTTAGGGGCCTTGATACATTGTTCCTTGCACATCTGAAAGCTTCATATACATTTAGCTGGAAGGGACAGTAAATAAGTTGTTAAATTTCCTAAGGCACATTATGGCTGTAAATGTTATGTACCAATACTTTACAGATTAAAAATGTCATTGAAATTTCAGCTGTGAGGAGAAGCAGTTTCCTCCCAACAATGTATAAATGACATTTTTACCCTGAAGAAGAAAGGAGTTGTTGTTCTGCTGTTATAAAGCAGCCATGGGAGGAAGGAGAGAATGCATGTTGGGGAAAAATAAGGTTAAGGGAATAGAACTGGTCAAGGGGGACGTTAACATCCATCTTATTGTGATTTTCTATGAAAGGCTTCTGTCTTTTGTCATTCCTCCCTTTCTGTGAGGAGTAATCTCTCCATTTCATTGCTTTTGCAGAAAATCTGTTCCCCCAGGGATTATTCTGGTAACATACTTGCAGGTTATCTACAAGATAACCAGAAGTACAGAAATGAAGAAGTATGCGTAGCAATTATAATTTATAACTCACAACTATAATCATAATAACAATAATGTCTTTGTGGCCATTTCCTTTTTGTGTTTCGCTCTCAGTGTCAAAAAGTGGAAACTGAAAATGTCTTTGCTTAAGATAATAGCTTTTTTTTTATTTTTGTCCTATTAATGTCAGTGATGATTTCTCTTTGGCTTCTATGAGAACAAAGGCATGAAACTATACATTTTTTAAAATATCTCTAAATGTTTCTTGATACATTTTTAACTTATGGAAAAGAATGGAAGCGACAAATGAGAAAACTCCAAATTCAAATAGTTATTTCTTTTCCTGTCACTCTACAGTCATGTATTTCCAGTGTTTTGTCTAGCTTTAAACAAACACCTTTCTAGTTTCAAGGCAGTTTCCAGCAGAAGCCCAAAATAAGCAATGAAGAAGGCAGAACACAGAAGCAATTGTAGACTGAGCAGATGGGAAGAGAAAACGCCTAAAAGGCAGAGGTGAAGGAAATGCCTAAGATAGTCTCCTATTTCAGTTTTCAGAGGGTTTTCCAAGCTTCCCCACAGTGTTAGTCAGCACCCCATCATTTCCCTTCTACATATGGTAACAGTGAGTGAGCTAACCCGGAAAAACGCATTTTCTCCACTAGTTAGAAAAAGGCAACTTCACCAGCCCTTCATGGTGACACTAAATGTCAAACACACCTTCACTCCCACGTGGTCTGCCCAGCCTTACAGGAAGGTAGCCAAGTGGGAAGGTTTGTTCTAGCAAATATGTATTAAGAACAAAAAATTCAGTCTTTTTGTGGCAGTTCCTGGTGCTTTTCATCCTCAGGGAAAAAGGAAAAAAACCTTCCAAAAAAAAAAAAAAATTGCTATTCCTTTCACAGAGGTACTTGGCTATTATTTGAACCACTAGCAAGCTGGTAAGAAGGATGTCAGAGCTTGTTAGGGTTTGTTAGGTTTGAGCTGAACACAATTAAAAACCCTTGATCAGCTTTGGCATTGCTGTCAGCTATGGCATCATTACTATTAATTATCAAATTTCTTTTATTCTAAGTCAACAGCTGTTAAGATGAACTCAAGTTCACAGCAACTACTACAATCCTGTTGATTTTCCCTTCAGTGGTGGAACTTCTCTTAAGAGACTAATTTCCAATTTCTTAGAGAACTTAAAACAAAAAAGCATGACTGGGATGAGAGCACTGCCCTGCACTCCTGTCTGTGTGACAGGCTCACTGCTAGAAAACCAGGGAAATACTTTGGGATTCATTTTCTCACCTGTAAATTTTGTCTTCATTCCACACATGGTGCAGACTGGAGTCGCCCACACAAGGAGGAGAACTCAGAGAGAAGGATCTGCCTGTGGCCAGGATCTTCTTTGAGCCACAGGGCTGCAGCCCACACTGGTTTTGAGAAGGTTTGGACAATCTCAAGTGTATCTGGTATTAGGTAGCACAGTCCATTTAGTCTTTTCTTTTGTTTTTTTCTTTTTTTTTTTTTTTTTTTTTTGGGGGGGTGTGTGTGTGCTGTTGTCTGGAGACTACTATTGTCTCATTTTCCTAATTTCAAAAGAAATTATCTGCTGTTTGTAATCCCTTGTAGGGCTAGCTAGCCTGCATGGCCAGCTTGTGGCAGTGTACACCACAGGGGTCAAACCTGGGACTTTTTCAGTTCATTCTGAGTATGTATAGTAGGCAAAAAGTAATTTCTGTTTGAAAATGTCACGACAGGGCCTGTATCATACTTTGTTCACATATTCAACACCTCCACAAGCTCTAGAGCTATACAGTGCTGTAACCTACATGCAACCTTCACACACAGCTTCTGAAGACAGATATAAAACATATGTGCTCTTAAATGTTATATTATACTGTACTGAGAAACAGGCTATATATGTTTGACCAATTAGTGACGTTTTAGTCAGCTGTGCTTGGTTAACATGTCATTAAATGGCCAACAACAACCACATAAATGCAGATTGTGAGGATTTGATTATACTTCTCTCTAGTCAAATAAAGTTTTGTCGGACCTTTGATGTATCCCTAACTTTCTGATGGTTTCCATATTTACACCAGCAGGCACAGCTATTCTCAAACTGCTGCTCAGTTCCCTAAGGGAGATGTCTCTTGGGACACCTGCAGTGCTCTCCAATATGTTTATCCTTTCTCAAGCTATTGACCCTCAGGTAGATTGAATTTAACATGAACATATACTAAGAAATGTATATTGAAATAACATTACTACTATTGTAACCTAATCCATGGCAGAAGAGATTTTTCCCTGATTTAGGGACACGGTGTAGAAAGAATATGGAAAAGTCAAAATTTATTTTCTCCCAGGTAGCTAAAGCATTGATTATCTTCTACAGCAAACAAAACCAGCTCCTTGCAGGAGAATAGAATTAAAAAAAGCTAGTGTTTGACTGGTATTTACTATAATTCGATGTGTTGTTTTTCGGCACCATCAATCAAATTATATCCCTTTCATGTCTTTCTGCCTTTTGTCAGCAGAAAATTTTAGATTTTCATGACATGATGACTTCTTTTCTTTATCCCCAACACCAAGAAAAAAATCCAGCAAAACCAAATCCTCCAGGAAATCAGAGATGTAACCTGCTAGTATCAACACGGGTTCCTTATCTGAAATCCAGCCCAAGATGGGTGGATCTGCAGGATAAAACTTCAAACTAGTTGTAATCTGCCAGGAAGCCCCTTGGCATTAGTGCATTCCCAGACAATATCTTCTGGTTTAGGAATAAAGTCATGGCTTTAGTGGAAAGAAACAGCTTCTGTGCCTTGGGACTGCTTCTCTAAACAAACCAAAAGCACAATATTTAGGAACAATAGGCGATTTGCTTCAAATGCACACTTCTGATGTGAACTACAACACTACTGAAGATGTACTCGGAGGGGTCATGAGGCCACACAGTGCAGTTGCCACGACAAAAGAGCCCACTAGTCAGCTGCTGATGGAAAAAGGACAGCACTGTTTGTGGTGTAGCGTTTTAAAATAAAATATCAGCAATTTTGATGTGCCTTAATCTTCTGCTCTGTAAGTTGCAGTTGCTGGAGAGCTGTTGTCATGAGCCGCCTGTCTGCCTGAGTGCCCACTGCTCCAGGGCACTGTGGCTGGGCTTGGGCAGCCCAGAGACAAAAATACAGCTTGCTCCCAGTTACACGGTGAACTAGGATGTTTCCAGGCTGGGAGATAAGGTGGGATGGGCCCTGAAGGCTTTTGGGACCTGTGGGAAGGAGAAGAGCACAGGCTCCCATTCCCTGTGATTCCGTATTCCTCCTATGTCAGGCAGAGCCAGCAGGGTGGAAACCATCTCTCTCCTCCTGCCTTTTTGCCCACGTAGACAATCTCTGTAATGTAAGGGCTACCAGGTCCATGCAACTTCTGTGTACATTTGTGTGCCTGAGGTCCCACCACAGCGGCGGTTCCGTATGCGTTCTTTCGTTTCAGCTCCTAGATTTGCACAGCTGAATTCTACATGTTTGAAAAATGAAGTTTTTACTGGAAACACTGTCAAAACTTTACGCGTAGCAGGATGAATGATGCTTCTATAGCACTGAGGTAATTTTATAAGGTAAATAAATTCCAGTTATTGATGTTACAGAAGGTGCCTCACACATGGGATGAAATTACTTTGGGGATATTGTGGCTTCTTCTGTTCAAAATGGCAACTTTTACTGTAAGTGAACAAAAGTGTATATTTATTCTCTTTGTGTGCCTCTTTCCACATTACTCATATTCTTGATGGGGGATGACAGCAATAAGATGTGTGGTTAATGTTGGAGCTATGTGATAGCTGACTCCCAAACACCTCTCAGCCGCTGACTCCCACATCGTCCCAGCAGGTGCACTCTGAAACACATATTTTCCCCACTGTTTTAGAGACTGTTGTATTAAAATACTGAAATGAGCTGGAACACCAGAACTGAGTTATTCATACTGCCCTGCATTTCATCTGCAATTCTGTATTTGGATACTTAAGAGACGCAATCATGTGGGTTCTGGAATAAAACCTTTTTGTTACTACTATAGTACACTTTGGATTGGTTTCCAGAGGAAATACAAATTAAGTATTTTTTCTGTGTGCTTCTGTACAGAAAAAAGCTGCAAAGTCTTGCAGTTTAGTAACATTAAGGACTTAGTTTCCAAGTAATAAGTTCCTGAATGATCTGAATACACAAACAAATATATAAGTAAATGCTGCCTGAGGATGTTTATTAATCCATCTTAATAATAGCTCTAGAGAGGCTCTGATATCTTCTTACAGCTTTCTTATAAATTGTTTACAAGTATGCAACTTGGCTCATTAAATTACTAGATCACATATCTACTCTTTCTTCAAAAAAATATCGAGACCTTGGAAAACAATGTACTTTAAATGATGGCCTTGTTGAACTGTGTGTGTAAATGAGGGCAGCTCAAATTTTTCTAGTTTCTTAAGGCCGTGTCTTTGTCTACACTATGAATTTGGCACAAAAATGAGCTGGGCTTTAAACCATACCTTGTCGCAAGCTCACATTTTTAAAGACCTCCGCCAGGGATACGTTTTATTCTGGTTAAGGTTTGAAAAGGTTTGGTGGCCCAAAGTTGAAGTTGTACTGGTCCACGTTAGCATGGGCAGTACAGAGGTCATGGCTGTTTAGAAAGCTGTTTCTGACTGCCTTACAGATGTTGGCTGCTGCTTTTCTTCTCACTGGGTAGGTGGCAAGTGTGTTCCTCTTCTGTTAAGTTTTGGGAGATATAAGGACCAGGCAGCACAGGGGACCTGGAAATGGCCCATGTATGCTCCAGCCTTGGAAGGATGATACTGAAGAGTCCCCAGAACTGCTGATGAGAAATAAAATATCTGAGAGAGATCCTCATCAATCCTTTGTGCTGGACACATGTTTTTGGAAATGAAAAATAAATTAAGCATTTCCAAAGGGGCTGCTAAGGAAGAAAGTGGCATAAATGGGGAGTGACTGTGTGGAGTGGCCATGTAAAACCTGCAGCAAGCCCAGCATGCTTGAGAGAAATGAGACCTATTGCATATACAAATTGATTATATTGCACATAGGTAGACTAAGTCTCACACAGAGGAAATATCACAGCATATAGTCCTTTCCTGCCACCAGAATATGTCATGTGGCCCATCCAGAGAGGCTGAGCAAAATATTTCGTCTGAAGTTAACCAAGGCCTTCTACAAACTTGAAGGGTGAAAGTTGAGTTGTTAGTTTGCAGGGGGTTTTTTGTTGGGTTTTTTTGCTGGTTTTTTTGCACCTAAGTACTCAAATATGTAAAAATACATCATATTGACAGAGATTCATAGATAGGACTCCGCTTTCTCATCCAAATATCCCAACCAAGCCATCAGCAGATGTTTCTTCTTAACAGACAAAATTGTATCTTCTTTCTGAACAGTGTCCCAGACTCTCCAGGTAAGATGTAGTGTCATTGCCAATTCACCTGTTTACTTTAGCAAAGTCACAGATATTGCAGTGAATCCCTGGAGACTGGGCAGAAAACTGAGTAGAGAGATGTCATTAGACCTAAGAATTCAACCACATATTTTACAAGCAAAACAGACACCCCTAAACACACGTGTGAAAATAAAACTGTGGACATCTACAAAACTTTCAGGTGAAAGGACAGTTGTAGTTCCAAGTATGTACAGAGATGACTGACTCCACTTTCTTTGCTCTGGTCATCTTGTCCATAGTATTGATTTAATGTAGCTGTTATCTGTCAACTTTTTCTGGAAAAATTATACTTACTGACACAGGGACCACCTTTACCATGTGTTTATACTGCCCATACATCACACCTTGTAACACACTCTGCCTGCCTCTCCTGTCCACCGTCAGGATCACCCTTAATTCCACATCGTGTTAGCAGAGTATTCAGCTAACTCGGAATACTTTTGCACCTCCAGAACAGATGTAAGTGGTGACTTTTATCTACACCTCAGGTAAAACCGTGGCGCTGAGCCAATGTACACATAAAATACATAAAAATTAATGTGTTCTTGATCCTGGTGTTGGCAGCAAAGAGGCAGCTCCTCTTGGCTCTTATTTGGAAACATGCAGCTAGGCATCAATGTATGCTCCAATGTAAGCTTCCCAGAGTTACTGTAAGAATTTTGTTAACCACAAGCACCTCTGGCTCACTACTCAAAGTTCCCTCTGGTCTTGCAGCACACAGGCAGAACCTTTCATTGGATTTATGCATGAGAGTGTTGGGTTGTGAACTCCTAAAGGCACGGACTGTGTATTGATTGTGGTCCCCGCACCTACAACAGACACTGTGCTGATGAACATGAATGTGCACCCCCTGCACTTCATTTGAGTTTTTCATGGGACCATTTCACTCTACTGATTCGCTTGTCTCGTTCTGTGACACCTTTTAGAATGAAACAGTTACTTGGGATGGGATTCAATTGCCTAAATCTGGTTGTCTTTTACCACATGAGGTGCCAGATAGCATTCAACACAGAAGCAGAAAAGACAAGTGCCCTTAAGGGACACCTGCAGCCTCCTGCAGGGACAGTAGGTGACCAGGTAGGATCCCTGGATAACTACAGATGGCATTAGCTTCCTGTGAGTATCCAGCTTAGTGCTTCTACTAGAGCACATCAGCTGATCAAGAAGGTGTGTACTTTCTAGAGAGCTGCATAGTTTCTTGGGCAATGTGTACTAGACCACTACTGACGAGAGGGAAAAACCCAAAATCTACATTCAGACACCAAAACTGAGTATCTTGATCTGTGAACAGGACTTACTTCCTCAAGTTACTTCTTCTCATTACCCACACCTACATTAGATATACAACACACAACGTACAGAAACGAAGTTAATGATGCAGTATAACACTGATTATGCACTGTCTTCATGGTTGCCGAGTGTAAAGCATAATTTCTAAAGACATGGATAAAATATTATACAAGATCTTGGATTTATATTGTGGACATGGATATATCTCAACTCTAAATATTCTGAGTGTTTAGAGAATATTTTTCTTCTAGGTCAAGTAAGGTCCTGCCATTTTGTCCTGTTTTTGAGACATACTCAGATATCCTCTGACAGATCTAGTAAATACACTGAAGCTGTCTAGCAAACGTCAGGAGCTGCCTGTGACTACCCATGACCTAGTACTCATCATTTCTATAAGTGAGATGTGGTAAAAGATCAGGTAGGAGCAAAAGGGGTCGAGTAGCTTTGAGGGTTGTAATAAGCAGTGTGAGTGATGTTTGTGTGGCATTTACTGATGTGGGAAGGATAGCCAGCTTGATGAGAGAGTTCATAAAAAACAGAAGGAGGCAGTGGTATCTTAAACTACTGTTGCAGCATCCAAAAAGCAGGACTGATTATATAGTCTGCAGTTCTGACCAGGTCAGGGCATGAAACAGCTTTTTTTGCTGGTTTGTACAACAGTTGATGTAAAGACACATTGGCCTCTTACCAGGAATCCCAGTACCTCCCACCAGTGCAATGAACAGTCTTTTGGAATGATTGAAAGATTAGGCCATCTGGGCTGGTGTTCCATGGGAGCTTTCCTCTGCCAGCCCCATGATTTCAGTACCTGCCACCTCATCCTCTTTTTCTGACACTGCTTGCTTCTGCCCATGCTCCATCCACCCATTTTCTCAGGTGTCTGCTTGAGTGGATAGATTGTGAATGAGAAGTAGGAACACATCCTACTTAAAATCAGAATATTTTTTTATTCTTATTAACTTATTTCTTTTTCAGAGACAACTCNAAAAAAAAGGGATGACAAAGGACTGGAAGTAAATCATGGTCTGGAAAGGAGGATAGAAGCAGCATTTGTTCAACATGTAAGCAACCAAGCTGTTCTCCCTGAAACCAAAAGCTGCACCAGCCAGTGTCTCTGCCTTTTTTATGACTCATTTCATGATTTAAACTGCGTATTTTCATATCTCTCTGCACTTGCCAAAGAGGGGAGGGCTATAAACAGGTTGGAAAAGCCCTGCACACTACAAGGTTTACAATTTCTAATAGCTCTGGTATGTTTGTGCTTAGAGATTAATTTTACAAAGCAAACTAGAGCACGCTTTGTGTGTTTGTGCTTACTACTCCCCTGGCATGCGTTTTTCCCCACAGTAGGTGCCTGAGGTAAACTAATGCATCTAAAATCCTACTGGCAATTTCTGCCCTCCTTGTTGGTGTCACACAGGAGGTTTGTGCTGGCTGGAGAAGTCTGCCCCTGTGGTTTCACTCAGGTCCCCCTCTTTCAGCTTTTTGCTGAGACTCAGCAGTGCGGGGATGTGGAGAGCCCGTGCCATGAGCTGCTGCTGGACGGGGCTCCTGACTCAGCACTATGGCTGGGTGGACACAGGGCTTTGTGGTCACCCACTCTGTCCTGGTGACTCAGAGACAAATGTTCATCCCCTGCCTGAACTCCGATGTTTACAGCCTGCCAAGCCCCAGCCTGGAGCAGGCAGTGAATCTCAGGGAGCAGACCATAAACAAGAATTGTAGCCCAGTATCAGTCCAAGCAGGGTCCTAATATACTGCCGTGCTTCAGAGTAGGGGAGCGTGTGGTGAGTAATAAAACCAGCTTACACTGATCATATTATCCACCTCTCAGCTGTAAATATTTTGTCATATAGTAGCCACCACCACAGCCTTAAAGTACTTATGGGGGTTTAGATTGGATATTTGGAAAAATTTCTTCACCGAAAGGGTTGTCAGTCTCTGAAACAGGGTGCCCAGGGAAGTGATTGAGTCATCATCCCTGAAGTTATTTAAAAGATGTGTGGATGTGGCACTTAGAGGTGGACTTGGCAGTTCTGGGCTAACGGTTGGACTTGGTGACCTTAGAGGTCTTTTCCAACCTAAATAATTCTATGATTCTACTGAACAGCAAACTGCATTTGCAGGGTAATGCTGCTATTGGTTTTTGACAATGATTTGTCTCCCACCTGAAGGTGGAAAAACATCTCTAAGCACATAAGCAAACTTACTGTCATTTCATTTGGGAAAGCCTTGGTTGTTTTATTTTTGCCATAATTTGATTATTTTATTGTTACTAATACAAAAATAGCATTTGACAGCTGTGCTGAGGCTCTCAATATATTAGGATATATCTGTATATTGGAAATAAGAGCCCATTATACCAAACACTCTCTGAGTAAAAGTTCAAGAACATTGACTATCCAAATATAATAACAGACAACTGGTCACTGAAAGGAAAAAAGATATTGCATCAATAAAATAGCAGCATGAAAAAAGTAAAGAAGCAGTCACAGTACTCCCATGACCTAAAATCTGAGTAACTGTAGAAAAAGTTAATCTGACCGACTGATTATCCACAATACTAGTGAATTAGGTTGCTCCGAGGGGAATTGCCTGACTGTGCCACCACGCTCTGTTTGAAAGCAGAGCAGGTCTCCTCTGCTTTCCTCTAAAAATTATTTATTCACTCAGTATGTGGGTTTGGGGAACTAATGCAGTTTGTAAACTGGACTTTGTTCATTCAAGAAATAGTAATAAATTTGGAGATGCTGAAAGCAAATGCTTTGTTTAGTGCTAGACACGAAAGGGCATTTCAGAAACTTGAGGAAGGGGAAGAGATTTTTACCCCCTTGTAGCTGAATAAAATAGTGTGGTAATCAGGGTGCTCACCTGAATTGCTGGATGTTTTGTCTTGAATGAGAACAAAATGCAAATGTCTGGCTCAGCCATAGATACTTAATCATCAGTTTATAGGTATATTCATCCTCTGGTCCACTGAGCAGGAAATTCAGCTGCATCTGTAAGGACCTCTGCAAGGTCTCTCATCCATTCTGCTTTGCAGTCCCTGGATTCAGACAGATGCCTCTCTGGATGCTATTTTTTGCTTAATAAAGTGAAAAACACCTACAACAAAAGGACAGCTTTTCTGTGCCTTGGTTAAGCATGGGTGTAGTTGATGGGTTGCCTTGAGGTCCCAGCAGTCCTTCAGAATTTAAATTAGTTGCAGGTGGTGACAATAGGCAGATTTGCTTTAGCTATGGTCTGGCTTCATGGAGTTTTTGGCTTGCTTCTCCTAAGCTTTGGAATCAGGCACTTCCTTTCAGCTACCCACTCTTGTGTGACCTCCACTCTGCCCTGGACATCCCTGGTCATTCTCATGCACACGATGCTTCACTGAAGGCTGATCTTTAGAAGAGAGTCAGAGTCAACATTTTTTGTGTTCTAAGAGATATAGAAAGACGCATTGAAACCATACCAAACCCTTCCACAAAATGCCAACAAAGAGCCCCTCACCACGCCTAGTATTCACCATGTATGACACTGAGAGCTGTGCTCATAATAAGGCTTCTGCCTTGTTTTCCTCCTTTCTCATTTGCTCTCCACTATAAACACAATGAGGTCACTGCCTGGTTTTGTGGATCACATCGGGTCCCCTTCCTTCCGGTCCTATCTTGGACTCCTCGGGGCGGCAGGAGAACATCTGGACCCTCAGCCTGCCAGTACCAGCATTTCCCTCTCATTTAGCCACCACGAGTGGGCACACATCTCTCAGTGGTTGTGGTCAACCCACACAATGCCGTGGGCTCACCCTGGGATGCTGCTGTTCAGCTGAACCAGGAACCCCTGACTGCTGCATGGACCTGGATGGATTCGAAATGCAAAGTTAAATGAATCTTAGTAAAGGTAAATCATCAATGGATCACTCAGTTACGTCGCAGTCAGAAATTTCTGGGTTCCCACAAGCCTTCTGAGTGCTGTCACTTTTAAATGTCACAGCTGACAACCAGACAGTAAGGTTTTTAGGCATGCTGGACTCGTTCCCTATATTTTCATTTGAGAGTGCCAATCGCTGTGGTATCTAAGTACTAGTTGTCCTTTTGAACAGCCTGTGTCACGTAAAAAGGGATCCATCACACTTATAATCAGCTTTCTAAAAGCTGCCTGGACTCCCAAATTCTCCAGGCTCCCCCTGCAGATGAGTTGAAGAAAAAAACATGTCCAAAGTGCTAATTCTCACCTTTTTTTGTTTGTTTGTTTGGATGGTTGGGTTTTTTTGTTGTTTTTGCCCCTCTCTTGCAGTGGAAGTCAGGGAAAGCTCATGAGAGCTATTCCTGGACAACTTGAACTGAATGAAGGTAGGAAAAAAATCAGAGTGCAAGTTATGTGTACCACAAAGAGTTAAATATTTCCTTTAACATTTGAGATCTAGTATTGTAAGGTGCTGTGGAGGGAGAGATTTCTGACAATATGTTAGATCAGAAATGGTATGTGTGAGATCTAACAGCCAGAAGAAAATGCTAGGCAAATTAAGACTAGAAATTCTCACAGGCATGCCTTCTTAGCAATATAAGTAATTCACCATTGCAGGAGTTTGATGGAAGGTGTGGCAAGTTATCTAACACGTGAAATCTTCAGTGTATGAATAATGCCCCAGAAATATGTATGCTTTAGCTAATACATGAATTATAATGCAGGTGTGACTGGGGGAGGTTTGCTGCTCTGTACAATACAGAGAATTACCTTTGAAAAAGCAATGCTTCTTTCTAAACCTATCTGATAAAATTCCTGAAGTGTACAGTGCCCAAAGATGGCAGTCAGGGTCAGAGCATGCAAACAATTCAAAGAATCAGAAATTTCAACCTCCTGGAGTAGAGAGGTGCTTGGTATGTCTTTCCTATGAAGTTGTACATTGTGCATTTTGTTGTCTATTTTGCCCTCATTCTAACTGCAAGAATATCCATTGTTGTTGCAATGACAGAAAAGCTCACTCAAGTTACATGCAGAGTGAAGCCAGTGGATTTTCTGTCCCTTTTTCCCCTTGCTAACTCCCAACAAGTCTGATCATGCTGGGGAATCAGGCTGCACTGCAAACCAGTGGTACACTTGGTGGCCTTGAACTGAAGGCAGTTGAAAGATGTTTAGCAGTGACTGAATGACAGGTAGGTCCACTGTTCTGAATGGAATCCCACTAAAAACACAGATATTTACGTGCACATAAAGTACAAGTTCTTCTCCAAACTGAAAAGGCTACACAACCTCCTGTCTGAGATTTTACCTATACCCACCCCCATCAGTCCAGAGGGGAAAATCCATAACCCTCCTGGTTTTCCCTTGGAGCTGGTGATGTTATCCCCTTATCCTGATGCTTTTGAGAACTGCCTGTAGTTGTCTATGCCTAAACATCCCCCAGCTGGTGTGTTCCAGCCACCAGAGTCCCTGGAGTTGCTCTTGCCCCTGTTGTTTCTCATGGCACAGTGCCACAGACCCAGAGATACAATACTTGCAGCTACCCAAAGCCCCAGATCGATTCCCTGGCACGGGAATCCATGCCTGGAGCTCTGTCAGCCACTGGATGCAGCAGATGGCAAGAAGTCAAGACATTGCGTTTGGTGGAAGATGTTCAACAAATGTTGTGACCAGAAGATTTCAGATTTAGCTTTCTAGAGGAGCAGAGCTGTACCACAACATTTACAAACAGCTCCAGTTACAGCTGTGTAACACCAGCCAGCATTCAGAAGCTGTGCCAGGAAGCTCTCCACGTTGCTACACTCCTTTATTAATAGCATTTTGCCAAGCTGCCCTCTGGGACAAAATTATTGTATAGTGGTTAAATGTCTGCTAGTGGGGGAACGCTTTATTTTACCGTTTAACCACAGTCTGACTTGAATTCCAGCGCACAAACTAGGAGGTACCTGCGATGCATTATAGCTGCATCTGGCTGGATTTTCTGGCCCTACAAAAGACCACAGACATTAGTGGGATTGATTTATTGAGCTCTTCTCCCTCCTGCAGCTTACACAAGCAGTGGCAATAAGCTACTCCCACACACACACCTGCATCTCAATTTACCACGTAAATATGTTACAACAAGCAACACTAAGATCACACCCATCTTTTCCTTTACCTTCCAAAGCTCCTAACTAAAACAGCATTATCAATAGTCTTACAAGAAGACCTTAATATGAAGTACGTGTGTTGAAGCAGAATAGGGAATATCTCAGAGAAGCCCATTTTATTGTACACTGTGAGTAGGTGAGTGGCCTCAGTGTGTCCCACGGTGATTTCTTCTGAGCATTGATCTCCTTTTGTAAAATAGGTCTGCAACTGCTTTTACTGTTTCTGGATAAATATTCAGTTGTCATTACTGTGAGAAGGGAAAAATAAACAAGGCCCAAACTGACACAGCGAAACACCAGCCAGCGAAGAGTTTCTCTTAATGGCACAAACCAGAATGAGCAATAAAGGCCAGGCTGTCTGAGTCTAATACAGATCCCATGTGTGTTTTAATAACGATGGATAAAAATCACTGTGTTTCCCTCCTGTATTGAAATACTAGATTATAAAAAATAATGACTAAAGCAGCAAGATGTAGCTAGAGGGAAGTTCTAGGAGAGGTTTCTGTTGAAAGGAGACAGACATCATACAATGCTAAGTCCTTGTCTGAACCTTTTAAATGATGATTTTCAGCTTGTTCATACACTCAAACTACTGGAAAAATGAATTGTACTAATTAAAAATTATTATCCTTTGGTGTTTGGCTGTTTTACAAATGTAGCAATGTTTTTAAGCCAAAAAAATCTCATGACATATGCTTAGTGAATTCCAGTTCTTTGTGTTTTTCTTTTCGATTATATGAAAGCAAGGAGCACCTCACTTATGAGGAAAGGCTGGGAGAGCTGGGACTGTTTAGCCTGGAGAAGAGAAGGCTCAGGGGGATCTTGTCGATGTGTATAAATAACTGAAGGGAAGATACAGAGAAGAAAGAGCCAGGATCTTCTCAGCGGTACCCAGTGACAGGACCAGGGAAACACTTTATTTATTGTGAGGGTAACCAAGCATTGGAATAGATTGCTCAGGGATGTTGTAGAATCTCTGTTCTTGGAGATATTAAAAAAACCTGTCCTGGGCAAATGGCTCTAGGTGGCCCTTCTTGAGGAGGAGGAGGTGGAGAAGATGACCTGCAGAGGTCCCTTCCAAATGCAACCATTCTGTGACTCTATGAAGCTGGTTGTAATGCATGAGGTAGTTTTCTTTGTGACTCCACTGCAACAAAAGGAAAGACTAAAGGTACATCTACATTGATAAGTGATTCATGCCTTTTTACTCTGAATCTTTGTTATCTTAGCGCCTATACACGCCATAAGAGACGTAAATGGTCTCTTTGTTGGAGCAAATCTAGTTTTCTTAGTAAAGAAACCTAGACAAGGTACAAAGTATGACTGGACTCTGCCAGGGTTCATACTCCAGGTATTCCACCTGTACCTGATGTGACTTTCAGTGTGTTCTAGTCTTGTGAAGGACCCCCCTGTGCTCTCCCAGGTCAGTCAGGAGTGTGAAATATGCTAAAAATTCTTACGTTTTGACAAAAGAAAAGCAGATGTTTCTTGCCCTGTTGTGACTGGTTGTTCATGGCACAGCTTCTGATAAGCAGTACATTTGGAGCCTTGTGCCCCAATGACTCCGACACGGGAACAGATGTGCACAAGCTGGTTCACAGCAGCTGGCCAAGGGAGCACTTGGGTATGACTATCAGTTTGGACACAGGCTAAGGGAAAGCAACCATTACAGCTCCTTTTTTTGTACATGTAGATTTATATCGTATATTTTTTTGCTTTTCTATCACTTGTATAAAAATGGATGCGAAAGGGCTCTTGTGATTTGTTTGAGCAGGTTTCTGGAAACCTGAAGAGATGAGATCAAACAAGCATGAGAGTGATAGGAGGATTGTCACTGCAGCAAACTTCAGACAAGCCAAAAGCCAGGAAGAGGAGAGCAGTGTTCAGCATATTGAATGTTTAATCACTGCTAATTTTATCTCAGCCAAATCAGATTTTAAGGTCAACCTTAAATAACATGATTTCTGGACTTTGATATTCCTCAGTCTCTGTATGAGATCAGACCATGATACTAAAAAAATGGGAAAAAAATGAGAGAGAGATAGAAAAGTGTTTACTTTTACAATTTTGCTTGTCAAGATTTTTTAAAATCAGAATATAATTTTCAATATATATTTGTAAACTGTTTGATATTAAAATTGGAGCAATGAAAGTGCCCCATGTAGCACTACATAACACAGTCAGGATACAGAGTTAAGGATCTTTCTAAAATTAGGAGAATATTATGAAATTGTATGTAAAAAGACCCAACAGCTTAAACAATGAGTTTTCCTTTTTTTTTGTCTCATCTCTCTCTATGAAACAGACATACACTGGAAAGATTTCAAAATTTCTGTTCTCATGTCTTGTTTTTGCATGACTTAATGCTGAGCACCCAGAATACTTTAGAAACACCAATAAATAACTTCATCTTTACCCCAGGTGAAACTAGATTATGCACATATAGTCTACAAGTAACAGGGAAATTTATCGGACATGACAGTGATTTGACCCCATGGAGCACTAACAAGAACCTAAATTAACATATACCAAGCCACAATTCCCAGACAAAATTCTCTCAGGAAGTAGAATTTTCAAAAGCTTCCAATGAAGGAGATGGGAGGGAAACTTCATATTTCCCAGTGATATAAGATTAAAGTGGCATTTGGTATGGGTGCTACTATGTATCTTTGAAAAATGTATTTGTACACTAAATGTAAAGCCATTGGAAATATAAAAATAATTATTTTGCATATGAAATACCTATGGGTTTTAGTGAACCGATTAATTTAGTTTGGAATTTTGACACAACTGGAGTCTTAATACTTGGATTCCCACATGCACCAGACACTGCCACATTACCACAGACAGCCATGAGAACTAGAGAAAATAATTTCCCAGAAGACATTTTAATGGCAACCTTTAAGTATTAAAATTGTTTCTGTTGGCTTTTTTAGACATACAGAACAACTTTCACGAATGTAATTTAGTAGCAATTAAATCAGTGAACACTGCTGTAGCAAATAATTTCAGTCACAAGAAAGGATGAAAGAAGTATTTAATTAGATTCTTTCTGAAATGATGGTTGTGTTTTCTTTTGGTGGTTTTTCCACCCTCCCAAGGTTCTGTTTAAGCTTGACTTTCTTTTTTTTTCAAAAGCAGTGTGCTTTCCTCTTTCGTCCTTCTCTCCAATTTGACAGTAGACAAGAATGAGGAAAACAACCCAAACACATCCTCTGATTACGTTTTTGATTGAACCAATTGATTTCCCCCACCGTAAAAAATATTGGCATTTCTAAGACCAATTTAGATGCACATTAAAGTGTGTATAGATCTGCCTTGGTCTGTCAAGGTGCATCTGTGGTAGAAACCAAACCAGTGCAAGCACTGTGCTGTAGCTACACATGGCATTTCATTTTTCACATCCTTGATAAGCATTTGGTTTGTGACAATTTCACTCTTTCAGAAATGCCTTGACATGATTCAAACATGGCATGAGTCAAGACTGCTGCTGAAGTAAAGCCATTTTGAGTGAGGGGTGAGCTACTTCTGTTTGCACAATGACTATTGCAGTGTGGCTCAGAGCTCGGCTGTGTCCCACCGGGTCAAATTTGTGTGTGATGTAGGACCTCGAGGTCCTGATCTCACAGCTCTGACTCCTCAGTTCAGCTCCCCTCGGCAGTGTTATGTCAGATTTACAATGGGTGGGGCAATAAGAGGACTGATGTAGCAGGAACAAAAGTAGAAGGGACAGAGAAGTGGCAGCAGTAGCTGAGGTGGTGTTGCTGTCTTCATGTGTTGGTAGATCCAATCTGCTACCAAACTGTCTCTGCCTTGCATCACTACTGGTGACATGTCTGGGGCAATGGAGAGCAAAGAAGGAGAGCAAAGAAGGGGAGCAAAGATGCATGGCAAAATCTTGGTGAAGACAGCCTAATAAAAGTTGGAAATAAAGGTGATATCCCTCCCTTTTCAGCTCTCTTGACTGTATTGACTGGACCTACATGGATTTCAACAGAGGCTTATATACCACATACAGAAGCCTAGCTGTAACCCTTCAGTTATGAATCTGAATTTGTGGCTGAATCCTACACCAAGTGCACAGTTTGTCTTCAAATCAGAACCTTCGTTTATTTTCCAGAAAGAACAGAAATGATTCTTATTGTTTTCCTGCTGAAGAAAGAACAAGAGATATAATACTTCTGTTTGCTAGGTGTCTCCTCTGTGCATATTTAACCGTGATCACAATACTTATTATCATTGTAATTGGAGGATTGACATGCACACATACACTCAACCACATGAACAGAATCAAACTACAGAACTACCTAATGATACTGGAGCAGGAAGATGCACACCTAAGAAGATGACAAAGAATGAAAACAGGAGAATGGATACAATCATAGGTTCTCCAATTTACAAGAAGGAGGATGTTTTTAACTTCATAACAGTAAAGCATTAACAAACCTTCATAATGGTAAACTAGTATTTGGTTTGTGGTCAACAAAAGAAGGACAAAATACTTTTATTTCTGTTATTGATATCAAACTTGGAAATGGCATATTAATCAGTCAGTTGGAGCAGTGGTTTTAAGGCATTTAAATACTGTAGTTGTACAGAAAGAGAAGTTCAGGGAAAAAAAGTAGGTTTGTTTGCATATATGTACAATTTTCTTTGGTTTGAAGTTGCAGCACAAATATTTTTCAAATAACTTTGCTATGGCAAGAAAAGAGCATTTAGAAAATTCATTAATAGAAGAAAGTCATTATTTTGTTTCAGTAAAACTCTCCACAATATGGATTGCTAAAGTACATGAGTCTTACAACAGGATATCCAGAGCTTTCTATAACAACAGCAGGAGCTATGCAAGCAAGCCTGAACACAAAGCTCTGTGCCAATGCATATTAACTTGTCCCATGTAACTTCTACTCTTCCAGTCATTGGCCCACATCCATCCAATTTAAATGTCAAATACAGAAGGGAAAATTGTAAACCTTCTGTACTTACACGCTGCACTCATTTTTTTTTTTTTTTTTCCTTTCACTGAATTTTTACCCAGGGAAGAATAGATCAGAGTTATATGCTTCATGGAGTCTGCTTGATATGAACTTTTAAAAGGTTTTAGTTTAATCCTGTACACCTGGTATTGTTGGGGGTTCAAACAGTTTTATATTTCTTCCCTACCAGCTCTCCGATGACTTTACGAGAACAAAACCAATAAATTCCACAGCCCCAAACACAGAAGCAATTGGAAGCTGTTTTCTAATCCAGACCTACACAGCCGTGTGTCTTTCTCCATATCCCACATCCCCAGTGACTGGATTCTCTCTCTGCATAGATATAAAACAGTCTATCATTTGTATTTGAGTCCCTTTCTTTAATATTATTAGACTACATAGGCACATATTTAAGGAGGTCAGATGGCTTGTTAACGCACTATATATAGTATTGTGTAGTTCTCAGCAAACTGATCTGGAAGAACAGATTTTTTTAAGACTTTACCATGAGCACTTACAATGTTAAAGAGAAAAATAAAATGTTACTTTCTATTCTTAATAAACTCAATCTACCTTATGAAATGACCTCATTTAAAGAGAACAAGCCAGTGCTTTGCCCTGTCTCAGCATCACTACTGGATTACAGTTTTATTACTCACCTACCTCTTTGCTGGGAAGTTGCAGAAACATGACACATGTCCTTTCCTGCATGTACTTTTACTCTCTTGCTCCATTCATAACATTTTATTGATCCTGAAAAAGGGGAATATATCTTCTGTCCTCAATGTAGGACCCTACATATCTTCACAAAGGCTAAATTTATGGAATAACTCTATTCCCAGAACGACTTAACAGGGAAAAACTGAATCCTCCAGAAGTCAACTGAAAGTTAACTCGTTTCTGTTCTTTATATAAGCCTTTCCCTCACGGTATCTGGGAAGTCTCTAATCTTTGAATTAAGGTGGCTTTTGTTATCCTGTATAATAACTGAGGATAACATTGCCCTGTTATTGTTTCTGAGCAGTGAGCCTGGGATACAGGTTCCTTCAGGCATTCCCTGTGCCCACGTTGTCTCTGCAGAGCGGTAATACAGTGTGGACTTTGACTCCACACACATTTTCCCTCTGTTTGAGTAAAAGGAACTCATATGATCCCCAGTATGGCATGATTTGCTAGTTATTTCCTGCTGTAAAAGGCAACGCAGATTTTTGAGAGGATTAAACCAACAATCTGGTTCTAGGTATAACAAAATGAAAATAATTATCCTTTTTATACTAGGAAACAAAAGCAATCCATTTTTGTTGATGTTGTTAGGGGTGTTTTGAAGCCTAAGCATTCCTAGGCTCTTTATACACCCAAAGCTTTTTGCTGCAATTGTAACCTTTTTTATGACAAACCAGATTTCCCAGGAATTCCATCTTACCCCAGAGGGAGAAAGAGAGAGAAAAAGAGGATTGGAAAAGATCTCCTCTTGCAGGCTGTTAGGGTGGGATTTGTCTCACCTAACTCTAAGCATTTACACTAATAGGTGTCGATAGCTGAGCTGGTTACCCTGGGCTCCATTTGCAGTCAGTGGGGAGAAGCTGTAACAGAATTTGCCTAACCTGTTCCAGGTATTTGCTTTAGTCTGAGCTGAACTTTAGGAATGCAGCCCAGCTCGACTGGATCACATGTCAATGCCTGTTATCACTCCATTAAATGAATCATGGTTTTTCTTGCTCCTCTTATTTTTAATGTACTTCCTTTATTTTGCTTTTCATTTTTTCATGAGTCATTTTTACTCTTTCTTTTTTGGACAGCTTGTCTTTGCTACGCATGATCACATAAAGAAAGTGATTATCTGGGCTCTTCTGCTTCAGAATGCTCAGGGGGGCTCAGCAGCACAGTCAATTGACAGCAATCAGCTCAGTGCTGGGGAAGGAGCTCACAGGAAAAGGCCTCAAATTTGGAATATCTGGATACTTGTTGTGTTACGTATGGGAGGAGAGTCATGCTGGGGAAGAGATTGCAGTTGATTGGAGAGCATGAATATGCAGACTGAGGACTGAGATTTACTCTAACATCTCAGTCAGTTCCCCAATGTAGTGTGCTTTTCTCAAAAATACACGACTACAAAAAAAGCAACACATGCAGAATTTAGTTCTCAAAATACAACAATACTGATCACATTTTTTGCAACATTTCCACTAGTGGCTGAATTCTGTTAGTATGGAAATATTTCCAATACTTTGCCGGTGCCTACTATATTTATGAACCTTGCTTCTGCAGCACAGAAGAGATCAGGATTGCAGAAATCAAACAAAAGTGAAATTATTTTATTCTAACATCCCCCTTCTGTTGCTATTGCATTACCACCAAAACCCAAAGTAGATAGTTTAAAACTAATTTTGATACATCTGCTCTAGCTGAAGCCTTATCTCTGAATATAATTACCAAAGAAGTAATTACGCCTGCAAAATAGCATTTAAATACTAAGGTTAAGGAACATATAAAATTAAACAATAGGTATTTAATGTTACCAAGAAAGGCTGTAGAGTCTTCATTCTTGTACATGTTCCAACTCAGACTGGACACTATCTTGACTATTTAACCCTGCTTTGAGCAGGTTGGTAAACATGGTGAGAGGCCCAGTGTTAACAAATTCCACATTCTGTAGTTCTGTGAGTCTAAGCATGAAGTCACAATTAATTTTGGCTTCACTGAGCTTACTGGGATGCTGAAGGTAACCACACCTCCTACCTGCGTGTGGGTTTGAATTTCCAGAATGACGTCCCAAAGACAGGAGTGCACATTCCCTGTTACACTCAGAACTGAGCGCCTTAATGTCTTTGGTTTTGATGTCCAGAAAGTCTTCAGGTATAGCTGATTGATACATAAAATATTGATTCTTCTGAACAGAAACACACAAAGACATTTATAAATCTTTCTTTTCTCTTTCAAGGTGGGGTTCATTTTGCCAGTACTTTCATGAATTGAAATAGATTTCTGGACTAAATTATTCTCTAAAACTTGCTTTTTCATCAGTACAAAGATGCAGGCACTTCTAAAAGGTGATTTGACCTGTCTGCAGATAAGTTTTGAGAATACACAAGATGAATATCCCTGTGGAATTTGTGCATAAATTTGAGGAGAACAATCTGAATCTCAATATAGATTAAAAAAAGTGCACCCCTGATTCTAGCAGTGTTCATAAGCAATTTTTTAATGTCTATTATCTTCAAAAACTGTCCTAATGAAATTTTCATGTGAATTGTGGCTTGAAAAACTCAACAAAAAAAACCCCCAAACTGTTACGAACACTTTTCTGAAACCCATTTAGTGATTTCTTACCCATCTAAAAATATTCAGGGCAAACATTTACTGGATAATTCTGTGAGCCAAGCATGAATTAAACACTATGGACAATCAGCTGCCCATCTGTACTTCTGTAGTACTGAGTTTGTTTTTAAAAAATTCACAATGCTCTCCTTAAAGAAAATAAAAGAAACAAAAACAAACGAGAAAACCTCCAAAAAACAGCAAAGTTGATAATATGACTTGTGAGAATTCTTTATTATTTCAGTGTCCAGTAGCTACCGTACAGAAGGACTGGTTAATTAACTGTTTATTATTCTAACTTCAATAGCTTATTTTCATATGGACTGGAAAGTCTTGCAGAAATGCCCCAGAGAATATAATGGTGATGATTTTTTAGAAAGACAGCATAATCAGACATGAATTCCATTTCACTCTGACAGAAGTATGCTTTCTGTTGAGTTTTACTCTTTAGTTTCATTACAAAAGCAGTTTTACTAGATAGGTTTATCCAACCCACAAGAAGTGTACGTACACAGAGATGTTTATGGGATGTTGGACATCTTGTATCAGACAGTAAAACCTTCCTTGATTGTGTTTCATATCATCAGGACGCCATGGAATAATAGCAGAGTAAACTTAGCTTTCTTTGTTATGACTGTAATTCTTCATTATGGAAGGAAAAATAAATGTTAAGTGTCTGGAAATAGATGATAGTTTTATAGCTGAACTCTGTGATTTGCACATAAAGCTGTGAAAGTAGAATAGTTTGCCATTATGTCATGATGCATCTGACAAAAGCTGAGCAAGCACTGGGCAGAGCTAACCTTGTTAGAGTTTTAGGGAGATGTTATGAACTCTCTTGGGAGTCTCATGGTTCAAGCATAAGGATACTACTGAGCTGGCTTGGCTAATATTAGTTACTCCCTTACAGTCTTCTTTTTAGATCCACAAATTACCAATACTCAGTGTAGCTCGTTCAACCAGCCAAGATATTTCTTAGAAATCTTGGGGAATCTGTGCAAGTACTCTGATTGTTTTGAAAGTGTTGAATTCTCCTGTTCTTATAAACCGTTATCCTAAAGCATGGATGTCAAGTGCAGCAACATTATTCAGAATCAGCTTTACAAAAAGAAGATTTTAAATTAAAAAGATATGATAACTTAAAAACTCGGATTTCAGTAGCAGTGCAACATTTAATAAATATCAGAAAATTAAAATAATTATTAGGATCACACTTAAGGTTTTGCCCTAACATTCCTTAGCTGTTTTGTGGAGATAACTAATAGCAGGTGGCATATCCTGGAAAGTTCCTAAAAGGAAACCAGTTCTGGTTTAATTTTTTATGGGAAATTTATAACTAGTTACAGTTCAAGGTCCTGCCATGAATGAACATTTCTTTGTAGTTTGGGAACAGGACCTCACACATTACTGCTGAAATTTATCTATCAAGTTTCTTCCTTCTTTTTATATATGTTGTTGAAATTTTAATAATAAAAGATTCCTATAAAAGTGACAAAATTCAAGTTACTAAGATTTTTCTTACTAAGATATTTTTCTTAGAATAAGAGAATCACATAAGAACACAAAGAAAATTAATTGGAAGATTATATTTTCCCAGCTCACTGGCTGAATTTAGATAAATTCATGACATTGAACTACAATACACCTAGAACTTAACATTAAAGTTACTTTTCAT
This sequence comes from Grallaria varia, assembly GCA_013396735.1. Lineage (NCBI taxonomy): Eukaryota > Metazoa > Chordata > Aves > Passeriformes > Formicariidae > Grallaria > Grallaria varia. Next base: position 875,012 of record VWZG01002906.1, on the reverse strand, counting down.
AGCTTTTACTCAGCATTGTCCTTGGTGCACCAGGACATAGGCGATGATTTTTCCCAATGTTTCCTGCACCATGTGAATATTCAGTCACAGCTGGGTGTTTAAGTTCCAGATCCATAAAGGAAATGGGTGTAAAACCTCAGCATTTGGGTGGCAGTGAGATTGTTGAAACTCCTGGTTTTAACTTTAAGACAGTCTCCACAACACAGTGCAGGCTGATGCTGCTGTACATCAGCTAAAGTCAGCTGTCTTTTTTTTTCTTGCTCCCTTTTTTTTTTTTGGTTTGTTTTAATTTATTTTCTGCATTACTGTCTGGACAGAGATATATTCTCAGCAGGAGGAGTAGGCAGTGACTGCTTGCAATCTCAGTTTTGGGTGATTAGGTCACTTTTCAGAGAAATGAGTTGCAGTTTTCTGTATCAAGGAGGGAGTAGGATCCAAATTTCCTGCTTGCCTGAGAGCATAAACAAAGTCCAGGATTGACAGTCACTGAAATATTTAAGCTGAGGGGGATGAGTAGGCAGAAATAGTACTCTGGAGGCTGGATTCCTTCCTCTCCACCTCAGGTGCCACTCAATAGGGGAGAGAAAGTTGTGCATTTCAGAGGGTATTTCAGCTCCATGCACCAGCCAGGTTTGCTTTTCAATCTGCTGATCAACCTGTTCTCCCTCTGCAGGTCTCTATCTGCCTTCATTGATTCTAATGACGAGTCTACAATGACCACACTCCTTTCTTAAATGTCTCAGTTCAATGTCTAAACTGAGGCAAAATCTCTCTGGTGCTGAGAGTCCCTAGAGCTTTCTGTTAAAGATGTGCCCTGAGAGATGCAGCCGCACAGGACATTTTAAATTAGGCATCACTGTGAAGCCTCTCATGAACTCTGGGCCCTGGTCATTAAACTTCACGCTTTTGTTTTTCGTTGTTGATTGCAGAAACTTTTACTCTTAGAAAGTCATGTTAAATCCCAGTGTGACATCCAAGTTACACTGCTCAAAATAACTGCAATTTATACCCAGTAATATTAGGAGCAGAATTTCAACATTGTCTACATAATGAATCTGTGCCTCAGTTGTTACTGTGCATTTCCCAAACTTATATTAGGAACATTTGTGCTCTGTAATTAGTGTGGAAAAATGATGATCTCCATGAAGTCCAATTTCTCTAAAATATTCTATTGCCATTACCCATTGCTTACTACATTTCATTCTTTAAGACCAGTTTCATTTCGCTGAAATGACTTGTCAGGCGTGGATGGGTATGAGCTCCAAATGGCAAACACATATATATGCACAGACCCTAACGAACCTGTGGTATAATTATGTGCATGTTGGTTACTGTCAATGAATAGCAAAAGCCTAGAACCTTAATTAAGAAGTGGGAATATGATACTGTTGGATGGTATTATTGCTTTTTCTGGGAAGAATTATTGCATCTTTAATCACATACCAGGTTCTCGGAAAATCTTTTGCCTGAAGCAAATAAGAAATTTGAAGAAGAAATGAGTATACAGAAGACTCTCAGCAATCTTGTTTTTCCAATGGGCCTAAACAGAAATGTTTGGATGCAATTAATGTAGTTGAAATAAATGTATTGTGACACCAAATATTTTTAGGCACTAGAAGACTCATTCAAGGGCAGCAACCACATCCATTGCTGACAAATTTTACAGAAAGCCCACAAAATCCCAGGAGTTTCTCTGCCAGAACTAACTATCTCACAAACTCTCCTGCCATCTCACAAACATTTAACCGTCATTACTGAAAATAGTCCTTTTCGTTAACCTTTATCATTATTTTATTGCAACATCAGTGACAGACCAATTACATTGACAAATCCATTTCTGTGTTGTTTGTTTCTATACACGGATGAAGCAGAGCAGAGAAGTCAGGAGCCATGACCACAGTGCATAAAAGCAGTGTGGGTACTTTAAACATATATTTACTACTGAACTCGTCAAAAAGAAATGTTTTAAGAAGGTCAGACTGCTAAGTGTGTAATCACTGGGTAGATCTCATTTTGTTGGTGCAAATGTTGATTAAAGCACAGAAAAGTGGAAATTGGATGACTTTATGGATCCAGATTGGCATTTGGTTCCTATTCAAGTGACAATTACACTAGTTTTTGAATAATATTTTATACATGAATATTTACAGCGATGAATTCCACCATTTGGTTTCACAAGGATGTGTCTAAATCACCTATGAAAATGGTGGTGAGAATTTGCAATGGCATAGCAGTCCAACACAGTCAGAAATTATTAGTAAGCAGATGACTTATGACAAGCAGTTCAGGTAAAGATTGTGCCCTTCTGCCCTAACTGTGTAAGGTCTGACACCGTTTGAATAAAGGGATTCTGTGTTCCTTGACGCTGGAGCTTTTATAGCACAATAGATGCTGGGTTGTATCCTAAGTGCCTTTTTTAAGTTGCCTGGACATTACTAAGCTATCAGAGAATGTCCAAGGGAGGGCCAGGAAGGTGGTGAAGGGCTGAGGGCACGTGGTCTGTTCAGCCTCGAGAAGAGGAGACTGAGGGGACACCTCACCCCAGTTATAGCTTCCTCATGAGGGGAAGAGGAGGGGCAGGCACTGATCTCTTCTCTTTGGTGACCAGTGACAGAACCCGAGGGAATGGCCTGAAGTTGTGTCAGGGCAGGTTTAGGTTGGATGTCAGAAAAAGGTTCTCCACCCAGAGCGTGGTTGGGCACGGAACAGGCTCCCCAGGGCAGCGGTCACAGCACCAAGCCTGACAGAGTACAAGAAGTGTTTGGACAATATTCTCAGGGGTATGATGTGACTCTTGGGGTGTCCTGTGCAGGGCTAACGTGATCATCCTTGCAAGTGCCTTCCAATGAGCATATTCTGTGATTCTGTGACTTGCAGAGTCAAATCTCAATTTGTCTTTAACAACACTGTTAATATATGAAATTATCCATAAAAGCCTACCACATGGCTCATAGAGCTCATCCACAGCCACTGGGCCATGCAGGACCAATGTTCACCTATCCCTGTTGAGGAAAATGGGGGGTGTTGCCATCCAATGTCCATTCTGGGGCATTTTGAGAAGGATATTTTTAGAGACAAGTAAACAGCATCGTGGTTAAGGAGGTGTCGTCTTCAGGTTTATCCATGGGGTCGGCAACCCCTTTTCTTCTTCTTAGGGTTTAGCTGCCTGTGTTCAAGGTCAGGTCTGATAAGGTGTAACCTTGGATCAGACTTTTGTAAACATAGAAAAATGTGTGGGAAAATAGTAAGAAGCCTCACCTATTGCTTCCTTACCCCGGGAGCTGCACTTCACCTTGGTCCTGGTCTTTGCCTGCACTTCACTATAGACATTCCCATGACTCCCTTGCAGTTAAAGTCAGAAGGAGAAGGATGTTGAGGGAAATATTCCAACTTTTCTTTAAAAATGGTGGTGGCTGCTGGGCGTAGAGAGCAAGGGAGCTGAAAACAGACAGCACTTCCTCATGTTCCAAAAACACACCACATCCCTTCAGATGCCTGGAATGAGGAGTGCAGGAAAGGTTTCAGAGGGATTCTTCAAATGAAAAATAATGATTTGCAGGGGATTCTGACAGAGAAAGATAAGGCTTGGGACTTGGCTGGTGGGATTTGAGCAGAAGATTCAGTTGTGCCAAGCAAAACACACATAACTTCACATTCATTCTGGAAGCCATAAGAAACAATAGGGTATCATCGTTCTTGTGGTGTGGTTTGATTGATTTGCTGGAAAGAAAGTAGGGTTGTTTTATTTACCCTGAACTGGAGAGAAAGGAATGTCACATTGTCTTTATTAAGCATATGTTTCTACCCTCTCTCACATTTAAATGCATATATATTGACTTTTTTTTTTCCTGCTGTATACTCCTCTTCTAACCCTAGTTTCATGCTTCAGTTAATTCAGTTAAATGCAGGATTAACAGTAATAAAGGTTATATTTTTATTTTGCATACACTTCATGCAACTATTAATGTCTGCCCTTTTATCTGAATGCTTTTCTTATGCGTCCATGAAGCAAACACAGCAATTTCATCCCAGAAGAGATGGGGTAAACATACACAAGAGAGTAAGGTTGAGTTTTATTCAATCTGGACTGTTTTTAGGTAGTCATTTGGATTTGTACTCATTACTGCTCATATGGGTATTTCTGCATGCTGTGAAATCAGGGCAGAGATGGATCATACTTCTAATCCAGCTCTTTCTAAAATGCATGAAGGAATCTTAATTACTTCCACGTCAATTTAATTTACATTTGTATGGGAGTAGGTAACTTGCTCCTCTGGGAGGAACCCACTGTGGCTTGAGAAGGCTGCTGCAAACATCCAGTTAACTGAAGGGATCTGCTCAACACTGTCTCCTCCTGACACTCAGACTGCATGGATTTCCTCCCCATATATCTGAAACAAGGTGCTTCAGAGGCTGATGAAACTTCTTTGGACACAAATAAAGAGATGGGCATACTTTCAAAATTCCTAATAGCTGGCAGGAAATAACAGGTATATCATGATCATCCAATTAGTGATAAACTATGATGCTGACGTAATCAAGTCTACAATAAAAACTATGTAGTCATGAAAAAATGGCTTTATAACCAAACAAAACCTTAACCTTATTTTGACCCATCAGAAATTTTTGATTTTCAGTTTATACTGAACACAGCAAATGTGCCAGTCTCCCAGAAACATCGGTATTGTGGCAACTTCTTGTTTGCACCCAGGTGTTTTGTAGAAAGGAAATCCAAGTAAATAATACAGGCAGGAATTTCAGTATGCAAAAGAGAGTATTGGTGCTGATAGCTGGGGAATGAGAACCCAGGAATATGTCAGTGGAGTCTCTGGTGACTTTTTCTTGCAACCCTGAACCATCGCAAGAACTCTGGTGTGACAGGGCCCCGGAATATTGCCATTTCTTAAAACTTGGAGAGTCTGGATTCTGTGTTAAAGCTCCAGGAGAAAAATCCCAGGTAAAGTCAGATCCCAAAGAACTTGGACTGGTAGAAAGAGCTTCACATTTCCAGCTTTGCTGTCTGAGCCTGTAATCTACCTGCTGTATTTTCTCAAGAGCTGCAGTCAAGTGTGTTATGACACCTTAGCTGTGGAGCTACATCAGGGCCCTGCTTTGATAACAGGAGCTTGTTCACTCATACAAATGCAGTGCTTTGGGGAGTTAAAATGAATGTGTTTTAAATGTGATTATTGACAGAAATAGGGCTTGTGAAATCACAGGCACGAATCAGAATAGGAAGCTGTTTTTCTCATGCCATGCTCTATATGTGCTTGTTTATTTTTGGTTTTTTTGGGTTTTTTGGTTTGTTTGGTTTTTTTTTATGATCAGGCACTTATTTAAGAAAATAATATGCTCCATTTAGTGAAAGCAATGGAGCAATGTGTGCGACAGAAGTAATGAATGCAGTGTGGGAATGGAGATCTCCCATCCTAAATATGGCTCTGGACAAGAACAGATTTGGTATTTACAGCAGGACTTATTTTACTGCAGTGCTTTGTCTTTTCATCATCATCCATTAAGTTACTTAATCCCATGTTGAAGGAACCATATGAATACACACTAATGTTCTAATTTATTTTTATGTGGCATTGCTCATATTTAGATTCCTTCAGTGTGTTATGATGATTTGATCATTGTTTGGATCCACAATACAAATGTTACACTCTGTAAGCTTGTAGTTTACATCCACCAGAAAGATCCTGTCTCTTGTTATGTGGGAAATATGGAATGGTTTGTTGCTTATGGGAGCAATGGGTCAAAATAAATTTTTTGTCTGAAGTTGCTGCCACCTCAAAAAATGTTACATTTTTGTTTATTCATAGATTGTCATGTTTGGTAACCCTTGATGTTCTTTGAAGTTGGACTCATTTAGGAAATGTGTTGTCACCTTATCATTAAATCCTCATTTTAAAGTTTATTTTGTGTATATTAGTAGGTTTTCAAGTGATATTCATAGGAAGTGATTAGGTTGTGTAACTCCTAGATGAGCATTCTGTGTTTACAAACATATCCTATTTTCTTTGCAAGTTTATTTCTCTAACACATTCCCTCCAGCCGCTCACACACGCAGGGAATTGTTTTGCAACAGCAACGTGACACTATCTATCACAGATAATCTCTTCCTTGGCTGGTCAGCTACACTGGCCTGTGCTTTATGTTCTGCCAAACCTTGAAGGTGGGGAGATCATAATATTTTGATTATATCTAATCCACTCTGAAAGCATTTTCGTTAATGGGCAAAATAAACAGAGTGGTGGAATGATATAGGACATGAAAGTGCAGGGCGTTTTCCAGCTGGGTAGAGCAGCTTTATAGAGCAGCCAGGCAAAGTACCTTTCTGGCAAACTAGAATAAGATATTTAAGGTCTTTCAAGATTGCAGACCTATTACCTTTCACAGTAATGATGAAAGATACTCAGATGCTGACGTGTCTTTCTGGACCACAGGCTCAATAAATTACAAGTTTAGGAAACTCATTAGTCCTATGGCTTCCCTCTGGAGCACACCAGGTGTCATGTGTACATCCATCCCCTCAGTAACTGTGGAAATGGATTTTCTGCTAGACAGTTTTCCATTAAAAAGACTGATATTTAGCCAGGTCTTTGCTGAATTTTCTTCAGCTGAAGATTTGATCTTATGTTCTCTGTGTCTTTATTTATTTGTTCTGAGTGTATAAGTTTACTATGATAGCTCTGGGTGGGTATTTCAAAAACAGATTTATGTCAATAATCCCGCAAAATCAGTTGCTTAAATAACCCTCTAAGACAAGGTTAGAGGTTAGGGTTAGAGTCTTAAACTGCTGAGACCCACATGTACTGGTGTCATTCTTGTTTCTACATTCTCAGTTTCAAAGCTGAGTGGGAGTGCTGTGTCCACAGTATGGAAATCTGATGCCCTCTCTTTTGCATGGTTTCCTGGTATTGAATCACAGAATACATCCAGAGGACACTCCTAAGTAGGGTAATAAATGACAGGATTAACTTCTCCTAACACTAAACATAAGATACACCTCCAAATTCAGCTGTCCACGCATAGGTGTCCTGTGCCGTTGGAGGTGCCCTGGGTCGTCTGTGATATTTGCTGAGGGATGTGAATTATGGGAGACTTGTGCTCTCCTGGGGCAGCTGGAGGCCAGGCCAGGTGTCCTAAGGCACCTCAAACCACACTGCTTATGTGCACGTGGGCGGCCTCTCACCAGGACAGACAGAAACTGGGATTCTGCTTCCTTGAATAAAGAATTCTGATCCCCTAAAAAGAGTCTAGGCAACGTGAACGTGATTCATTTGCTTCAACATTGTCATCAACTGTGTGAGATGCTCCACGGCATCCCAAAAATGCATCTGCAGCTGGCAAAAAATTACATAGGATTCTCAGAAAGCCTATGAGCTTCTGGAGCAGCAGCTGGGCATGAGGAGAATTTCATGAGTCATCAAAAATGGCTCTAGATGCCGGTTACTAGACTCCTGAATTAAAACCTTAGCTAAGAAGTAGAAGCTTATGTTATAAACATCTAAAGATAAGGAAAATTAATCATGTCATTGAATAACAGCATCTGGACATTTCACTTTCCTTCCTACCATGGCAGAGTTATGCCTTGTAGTACATTCGTGAGTCCTTCTTCCAGTTTTGTACTTCTTCTAGTTTTACTTGATACACTTCCTGTAATTTTTGCAATGAAGTTGCCAACAAATGCATTTCTGTGTCAATAAGCATTTCCAGGATATAAGTCTAAATACTGGAGATAAGGGAACAGTTCGGATTTAAGGCTCATTTGTTTTGCAGCCTTTGAACTGACATTATCAATTACCATTTCAATTAGTGCTAATTGAATTGCTGAGGTTTCTAGATGGTCGGCTGATAGCAGTAACTCATTTCATCTAGACCAAAAACTGCCAGGATCTTTCAATAACAAACTCTCGCTTGTGATTTTCATTTATAGATACTAAAAGGTGGACAGGCTAGGTAAAAGAAATGCATCTCTCAGATATATCCTAAAACTCACAGTGACTCTGGAAGACCTTGACTACATGCAGGACTTTTTTAAAACATCAAAGTAATAAAAAGAATCCAGTTTATTGCTAAAGCCTGGAGAAAAATTGTCATGACTGTTTAAGAGGTTTCTGCAGTGTCAAGTGTTATGTCATAAAGTATGATTTCACTTGAGCATGGCAAGGAGATATTCCTCCAGTTTCTGAATTTCCATGAGATTGATGATGACAATACAAATGCACGTGGTTGTATGTGCTCTTAAAAATATTTTTCCAATAATCTGACAAATGTATAACCAACGGCTGATTAATTCAGACATCCCAGAAGTGGCTCTGGTGTTTCTATGACTGTCAGAAATTATGTTTGAAAGAACATCATTAAAATAGAAAGGTTTCACTGGCAGTGAACTTGTACCTCCTTTCTTTCCATCCTGCAGGTTTTTTTCCATATGTTTGACAACCATCATGAAAGATTTTCAGTAGGTAATGTCACTTACATTCATGGCCTCCCTAGAGCCTTCCTGAAGCCATTGTGCAATGCCAGGGTCCATCCAAAGGGCATGATTGCAGATCTGGAGCCCAGGGAGCTGTGTCTAATCCACATACCACAGCATTCTTTAGGCCTGATGTTCAGCTATCTATGATATCTGAGTGTACTTTGTTGGTATTGCTTGATCTGTTTATAGAAACCTAATAAAAAAAAAATCTTTTAAAAAAATCCTCTGCTAAAAGGACTGTACACTTGGCAAAATGTACTCAAACCACAGCTTTTCACATAATATTTTCACTGTTCTGTCCCCCCCACCCCAGTATCAGAAAGTGCCATTGAAGCAGATGAAGAAAATAAAAGAAGTGTACTAAACTTTTTCAAACCTCAGGAGGGCTTTGAGGTTTGAGGAAGGATCTTAGCCAACCCTTAATTTATTTGAATCTGGTCTTCTTTATTCCTAATGTTAATACAACTCCACTTTCTCCTCATCCTCCCAAATGCCTAAAAATCTGTGGCTGAAAATAACCAAAGAGGAAGAATTGTCCTGAAATTAATGAATGCACATAAGATTGAGAAGATTAAGCCTTAATTTTATTTTCAGATGTATGCATCCTGTGTAAACATTCTTATTTGTGCCAGAACTTCTTCTTTTTAGGGGAAAAAAAAATGAATTTGCTTTTGTCACAGTAGTGCTGAGAGGCTAAAGCCATTAAAATGACAGAGTGGAAAAATTACTGTTCTAGGGGGCAACCATAAGTTCCTTAGGACATGTTCACAAGTTTCCAAGTGATTAATTTATCACAGCTTAATGCATTGTTGCTTTCCATCCCAGTCGTGATTGCTGACCATAGCGTTTTTGCTAACTGCAAATGTATATTAAATGTTGTAGCATAAACCATTATGCAGGAGATTAAAGACATAACACATTACTTTGTAAGTAGGATATGGTAGGAGATCACAGAGAAACCTACTACTAATCAAGTCAAGGGCAAAAGGTGTTCCACTCACATGAAACAAACCCTTTGGTGAAAACACACTTCAACTGTGTTTATTAAAATTCTGCCAGAAATGTGGAATCATCCACCGACTGGATATGCACAATTTCAAATTTTCTTTGGTGTTCAGAGCTTCTTGGCTTTCCAGCTTTTGTTCAAGCTCATTCCTAATTGATTATGTTGTAATGAAGGATACAGGAAGAGAGTAGGAAGAAGAAGAAAGCTTAAAATTGCCTTCCAGGCATAAAATGTGTTTTGATTTACAGTTAATGAAACATTTTTATTATTCAAATTACACCTTAGTATTGCGGCTGGATTTACTCTGGAATGAGGTTATCACACACATATGTCCCATTGGTCTCCATCTCAGCAGCTGGGGTGGGTTTATTTTGGCAGGCTGGAAACAATGTCAGTGGTTCTCTTTTTATTTAAAGCAGCATTTGGCACACTTGCAGAGTGCTTAATGGTTTGTTTTCAGAGAAAAGAAACTTGTTACAATTTGGGAAAATATTTTTATAATCTTAGATATGTAGATGTAGATTTATATGTGCATACGTGCACAATAGATATATCTATATGTGTGTATATATACTGGCTATGTGTATATAGGTATCTGTAAGTACACGTATATGTGTACATTTTAGAAGCTATTGAACTTCTAAAATTACCTCCTTCCTTTCTTGAGACTAAAATTGCCTTCTACAATATTCAACCCCAGTCCGACTTCCTCTCTTTTCATCTCCCAGTGAACAACATTAAGAAATGATCCTTATGAACCACAGTTGGGGATGGTTTTGAAAGGCAGTAGGAGTGTAGTAGGTGCTTGCCAAGGAGATTTTAGCGGTGTCTCATTTTAGTTGTTGAATAGACTTCACAGCAGCTTTTGCCAGACGAATCATAACCGAAACTCAAGAGCTTTGGTTTAGACCTGCTAGGCCTGCAAAAGTTCAAATACACATCTGGGGGCCACTGAAACCACAGGAAGGCTTGCTGTTGACTTAATCTGTCTTTAGGAGTCGGCCTCAGGATTTGCATCAGGTCCCCAATGTGTTTGGCCTCCTCCTTTCCCTCTTGGCCCCACATGACCTCCATCTTTCGAAAAGCACCATCACAAACCCGGGTCCCATTACGGTTGAACTCTGCTTCTTAGTGTTTCTCAGAGGATGAATTTCTGAAGCCCTACACCATTTCCAGCTGTTTTGGCTGAAAATGTATTTGTTAGTTCCATCTCCACTCTGCTTCCTGAAGTCATCCATACGCAAGAGTGTTGGCTTAGACCATCCCCGCACAGACAAATCTCAGTCCAGGAAGAACAAAAATGGATCAGCAGCACAACATGGCTTGCTCTCATGGAACATTCCAGATAGTAATGCCATTGTGTTTTTTTATAGTTTCCTATAAATGCCATTAATGCAAAAGAATATTCTAAACTCAGTTTAAAATTAGTAGGCTGAAGTGAGTTAAAATTCGAATAACTTTGTTAGATGAAATTCAGGACATACTTAACACATCAGCAGGTACAGCCTCCATAATCTTCCAATCGTTTTATTACTTTCTCCTCAATGTCATTTTTTTTTTTCTTTTTGAATTAATTGGTAAAACAGAGATGTTTATACTCTCTAGGTCTGGTAGCGATGAATTCTTCCTTTGTAACTTGATCTTGTTATATGATATTTAAATCTTTTCGAACAGCCAATAGATATGTCCTAAGCAATTATTATAAAAATATTTTCCCTTCGTATTTCTATTTTCTCTTCCTAAGCAAGACCCCAAAGAATTGACTAGCCAACCTTCCAACACATGGTCAGTTCCTGTGAGGGCAAGCAGAGTATAAAACCATTGACATCTGATAATCTCAGATAGTTTGATTGTTCAAGTTTAAATGAAATTAACACTTATTTTGAGAAAACTTCCTTGCAGTCATATGTTTTCTTTAGCTTGGTGCCTGCTTTCTTTGAGCCTCAGCTTGTCTCTCCTTGAGAATGATTTACTGTCTATATATTCTACTTGAAGCGACTGAGGCTTTGTGCTACTGAATTAATCAAGTAACATTTTAAACAAGTGTCGTATGCAATATAATATTTTGTTCAGCCATTTGTGATTCATGCTTCTTGCTGAGCTAGATTGAAAAAAAAAAAAAGATATTTTTGTTCGTATTTACGCTTTCAAACTTTATCCTAAACTTTAGGGAGAACAGTCATATCTTTGCTTCCATTCATCAAGTTATTCCTGATATTCATCACTTATGGACTGTATTATTCTCACTTGGAATATAAATTTCAAGCAGAAATTTTTCATGTAGACTAAGGAATTACACAATAGATTGTAAAATACAGTCCCAAATCTAATCCAAATTGCTATGGCTTTTTCCTCTGCTTAATTACCTGTAAAAGCCATGGTAAAAATGATTTATAAAGGAGTTTAATGCTGTATTTCAACAACTCCTTTGTGGAATTTGTACTCTCGTGCTGTGTTGTAAATTTATAGATGGCGATCTGTCTTTAGCCTTCCTTGGAGGCTGCTTGCTTACTGCTTGACGTGATGTTCACTTCATTCTTTGTGCTCTCTGAACACAGTAATCATGATCAATAGGAGAAAAATCCCGATGGCTTTTCAAAAGCCCTATGGTACTTTCTGGGAAATTATTTTTTACACAACGGTTGTGACTGCCTCTTTTCTCCTGTGTTAAAACTCTTCGTTTTCATTTTGTGCATTCTTTTGTGATGAAGATCAGAAATCTATCCAAGAAATTTATTTTTTTTATTGATGTTGTATTAAATCACAAAGCTGGTTTGGAGGAAAGAAGAAAGTTTCAATGGAAATTAACAGACAAGTGGCTTGACACTGAAAAATGGCACAGAAGAGCTTGTGTCTGTGCAAGATGGATGACCAAGGGACCAAGAGTGGACTAGAGAGTAATATCAGAGCTTTTTGATAATATATTCAGAGACCAGAAATGGGCATTTGATGGGGTCCAATATTACATCTGTGGACAAAGATACAATGTGCATCAACTGTGTTTTAGGAAGTGAGTTTAATCACATGGAGAAACACCACCTTAAAAAAATGTTAATTACACTTTTATAGCTGTGAGCAAGTAGATGTCAAATTTATCATCTTAACCTTAACACGTGCATTTCTAATATTTCTAATATTTTACCGAATCTTCCCTAATGAACTTAAAGAGTGAGCAGCAATCCTAGCTTTGAGCTAAGACACTGAGGAGAAAAGCTCTCATAATTCAGTACCTTTGCCATATCCCACATAATAAACAAATGGAATAATATGGCTTAGGATACACATAATTTTAATAAAAAACATCAGCAAGGTGCTTTACTTTATAAAGTATTGGTTTTTTTCTAATCACAACAAGTAAAATTACCACACCTAACTACCTGGGAATGGCATTTTTAATCCAGAAGCACTCCCAGTAATCTGCATGGGAATGAGTAAATTATTATGCAATGTGAATATGGTTGTCATGATCTGGCTCTAACTTATTTTTTAATAGTATAGAAAATTAATACATCCTAGACAAAAGGAGAAAATGTGGAAAAACTTTCCTACTTTCCTTTGTGTGCCTGAGGATTGAAGTATCCATTTATTTGTTTTTTAATAACTGACTTGTGGTATGGTGGAGTTTTGGGTCTCAGAAAACTCTTCTAATATTTTCTCTAACATCATGGTATTTCTGGCATGCCCACGGTAAAATAAATCTTCCCTACTTAGAAGAATCCTTTGAAAAACAATATTTGAATAGATTTTCTCTTGCTGAAGACAGCTGTCACTTTTTCTTCCCCTATCTCTTGGGTATTCAGGGTTGGAAAGGTCTTCTTTTGAATTTATTTTATCATTCTGTATTTGTTGCTCATATGGTAGAGATTTGCTGACTCTATGGCATATGTGTTATGCAAACCCCAGTGACTAGAGTGTTTTGAACAGCCATGAGCTGTAATTCCAAACATATTAAGAGATTAAAATAATTGCACTGTTTACTTTTACAAGCTTTCCACAACAAATATAGCCACCCACTTCTATGCTAAAAGAAAACGAAGTGACGACAAGGTCTACGCTATTTTCCAGGGTTAGCTGTGAAACTTTCTTAAACTGCATAAATTCAAATAATGGCCTTGCAGCCCTTGCACACGCAAGCCTTCCAGTAGGACTGGTTATAACATAAACAAATTATTTCTGATCTTCACCTGCAGCTCTTTTTCGTAATGTTGTCAGGACCTACAGGAGACTGAGTTGCTACTGCCTCTCAGAAAAGCCCTTAAGTACTGTAGTGCTGCACAACCAGGGCTCAGGGACTTGCACACACTCACCTCTGCAGTGTGCTAGACTGGGCTTTGGCTTGGTTTTGCTCTGTGCCTTCACCTGGACGCTGCTTGGACAATGTTCAGAAGACCTTGTTCCTCAGGGGAATGTGCATGTGAGCTGTGCTGTGCCACCCCTCTCAGAGCCAGAGGAATGACTATGGCAAAGTTCTTTCTGTGGCCCTTCCTGTGTGTCTATTTTATTGACTAATTACATATAAAATGCAGAATTATACCTAGAGATAAACCCCAAAGCCTTCTAGTAATCCATGTTTATTTGGCTGGCAGTTATGCTCTGCATCTGGAGGGAGGTCTGAGGACTCTGGGGATTTGGCTTCCAGAATATGTGTGTCAGGAACCTGGCGGGAATTTTGACTCATTTGCTTGCAAAGCCAAGTCCTACATTAATTTGCAGGTCAACATGAGGAAAAAACACAACTGTGTCTGATAAATGCATCTATACTACCTACATCTTTTCATCATAGTGGTCTCAAGTTCACGCTGTTTATCTATTAAAAAATATATGTATGCAACTTATTATCCTGAATAAATAACAGTAGAATAGTACCTTCGTATATAGTTTGATCCTTTTATTATTTCTTTTTATCTTAATTCAATCTAAACCAAAACTCTTATGAGAGTAGGAATAAACTTTGTCCTTTAAGTATGAACTCTCTAAGAAAAGTACAAAGTACCTGACTCTTATTACAAATGAAGGGAAAAATCTTAAAAGAATAATTTTTCCTGTGAGATTTCTGATAATTCCTTCTTGCAGTAAGGAGGGCACTGTTCCAAACCACACATTCTTGATATACATATATATATTTGAAGTACTGCAGCTTCTGCTAGAAACCTGAAAGTACAGAGATTTCCAAGGGAGTGCATTCCTGTGACATATCATAAGTCACAAGAGAGAAATATCTATACATTCCATAATCAAAAAATGGTGTGCATATTTCCAGTAGTTTGGGGGATTGTGCAATGTATTTAAAAAAAAAAAAAAAAAGAGAAAAAAACCCCAAGCTGCATTCAATAATTACAAATTTTGGACTTGTTTCTGTAACGTTCCTGAAACCACAAGGTTACAATTTCTGGCAGAGAAAGTCCTGGAGCTGGGAGATATCCTTGGAAGCTGAAGGACCATAATTGCAAAGCGTCAGTATATCCTTCCCCTGTTCATACCGTGTCCTCCCCCATCGTGTCCACTGACGGACATGTCAGAGAGAAGATTGGAGTAGATTAATATTTAATCTGACCCTGTACATTTGTTCTTAAATGAAAATCACAACGCAAAAGGTTTGCAAAGAAATAACTTTGTACAGGGTGTTCTCCAAGTCAATACTAGAGCCTTCATGTCAGACAAACAAAATACCAAACAGACCCCCAGATTATTTAGGAACACTGAGCTCTGAATTAAAGCACCAAACTGCTCCTATTTTCAATATATCTCTGAGTAGAATAACAAATTATTCTTTCTTTCATTGCAATTTTGCATCAACACATTTCAGCTGCAATACTTATCTCCTTGAAGTTCTAACTGGGTTGATGCCATCCAGTAAAAGTATGCTGCTTAGCTTCAGTCGTGCTTGTAAAATGCTGATGAAAGTTTCTGGACTTCATGTTGTATGAAGTATTCAAAAGGGAAGTGGTTTTCCAAGTATGAATAAATGTTGATTAAAAAGAGATGGAGAAATCCAACTAAATTCAGCTTATTTTTCTCTGTTTCTTGCATTATCCATTTCTCTACTTAAAAAGCACACTCAAATTTCATTTTTTTTTTTTTTTCAGAATGTATTTCATTTTTTAGAGGATTTCTGGTAAGAAGAGAAGGAATTAGGGTGTAAAGAGGAAGTAGTTACTTGTGCTTTTTTAGCTACTTTCTTGACAGAGTTTTGGGGAGTTTTAAACTGGATTTCCGTACAAACTGAATCACAGGATGTCAATAGAGATTTGTTTAATCTTGAAGGAAAATTCATTTTAAAAAGGAATGGTTTTCATAAAGACAGAAATAGGTTTTGAAGTCAGAACTAACGAAAGCATTACTGTGTGATTTGGTCAAAGAAGAACATAGCAAAAATACCACCCCATTGGAAGAAGGCTCAAAACTTCAGTAAGTTAACAACCAGTCACCAAGAAAAGGATCTAAGTGTGATGAGTAGATGAGATATCCCATTCAAACTAATGACATGTACAAAATGAGGTACATTTGTGAATCTCTTCCTGGCCCAAGCACATGATTTGTTTGCACAGTCATCAGTCTATTTCAGAATGCAAAGGATAGAGGGAAACCAGCTGACTGAGAAAACATTACTGATGAGAGAGAAAAGACTAATTTTAGAAAACTGCTAAATTGTCAACCCATGTTCAAGAAAAGTGTCTGAATTCCTGACTAGGTCATGGTGAATACAGAATCTCCAGTTTTAGTCTCCAAAAGACACTGATAGTAACTCCAGAGCAGGCCCCAAGAACTCATTGGAAGACAGCTTTGTAGCCGTGTCTCCAAATATTGCCCTCCTTTTCCCTCATATCTAGTCACACTTTTCTCATTTCTCTGTGCTGGTAACCCATGAATGGAGTGTTATGTGCAGGTTTTTGTTTGTGTTATAAAGTGACAATCATAGTTTCAAGTTAAACCAGTTTCTGATCTCACTGCCAAAAAAAGGCCTTCTCTTAGACACGAACTCCAAGTGAAATAGTCATCTCAAATGTGTAGAGAGGAAACAATATTTCAGCAGAACAGAAATCATGTGTGGAAGCTTTAGGAACTGCTTCTAAATCTGACAAATGTGCCCTTATTTCCTCGTACTCCCTAATAATGTTAATGAGACTTAGATTGGCTGGTGACAGTAAAAGTTTAAGATCGTAATCAGGAGCTAATTCATATCCTTCTTCATCGTGCTGGTCTCCCCCATGGTATAAAGGTCTGGTGCAGATTCAGAAGGTGTCAAATCTATTCCTTGGATGGTTCTGAGATTTTTCCCTTCACTCTGCAGTTGGTCCTTTCACATCACTTTTGTTCTACCCTATTTCTCCTGCTCATTGCTCACTGATACAAACTCTGCTTAACATCTGGGAAACTTCTCCAAGCCACTTCCTAAACCTACAGATGTCAGTAATGGTAATAGTAATAATAATGAACCATTTGTGTATGTATTACTTCTGTTTCTAAAATACCTGGGGAGCTGTGCAAAAGCAAATGCCACCCAATCAAAATAAATAGGATAAAAACCTAATAAATACATTGAATAAAAGGCAAAGAGATTTGCAGGTGTTTGGACCTAAGGTCACCCAGACACATGTGTTTTAGCTCAGTGTAGATTGCAGCAGTCTGCATAGCCATTAATTGAGTTAATCTTATTGCAGCAGTTTCTACAATAAGGTTCAGGCTCTCTCACAAGTACATGTTTATTTTGTACATGGGCATGGTCCTTGCTGTAAATCCATTTGAGCAGCATTTGTTCAATACACCTGCTATTCCTAGGAGCGTAGAATTATAGAGTATGCTGGGATGGAAGAGACTTATGAGGATCATTGAATCCAACTCCTGGCCCTGCAGAATCCCACTATATGCGTGTGCTATTGCTGATGTATATGTCTTTGTATTAATATTCACTGGCAGAACAGCGCTGTTTTAACCTTCCTCAGCAATCTCTGTTTATCTCTTTACATCTCATACAGTCACTGTCCAGTGTGTTCTTTCCTAAGCTGTGCAATCAACTTGCTTCCCTCCATGACAGACAAGTCCCGGTCATCACGCCAAGAATGCTCTTTTGCTACATTATTTGGTAGACTTGTGTTTTCCTCTGCTGGTGTGATTAAATAAAGAGTCTGCACTTAGACCTCAGCAAAATCCAGTGGGACTGACTATATGTCCAAGTTACTGGGATATTTTTTTTCAAATATCCACACTACATGATTGTTCTTCCTTCAGACCTCGAAAAGCAGCCATGCAACTCACTTCTGAAAGAAACAATGATGAATAATCTACCAAATGTCTCAAAGTCTCCTTTCTGCCTCTGTAGTTTTGCATGGATATTATCCATCCCAGAGAAATGTGCTGTTCCTCAGCTTCACGACGGCCCATTTTCGTTTCAGATTGCATAGAACTGTTTTCCTTGGCATTGGGACTGACTGCATGAATCATCTTGATCATGCACAGCAGGGCTGTCTGGGACGGGGTGGTTGAATAAATCGACGAAGTGTTCTTTCTTGCTTTTCCCTCCTTTCATGGAGACCTTACCATCTCTGGACTGACTGTGGTTTTAACAATTCATAAGCTTGTTCACATTTCCTTCGTAAAGATGTAGGTGACATTTAACTCACCCTAATTTTAGCTGTTCAAATGTTAGTACTTTTGCCTTAACTCATTGTCTGGTCTTCCTTTGGAGTCAGCACAGAAACACGGACAGCTTCAGCAGCTTCATTGCACCTAAAGGGGACCAAAACAGTGACATTTTACATCTGGGTTTACTTCTACTAAATATTTTGTGAGTCATTTTTGTTTGACACCTTTCACACCCAGGACTCTTGATGAACATCTTTGTAGGATGAACTCCAAATGCACTGAATTCTTGGAGACCTGGAGAGGTATTTGAGGCATGGTGAGAAATACTGGTAAAAGTTTTACTGATAGGACTGTAGTAATTCACAGAATCATGAAGTCACAGAATCAAGTATGTTGGAAAAGACATATGAGATCATCGAGTCCAGCCTATGACCAAACACCACCTTCTCAACTGGACTATGGCACTGAGTGTAATGTCCTGTCTTTCCTTAAACACTACCAGGGATGGTGAGACGGTGACTCCACTACCTGCCTGGGCAGCCCATTTCAATATTTTATCACCCTTTCTGTGACAATTTTTTTCCTAAAGTCCAACCTAAATCTCCCCTGGTGCAGCTTAAGACTATGTCCTCTCCTCCTGTCGTTATGATGGAATATCTAATGAAGAAGCTGACAAACAAACAGAAAATGTCATGTCATTCATTTAAAAAAAGATTCTGTTCTTTCTATTTATGCTTGTGTCCATTAATTCATAATTTATTGACAGAAGAATACAAACCTCTGAACCTCTTTCAAACGTTCAGAGTTCTGAGCTGGATGGAAAGAAGCTGAGTCCCAGACACACAAAGAAAAGCTGCAAATGGTGAGACACAAATTCAATCTGCATCTACTAAAATCAGGCTTTTCTGACTCTCTGACAAATAAGGGGCAAGGCTCCATCTCGTACAGCCCACACACTCTGTGTTTTGTGTGTGAGTTAATATTATAATAATATAATATTATGTGACATGAGTCACAGAATTACACAACAAGGCATTATTAATGTTTGACCCACTGAAAATGCAAAAAAATGCCAACTGCA
The DNA here is from genome assembly GCA_013396735.1 of Grallaria varia. Taxonomy (NCBI): domain Eukaryota; kingdom Metazoa; phylum Chordata; class Aves; order Passeriformes; family Formicariidae; genus Grallaria; species Grallaria varia. The sequence goes on along the minus strand of VWZG01002906.1, from coordinate 855,857 downwards.
CTGCAGTGCCTGCCCAACGTGATCTGCTTGCTGTGGCAGGAAAGCAGCAGGAGCCTCTGTCCACTGCCCTGGCATTTCTTTTTGCAAGGACCGGCATCAAATGAGACATTTCACAGTACGTAAAACTAGGTCAAAACCACTGTAATTTAGAGAAAGTTTTCTGACCTACAGGAACACAAACTAATATATATATTAATAATTATCTGCATTCTGTTTTGGAGTATGCTTGTTTGATATTGAACTTTCTGGTATTCTGCATTTGCTACAGCTGTAGATTTTGGCAATAGCCTTTCCAGTCACATATTCTCTCAGCAGTCAGTGATGGATGCCAAGGGAAAAATTTAAAGACACGATGAAAATGAAGGCCTGCTTCTAAAAAGCATTCCTTGAAAACAATAGTTTAACCTCTAGTTTTTGTTGCTTACAAACTTGCAGGAAAAAATAACTTCAAAATTATTAGCCCTTGATCAGTTTCTATTTATGATTTTTTTTACCTGTCTTTTGAACTCATTTTTCTTCAAGGAGTTTTACTGACTCTCTTTTACCTAGGAACAAAGCTTTTAATCTTTGTCATTAAAGAATGTGTTATCCTGCACACTGTGATTCTCTGTAACTTTGGTCTCTCTGTAATTTTCAGTTTAAATTTTTCCCCTTAGACACTTAGCTCTATTATGGTATAGATAAAACCTGTATCTAATAACTTCCTGAAAAACATGAACCACTCTTCCTTGTGCTGCCCTTTCAGTGTTATCATAAGCCTTTGCCCTGTTAAATTTCTGCCTGCTCATGTGGAGGTTAATTTATAGTCCTCCACTATCACGGATGCTCTGGATCTTCTCTTTCCAGCAGCCCCAGTCGCTGCTGAGTGATGATCTCCTCTGGTGACACCAGGCACGTGGGATCCATCCGTGGAGCTGTTGTGTCTACACAGACAAAAGTCTGCAAACACAAGCTCTTAACAGCCTTTACCTCCATGTCTTTTCACGCACAGTGTAACCACAGCTTCCTCAGGGAAGGGACTAGAATCATATTAATTTATTTTTTAGATTTAATTGTCTGTTATTGATTAGAAACTTCTGAAAATGTGAGGGAAAGCCTACACTGGTAAGTCCACATTGAGATGGTCTAATTTGCCTTTGCTGCATTATTATCTGCAACATTAATCCTTAATGACAGGTATAATTACAACAGGTCTGTATAAGCCCTACTGACTCAAGATAATTTTAGTTTGCTAAAGATTTATTCTTACTATAAAGAAAGGGTTTCCTAATTTTTGATTATACAACTTTTCATATTTTTCAGGCATGCTTAAGGTCTAAACTAGGAAATAATTGCTTATTTAATGTAGGAATAAATAGCAACATTGTTAAAGTGAAGGTCTACCACTGATATCCACAGTTGAACCTAATTCTTCTACTACTTCCATGTCCTGTAAATAACTGAGTCACTGTGGCAGGAAAAAGACATGACCAAGAAACTTTACATGTATGTGTGCAAGGAACAAAGAAAACCTAAGTATGGCACACAGACACTCATCTGTCTACATGTCAGGATTTTCTGTGTTTATTTATAGCAATACATAAGTAGAAGATTAGATATTTTATTATAACATTATATTGCCTAAGGAGCCAATGAGCATTTAGACTCCTCTCTTTCTCTCCCCCGAAAATGTGTTCTATTATATGGAAAGAATAGTAAATACAGAGATCCATTATATGATCCATGAGTTTGGTACAAATTGAACAGACAGATTGCAGTTATAGTACAGATGTTCTCTTTATTGGCTAGAAGTCCAATAAAGACAGCATTTTTGAATTTTAAAATATAAATGTGCAATTTTCATTTGGAACATGTACAGAATCAGGTAACTGGGTGCACATGGAAATTAACTTTAAAAGCATTTCTGTTTGCAAAAGCCTCATATACAGAGCACATGCCCAGAACTCTGGTTGTTTTCCATTTCAAATTGCCTATAAAATTGGAAGTATTTCCATAATTTTAAATTGCTCACATAACATAGGAGGGATTGGAATTACAGTTGCTCCTCAAATTTGTTTTTATAAGCACCTGAATTTGGAACAGATTCAAATGGCATTTTAATATACACTGGGTCAGGCCATGTTGATTTGATTTATAAAATGTATTTATCAAGAAAAGGGAAAATGTAAAGAAGTGGAAAGCATAATAAAATACAAAACTAGATGGCAGAAACGCACCCACCAAATATAGCTGTGAAGTAAATCAACATTAAAGGGCAAAAAGTAAGACTTTGTGAGCTATTGATGCAAAGATTATGACAAAGCTGATGAAAGCTGATGTGTCTTTCACTTCAGAAATGCACAAAGCCATGTCAAGGGATCTTCTGAGTAGCTGACAAGCTGAAAACAATATTTGCTAAGCACACAAGACATGAGCTGTTTGATAGTGTATACAAGCATCAGCAAATCATAATTTGAGACATTCCTTTAGGAGCGGATTCATACTCAGCATATTGCTGACATTCAATCATTGAGAGGACCATGGATGTCAGCGCTTGATGTACTTATGCATTGCCTTTGCACCCAAAGAACTTGGGGGATTTTTTTCCAAACCAATATTTGAATATATGAAAGATTCTGATTCTTTAATTCCTCATAATTTTGAGAAAATAAATTAAATTCTGCATGAATTCATGTTCACATTTTATATAGATTATTATCATTAATCTGTCCTTAGAACACAGAAGTTGAAGCTAGAACTCAATTAACTGAGTCAGGATGTTCAGTTCAGAAGGAAATATTGTAAGACAACGTGTACCTTAGTTCCTCTCCCAAAAAGTATAGTGGACTAGATTTTCACTACTCTAATTTTCCAGTTTGTCCAAGAGGGGGACTCACCAGGATGTCTCATGTTTTTCATAAGATCCTGAGGAGGGTGTTATGCAATACAAAAGAAGGAAAATTGCCAACCACAGATCTGCCAGCAACGCTTGCTGTAGCACCTGAAAGGACCTCATATTTTTTCCAGCCCCACATCAGGGAAGTTGTTGAAACAAGACTGCAAACCTTCATGCTACTTGGATAAAAGTAAAATCACCTATTGTAAGGTGTTTTGATTGTACTAGTTTGTTTATGGACTAACATAAACGAAAAACTTCATGGATGCTGAAAGCAATATTTAAAAAGTGAAAACATAATCATAATCTGCTGTATTTTGTATATTTCTGCTTATTAAAAAAAAAGGGCAAAAAACCTATTAAACAAAGTATTTCAACCAATGAAACAACACATTTAATCACAGAATAAAAATTAACAAAAAAAAAAAAAGACAAATAACTACTTGAAAAAATGAAAATCAGAAAGATAAAAATCCAGCAAGATCAAAATAAAATCCAAGCTTTAAGAAGAAAAGCTCTTTTCAGGTATATGGGTGCCTAGAAAAAGGTTTCCTGGAACTTTCCTCTGTGTTCAGAGAGATGCCTGGAAGCAAAGCAATCAGTGTAGTTCAGTCCTCAGGAGCTACCCTGGCATGTTCTTTAGAGTTTTATTACCTTTCTGTGTTTTAAAGGTGTGTTCTTTTAAAAGCTGCATGGATTAACAGAGGTAGCAGAGTCCCAGAGCTGCTGTCTATAATGTAAAAAAATTAAGGAAGGGAAATGTTTGGGGAAGAGAGGGAATAACAGAGATACTGAAAATAACACAGTTTAATAAGTCATTAATATATGAATAATTATTGATAACGCATGTGATGTGTGCTCTCAAAAGATACAAGCTCATAAGAGAGTAACCCTGATCTTTAAACTAATTTTTCTTCAATAATACTTTTTATTAAACTTCAACACAGGGTTTGTCCCCCCGACCTTCCTGCCCATCAGTCTGAGTGATTGTCATAACAGAACAGTCTGGAAACAGAATCAGGAGTCAAATGGAAGCCAAACTAAATAGTGGCAACATAATAATAATAAGGAAAGAATCCATTAAATGAAAAATCAATTGAATGCTAATATGTCAAAATTCAAAACGTGTTTATCTATAGAGGTATTTGTCAAAAATGCCATCATTATACCTTGCAGAATATACATATGAGATAGACTCAAAGGATCCTCCTCCAACACACATAAAGAAATACAGTGTTTTTATCACACAAGGCCATCATTCACTTATGCAGGTATGGATGTGCCTGTACGCAGGTTCGGTGTGTCACACGTTTTACAACGTCTCGAGACACTTGTTCCAGTAGACACAATCTAAAAAAATAATATTGTCAGATTATTTTGGAATGTTTCTTGAAGAAGGAAGCCAACATAAAGGATTTTCTAAAATAACTGTTCCTTTTAAAATAATATTAATAATTTATAAAATATTGGAATTTTTTAATGGAATGGGTCTTTTTTTTTTTTTTTTTTTGGTTTGGTTTGGTTTGGGGTGGTGGGTTTTTTTTTGTAATTTTAGAAAGAATATATTTAAGGACAAAGTGTCAAAATGTTCTTATAAAGATGGAAACTGTATACCGAGGGACTAAAGTTGCTGGGCAGTTTTCCTGAGAGAAGAAATGAATCAACAAGTTTTCTGGTTGATCTCTGCTTTGCAAAGATTTTATTACAATTCCATACACTTAGGGTCAAGTCCTCCCAAGTATCCCTATCATGGCAGACTGATTTTCAAAGGAATTCTTCCTCTAGCGATGCGCCAGAGGAAGAGAGTTGGTTTTCAGAGGTGCTCAGTGCACTGTGTGCTCTCAGAGGAAGGCACAGCACGCAGCTGATCTGAGTGCTTGCTGCAAACTCATTGATTTATAACTATGCTGGTTTCTCCATGAACCATTTCAAGGAAGAGAAAAACTGAGGCAGAAAACTGGAAGAAGAGACAGGTAAAACTATTGTTTTTGGACACAGCCTCACTGGTGACACAGTATGTTCTGGTGAGAGAAAACTGCGGGAGGTTGCTCTGCTTCCCTTCAAACAGTTTGAATATATTCTAAATGTAAAAACAGATTTCTCTTCTAACATATTCTTCTCCCCTGGTAAAAAAAAAAAGTGTTATTTGATTTGGCACATTGGTCATCTTGTAAATGCCTCTATTCCGTTTAAATATTAGCAGGCGGCTTATGTTTGAATAAAAGAACTTAGGAAAAATACAGAAAGGGAAAAAAGTGGTAGGAGAAAGTAAAATATGAATAATAAAAAGGTCATATTTTTTCCTTCATTACTGATTGTCAGTGGCTGACTCCTACAAGAAACACCTTTATAGGTTTATGTGTCCAAAAGCATACATTTTAAAGTATTGAATGCTTAACAAATCAATGTATGCGTGTCAATAGGTACATACATGTCTACACATTCATAAACACGGTTGTTGATGTAAGTGCATGTAATTACAAACCCAAAACACATATATGTTAACGTTTGATTCTACACAAATCTATTTTCTCACTATCCACTTTGTGTTACCTTGTCAGAATCATCTTATGCTCCTTCTTCAAGGCCTGTATCTGGAAAGTGGAAATATTGAGGCATTTCAAATTCTGACATTGAGATGATTTATACAAGCCCATCATGTTTCACCTCACCCATGCAGCACAACAGCTCTGGACTTTGGAGTAATTTTTGCCTCCCTAGATTTTGTACATGTGAATAATTCCCTGAAATAAGCTGTGGTCAATATGAGCAGATAACTCCTGCTGCATAGATTTCAGCATGTAGGACTGTGACAGCAAGAATACAAGTTTGGATGTGACTTATAAATTTTTTTTTTTTAATTGTTTGAATTTTTATCCAAGTTGATGGGGATGTGTGATGCATTGGAATTTAAAATTACGATTGAAAACTTATTTAGAGAGAGGATTTGAGGAAAAAAACTTTCACAACTTCTTCACAATATATGCAATTGTAATTAAAAACCAAACCAAACCAAACCAAAAAACAAAACAAAACAAAAAACAAACAAACAAACAAACAAACATTCGATGGAATTTTACAGAAGACATTGTGTATTCCAGGATTGGTGGAGTAACACTCAAAAAAGACATTTTAATCCTGCAAACTATTATTCTAACACTTCACTCATTTAAATATTCCCTGAGTGGGCAGTCCCACTCAATTCTAGCAGTGTATTCAGACTACTTATATTAAGAAAGTGAGTCATGACCAAAATTTAGGAGGAAACATATAAAAGTATAAAAAACAAGCGTCAGTTACCCCAAGGACACCAACTTTTCTATTCCCAGGTTGTTCGAGGTCTGATGACTCTGTACTGGCACCACCAGCAAGGGCTGGAAATTCACTTCTTGTCTGCACACAGAGATGGAGTTTGAGGCAAAACTGAGTACTTAAAACAAAAGTCATAGAAAGAGGAGAAATTGATTTTACCACTTTTTGGCATAACGTAGATTTTTTTTTTAGGATGTAGAGGTAAAATAACAACCTAATTGTTAGGTATAGTGACTTATGTAAGCTGAAAGTGAAGCAACTGCCAAAGGCTCTGTTGGGTGTGGAGTTCAAACAGGTTCAACTGGTATTAGAACAGCTTCGAGGCATGAAAGAATTTAACAGTAAAGAGGGATTGTCTAAGCTTTGGGAGACTCAAAACCCAATCACATTTACATTTTTTCAGGGGAAGGAAAAATAGTTCACTGTAGTTTAGGTCAGTCTCCATTTTAAACCTTTATTTTTACAATTTCATGATTTATTTTTCCAGGTGTTTTCAAAATTCCAGCTTTAAATACAGATGCTATAGCAACCGATGGCAGGTTTAGAAAGAACTCCTTGACACGAGGCCTTTGACACTTTCAATGTCCTGCAACCACAGGAAAAATGAAATATATTAATTTCCCTGTGATTTTCACATGATGGTTCCCCAACATTTTGATTATTGAAAGTGTATGATACTCCCAGAGGTCATGGATCTCTAATTTAAAGATAAACTGAAATCAGAACCCTAACACCAGATAGCTTTGGTCCTTTTCCTCTACCCTCCATAGAAGGGTATCCTATCATAGTCCATTATGTATTACTGACCTGGTCAAAAATCACAAGCTATGCCCAGGAGAAATTTTCTAGGGGATTTCTTGATATTTAGAATGTACCTTCAAAATATTATTTTCCCCAAAACCTTTTGATCTGACAAAGTCCCTTTAAGGACTGCTCCTTGCAGTGTGCATTGATATTGCTGGGCCTGACAGAAAACCTGTGGAGTTTTACTGCTTGAATTATCATACCCCAATATACACTGGTGGATTGAAATAATGACTGTGAAGACAAAAGTTGATTCCTCCTTTTTCCCTGAATCTTGAGAGGGCAGGATAATCAACAACATCTAATCATCTTGGATGACACCAGATTTTTACCCTTTTTTTTTGTTTGGTTGGTTTTGTTTTGTGACAGAGTGTCACAAAAAAACTAATTAAAAAAAAACTAATTAAAACTGCCAGAAATTTAGGGCAGAACCCACTGCCTGTGCACCATTTTTCTTCAGAATTTACACATTCCAATTTTTTCTTGGATCCTTTTAAAATATTTGCTGTCAGTATCTGCTCTTGCTCAGATCCTTGTAAAAATGTATGTATTTGGGAAGATGTTTTCAATGACCAGGAGGCATTTAGTGGAGTACTATATTAATTAGGCTTGAAAAGAGAATGTTGTCTGCTCTCTTAAACTTTGGAAATATGATACAGGCACTCTAGTTCCCTTTGACATGCTTGATTCAAATTCAAGTCACTACAAATGAGATTCTTACATGCCAAAAACGTACAGGACATCAATATTATCCCAGGACATTCAGGCAGTTGACAACAGTTCATGGATCAGTATAATCAAGAGTAAAAACATGTTTTTCAAATTTCTATTAAATGCCTGTTGTCAGTAACTTAGAACTGGAGGTGCATAACATTTCTGTTTAGAGATCTCTGGGTAATTATCTGCTCTGAGTTTCCCATATATTTGTTTTAATCAGACTTTTTATCCTTATGATGCAACAATGTTCCAATTAGAAAAAAATACACCATAAAAATTATGCATAAACAATTCTTCTTATTCTAAAATGCGTGAGGGTCATGGATTAATAGATTACAGTGTGAAACGTTGTTATATATGTATTTGACACACTAGATGAATGATAAAACTGCATTATTTTCAAAAATACTGACCTGGAACAAACCATGTTTAACCAAAGGACTGGTGATTCATTTTTTAACTAATGCATCAGAATGAAATCAAGAAAAAGAAAGGTAAATGTTGATTTCTTACTTGAATCTGTGAAAATCTAGATGTATTTGCAACTCCAGCCCAATCTAATGATCTAATGCTAGAGAGCAAGAGGTAGCTTCTTTTTTTTTGGTCTTTTGTCACTTTGCAAAATGTTTTTCCACTGAATAACATTTGAGTCTAAAATAAAGGTTTTCTTCAGTTTTGTACATGGCTAAATGAAATATCTGCAAGCTGAGCTCATGTGCTTTTAAGAAAGGATTCTCAACATTACTTAAGGAGCAATATTCAGACTCAACAAATTCACTTCAGGTTCCCCAAACCTGCAGTCACTGTTACACAAGCAAGTACCCAAACCACCCAGCAGAGCCCATGTCCTCTCCACCCTTTTGCAGAAGCCAGACCACTGCAGCAGCCACTGTAGGCAAAGAACCTGGGGCCAGTGGGATCATGAGCCTCTTCTAGCATTTACTGCCTTGATCTCTTGGCCAAGAGGAGCAGACCAAATGTGGGTTCCTAATGCTGATACTACTGTTACACCCAAGAGGATATTGTCACTGCCTCAAAAAAAAATAAAAAAAAATCAAATATTAAGATAAGGAGAACCATTTCCCTTTTCTAGTTCATGCTTCCCTTCACTTTTCCCTTGCAACAAAATAAATTCAGAGTTGAAACCTCTCCACTGAACTTTATTATTTTGATGGAACAGTATGGAAGAATACTGAGTCACAGACATTTTTTCCTCAACAGGATGCAACTGCAGCCCTGGGAAAGCAGCAGAAAACACCTCCTGTGTCCTTGGGCCAGGCCTGGAAAAGCAGAAGGAGTTGAAGAAAACAAGAAAACAATCAAGAATGACAAGAGTGTATTTTGAGACTTGCCGGCATGAGCAGAGGTGATGTCCACCTATCAGAAGATGGACTAAGACTGATGGACAAGAATACCCAGCCAGTGATGGGTAGCAGAGACACACATGGACAGTAGCAGAATAGTGTAAAAGTTTAACTGTGTGTGAATAAAGTGCTTTTGCCTTTTACTTGTCCTGACAAAGTCTTGAGCCTGTGTGTTTATTCGACCGTCACAACAGAACTGTGCTTTTTAACAAAAAGCTGCTCCACTGGAGGATTTTCTCCCTGCCATCGGTAGTGAAGAGCAAGTTGCTGTATCAACACAGAGATACAGCCAGGAACACAATGGAAAAGCCCTAACAGACTACAGGGCCCTGGTGTTATGGTATTGTTGTAACCTTTTCATGTGTGTAAGCATTGCTGAATTTAGAGCACTTCAGGGAATTCCCAGTTGCAGAAATTCAGGGCTAAGATCCCATCTGACAGATGCAAAGGAATGACTTGTAAAAATAATGTGAAATAAAAACAGGAGAGAAAGAGTTAAAATGCACACATTGTAATCTCAGCTTTGAGCCTCTCTGTATTATGTTAAGGTTAGAAAATAAGCAAACAATTGGAGAGAGCAGCTGATGGGCAATGAAGTCTTAAAGCCTGATAGACTCTGCAGTCTGTTCCTGGAAATACGTTTGGACACTCATCTCACTCCTCGGTCTGGCCTCAGACACTGGTGAGAGGCATGTGGATGAAATTAAGGAACTTAGAAAATGAGAACGGAAGAGCTCCTTTGCAATGGGAGCTGGGATTTATAGATTTATAGATTTTTTTTTTATAAAGAAGGCCAAAAAACGTTATTTTCTTATCAACTGGAGGCATGAAATAAACAAAAAAGCCTAAAGGAATTAAGTGTACAATTGCTATTGACTTCAAGGCAGGCTGAACACTGCTTCCCTTAGCTTCTTGGATAATAATGGGCTTTATTTCCAATTGTTCTATTGCAACATCATTAATTTAATGCATGGAGTGCAGCCAGTGAGAAAAACAGTTATTGTCAAGCCACCTATGAGGAGCAATAGAACATAATTCTGAACATTTATTCCAAAAACCAATCTGAAGTCCAAGCAAAAGATAATAATGACCATATCCTGGTAAAGAAGGGAGAATTTTTATCTAATAGAAATAGTTTCTGATGAAATATTTTACAAGACACATTCAAAGGAAGTTTGAAATCCTGAAGATATGGAAAACAATGGCAGTAATCCCACTGGCTTTAGTGAAGCTACAACTTCAGTGCAAGATCCTCAAACCAGGGTCCAAGTTAATCAGAAATCTTAGCTCTTTTAATCACAGGCCAGTTTTTTTAATGATTTATTTGCTAAACCTGAACCTCTTCAGTTTCCACTTGAAATATATACTATATATTATACATATTCCAAGAATATCTGTAGGACAGATGGACAGATGCCATTTACAGTATAAAGAAATTAATCAGAACTCAGAGTCAATTGAGATGAAACTTTTTCATTGAAGATGAAGAAAATGAAGATCAGTTCTGTCTTTGTATATCTAAATTTACTACCTTTGGCTCAGAGGGAAGGTTTTTATGAGCTTCACAGCCTATCCAAACCCAGAAAACACTGAAAATCTCTCCAAGAAATTTATCTAAATGTCACAACATTTTCCATACAATTCCAGGAAAACAGAATAATTTGATCCTTAAAAAGTCATTGGAATTCTTATAGGAAAAAAATTCTGAGCAGATCTACTGCTGTAAGTTAACTTATCTGCATTGATTTTGCTGACATTTTACTCCTTTGCACCAGACCCCTTTTTAAATTTCCTTTAATTTGCATAGAATTTGCCTTTTCCTCATAGGCTCATGAACCCAAGAACCCTGAAGCACATTCCAATAAGATTATATTTCTTTTAAAAGTACAGATGCAACTTACCTGTGAAATTTCCACATTTTAAATGAAAATTGTAAATAATATGATCACTTTGTTGTTTCCAGTGTACTTGTTTCTATTTGATGTCATGACAAGAAGATTCAGATAATGACGCCTTTTGTTTTCAAAAACTAACCATAACAGCCTTGAGGTCTGAGAAATCTCCTTTTTACTGGGTGTGGCTTTACCAGTTAACAGAACACAAAATAGCCAGCAAGAAATCCCTGAGATTACGGTTGTGTTGACACTGACTGTATGGATTTATTTCTGCAGAAAATAAAGGGAAATATGAAAAGAGATATACGAGACTCACCTAAACATAGTCTGAAATAAAAAAGCCTTATGCACAGCACAGCAGCCAACCCCTGGGTTTATGGCAGTTTCATATGGGAACACCTGTAGGAGAGGGCGGCATCACAGCTGCCGGCTATTAACCTTTCACATTAGTATCAGTTCATCAGTAGCAATTCCTGGGTGAGAATTACATTTCTTAACTGGAAGTTTGCGCTCTTAATATGCACAAGATGCTTTTCTCACCAGGTTTTGAAATGCCGCAGTGGTTGAGGTTTAGTTCAGATCTTTACTTGTGGCTACATTTTTATTTTGCAAGGTTGTTGTTGTTGTGAGTTATTTTTAGGACTTTTTCCCCAATCATTTAATTATTGATTTTCTATCATAGTTTTATTTATTTTTAAAAAAAATTATCAAAGCTGGACTTGTTGGAGAGTGTGGGTGTGGTTATGTAGAGACCATGGACTGTGAATCTTGTATCATCCTAAAGATGTCTGAGCTTCAGGCTGTCTTGACATTGGCTGAGCTCATGATCTGAGAAAAGAGGTTAATTTAATTCCATGTAAATTACAGACACTGCAGTTCCTGTTTGCTTCCTCTTGAACTAAATCTTATAGAAACAGGGTTTATACTTCTTATTTATAAGAGACTTTATCACAGTAGTGAAACTAATAGTGAAATGTGACCTCTGAGGAGGGAATTGGCTTATTTAATGTTACGATAATAAGTCTAAAAATACCTAATGGGATGATGTACAGAATCCTATGGATGCATAATTGAAGGATAAAAGACAATGAATACAAGCTTCAAAACAGAAATTCTTCTCGTGTTATGATTTTATTTTCAATGATGAAGATGGTCAAACATCAAAAAAAAAAAGGTCCAGTTTGCACAGACTCTGTACTTTGAGATATTCAACCCTGAAGTGGTCAAGGTCCTGGGCACCTGCTTTAACAAAACCTTTTTTTGAGCAAAGAGTTAGATCGTATAACTCTGGATGTTCCTTCTGGCCTAACATGACTCTACAATTCAGACTCTTCTGTATATTCTAGGATTAGAGGTATTAATTTGCTACACCATGAATGAGAATGTATGTGTTTTGTTGATGTTTTGTTTTGTCTTTTCAATCTAAAATATATTTTTGAACTATTATTCTTTTAGATTTATTTGGTTATATGGACAGGAATGCTCAACTTTGTTTCTGCTCAGATTTCTTTTTTTTTTAAACAAGGGTTAAAAATGGTGGCCAGATGAACATGCTGGCTTCCAGTTTTCTATAAGCAAATACGGGGTCCAGGACATGGAGGGTTTTGCAACCGTTCTTTAAAGAAAGTGTCTGGAAAAAAGGGTATTTTATAACCACTGGAAAATTTACAGTAACACATTTCAGGTTTGTGATAAGCGTTACTTGTTCATTAAAGAGAATCAAGGTTAAATCCTTCAGGAAATGCTGCAGAGCTGTATATTTTTAAAATATCCCTTAATAAAACCACAGAAATGTTCTATATTTCACAAAATATTTGTTGCATGACATTAGCTGAAAGCAACACCATCAAAGCTGTGGGAAAGAGGTATATGAGAATACCAACAGCGATATGAAATTATTTCACTTGCAAGGTTTCAATTTCCAAATCTACTGTAACAAAGCAAAATGTGGAAAACAAATCCATCAACTGTGAATCAGTGGTTCAAAATCCTACTTTTCACTCCGGAGTTAAGCTAGATAAAGAGCAGGAGTAAAAGAGTATGAATAACTCCAGTTGCTTACCATTCTTGTCAAACACATCTTCGGATTGTCAGTTATAATACATCCAAGTGTTTCCTGTAAGCTTTTATATTTTAGCTTGAAAAATATGTGAAAATATTTTATGGGATTTAAAATTAAGATCAACTTAAATGTCCGAAACATTAATACTACCACGGAACCCTCCTAAGTGGCATCAATTACTGAAAGGGCTATTGAAAACTCCTACATTTCTCAGGCTGTGAGCAGCAGTGTCTGTTCTTCAGAAAATATCATGTTCCATGATATACATCATTTTCTCTTAAGACTGGGTTGGAAGGGACTGAGATCATCCAGTTCCATGGGCAGGAGAATCTACTAGTCCAAATTGCTCAAAGCCTTGAACACTTTCAGGGATGGGACATCCACTGCTTCTCTGAGCAACCTCTTTCAGTGCCTCACCACTTTAACATCTGATATTAACCTGCTCTTTTTCAGTTTAAAGCCATTCCCCAGCAATTATAATAACAACTATCAATGCCAGCTCTAGGTTTTGGGAATGCTGATATTTTTTTTGGTTGTAAAAGTCTACAGGGAAATATTCACTGGGTTGGATCTCCTGATCATACAGCCCAACTCATTTACTCCTTGTGTTTATATCTGTGTGCAAGGTGAGAGCCTCAGACTCCCAATTTAGCAGGTCTCAGGCAATGGAGAATCTCCACAGAAAGCTTCATGAGGAATGTAGAGGCAAAAGATCTTTAGTGTATTTCTTATGGCCTCCTGAGAACTTTTAAAATAATTTAATTGTTGATTATTCTGATAAATGGCAAAATTAAGTTTCTGGTCTCATAGAGATTGACTGTCTGAGATCCACCAGTGGCAGAAAAAGTGCAACATTGCCATCTACATTTGAACACAGTCACTCAGAAAACACTGCCATCTTTATCCAGCCTTTAGTTCAACACCTTCATCTCCCCCACTGAAACAGAGCTCCCTTGGTGATATTTCTTTGTAGCTGGGCCATCTTTACGCATTGGAAAGACTTCAATGGGTGCAATATCATGCTCTTCAAGATTTACATTCGAAATAGTTTAAGATTAAAGGAAACCTATTTAACTAACTATGTAACCGAAGACAAGTGATTTTGAGCCCAGCAGGCAGTGTGGGAGGGTAAAAGACTGTGCAAATGAGTAAGTGATATGGGGAAATTCTCTGTGCTTTTTGTATCTCCTCTTAGCATAAGGATAACTGATGCCGAGGAAACAGAAATCATGTCATATGTTGGATGCTTTCCAGAGAAATGGAGAAAAAGTCTAAAGCAGATTGACTGGAATTAGTGGAAACATGTTGATATAAAGGTCTAAAAGAATACAATCCTGGTTGGTAAACATATGTTTGAGGATTTCATCCTAAGGAGAGGAAGAAAAATACAGCTTGAAACTCACAGGCCCACATTCCTCTTTGGTAGTTGTTTCTACCTGTGAGTAATTTAAATCAGACACTCCTACCAATTCCTATGAAGCACGTTGATAAATCCAGCTCATGGCAAGATCCCCTGTTGGTCTGCTAAGAGCACCCATGAACATTAAATTCTGATCCTTGTGGTGTTTAAAGCCTTCTCCAGGAAGGTCATTAAAAATAGTGATTACTGAGCCTTGTGTTCCTCGCTGACAAACCTTAATGTCATTACTTGGTCAAATGCTATGGATCTTAATTATGTAAATTGAAGCTAATTGATCTTCAAATGAAATTGACCTATGCCCAGGTCACTGACGATGTGGCTCTGTGAATAAGTGGTCTTCACTCAGCTTGGAGTCAAACCCTCTCAGAATTTTTGTCAAATCAAAACCACTGACAAATTTCAACTCAGATTAACATCTAAGTTTGCTTTAGGAAAATCTACATGATTCTGATAAATACGGTCTTCTCACATGTTATGTGAGATGTCTCTTCAAATATTTATGCCTATAGGTTGTAGAAGAAAGAACAAAAATTTTAAAGGCATCAGCAGCTGAATAAGACAAAGCCTTGTAACAAAATATTGTATCAGACAAAAAAAGAAAAAAAACCCACAAAACAAAAACAAACAAACAAAAAAAAAAACCAAAAAAAGAGAACTGGTTTCAACATTGAAATATTTGAGAATGAATGGAAAACAGAAGTGGGGTTTGGTTTTGGTTTGGTTTTTTTCATGTTAACTTATATTTTTCCCCAAAAAAGTATTTAGTTGCTGAATTATATTCTAAAATCTAAACACAAAAGCAGTGTTCATTTCAAGTCAGCTAATTTTTTCTTTCAACATATTACTTTTTTTTATATTTTGAAAGGAAAATTTGGTTTTGTCTTTCATAGTGTTACACCAATCTCCTCAGCAGTTTAACAAATGTCTTTAAAACCCCATCTGTTCTTACACTGATTATTCTATTGATTCTGTTCACTTCCATTACGTATACATTGATTCAATCCATGTTACTTCATTACTAAGAAAATTTATTGAAAGGGAAATATGAGTAGTTACTGCTTCTTGACACCTCAGGTTTACAAGATTTAATAGTACTCAACCCAAATATTTTCATCGCGGTGGTAGAATTAATAATCATTTCCATGAGTTGAAACTTAGCTGCTGACATAACAAGAGAGACCACTAAATTGTGTCAGACAAGCTGAGAAGATTTGGGCAAAATTTTTATTTAGTGTCACCTGATATAGTTGTGTTGGGTTCAGCACAGTTATATATATATTTGTCCTCGATGAAAAGGTTTTATTTATAGGACTGTTTCACTGTGTGGAGCTCCTTAACAGATTCAAATGTAAAAATTTGTGTGTATGTTTATATTTATACTTACGTATGCATGTATGACCGTGCGTACCTTGGACCATGAAATGTTGCATTATTGCATTATGTCAGTAAGAAGACAATGTTGTCAGTTACTTTTTTTGAAGTTACAGAACACCCTTGTTATTTTTCTCCATCACTGAGAAAGGCTTGAAACTGAGCTCAGAAGCAGAAGTAAAAGAAACAATATGCTATATGTGTTCCTGGAATTCCTGCAAGCCATTGCTTTGAACTCTTAGGGTTTGACAATATTGATTTAAAACAACAGGCTGCACAATGTCATGTCACATATCATTTGCACTTTGTGTAAGATGATAGAGTGTGGACGTGTGTGTGTGTGTATCCTCTGTAGTTTATAAATCAGATTAAGTTCAGAAAAGCAAGCATTAATTTCTGATGGCTGGGTTAAATTTAAAAAAACTAACTGGACACCCAACAGTGAACACATTCCTGGTGAAAATATCATTGAGTTATGAAACTATAAATTTAATCTTAAAAGTCTAAGTTTCTAGTAATGAAGACCAGCTTGTTCTGAACTTTTGTACTGTTCATAAAATTCGGATCAGTAAAATGAACCCTTGGAAGTACTGAGTCTAGCTGACAATGGAAAACTGAGGTGTTAAATATAAATCATGGTACAAGGGAATCCAGGAAAATAAACTAAGGTTTTTTTTTCTATAAAAACATTATAGAGCCATTTTATAACAGAAGCAGCTTACAGCATATGATCACAGTTTAACAGCTGTTGCCAAATTAGGTGAAAGCTCTGATAGAGAATTTGTTAATGATTTTATTTAGGCCTCACAGGTAGCCCAAATCGGTCAGAAATTGAGAGGAACACTGATTAAATATGATCCTATTGTTAGTATTTTGATTACAATAACAAATAGTTGTCACACACCTCAGGCTTGGGAAATGCCACAAGACTATTGCAGGGTAATAGAGGGTCAAAAGGAGAACTGGAAGAGGCAAAAGCACGACAAAGCATCATCCCTTTTTTATAAGATGCAGAGAGCTTAAGGAAGACATTTTCTAGGATACTCAACTCCACGTCCCTGGTTTCTCCATGTTGAAGTGGAAGAAATAAGTAACTCCTGTAGGCAGTTAATTGCTCTCTACTTTAGGCCTTCCAGACAAAGTCCTATGTGAGGGCAGAAACCAGCAACAAGGAGCCTGGCCAAGATATCTGCAAAGCCTTGGACAAATACCTGAAGGCAGGAAGCCTTCCAAGGACGATAAGAACTGATCCCTTATCCCATCTGCTGACATCAACTCATCTCCAGACCTCCAAGGACTATTTGCATTTGACAAGACTTGTGGTTTCTGTGTATTCCCTGCCTTGTACCCAAAACCTGGTTGGCAAGACTCATTGTCCCCTTCCACCGTGTGTCTATGATTAATGGATGAATGTCTCCTGCTCTGTTTTCCCTTAGTTAACATAATGTATTCTCTGGATTAGCTTAGCCCGTCCCTTCTTTAGCATAGCCCAACCTTCTAATTACACCAAACCTATATTATACCGAATACTTTTGAATAAAGTGTCTTTGTCTTCCCCCTGGGACAGAGACCGTAGTTATTGACCGTAACAGTCCTAAGGGCGCGTGCCTTGAAGGAGTGGAGGTGCTGGGCTGTGGTCCATGACACACTCGGCATCAGTCTGCCAAATGACTGACTGGGTGGCTCAGGCAGGGCACACAGTTGTGCCTCTGTGTCACACGCTGCTACAAGCAAGGCTTCCAGTCCTCTCCCCCCTCCCAGAGGTGTCCTGTCCTTTGTCCTCTCAGGCAAGAATCTGTTTTTTTCTGAAACGTTTTCACCTCTTGTGAAGTGTTCAAGTATGTACTAAATTAGAGAATTAAATCTGTCTCTCAAGACAGTGTGACAGTCACCTGCGTGCGAGTTATTTTATCCTTCTCTCTCTTAGTTGTTATTTTTAGTCATGTTGCAACAAGAGCTACACCTCAGTGAGGTTTATTGTTTGAAGATTAGCCAGTGAAGGTATGTTTTGTAGGTTCAAATCCTTTAAGTCAGATTTGAATTTGAGCTATCTAATCTAATGTCAGAGCATTCTGTGTGCTGAGTTATTTACTGTGAAGGGAAAGTGGGTTGTTTTCTTTTTGCATGGAAGGATTTACTATATAAGTAATTCTTATCTTCTCCTGGGGGTTTCCAGTTTGACTGTAGGTACTTATTCACTCGAAGTTTTCGGCTTTCTGTTTTCAGGTGCTTATTTTTTGCTCTTCATTATGTGGAAAATTGATGTGACTACTTCAGAGGCTGTAAATTCCATTGGGAGGTCATATACATAAAATATACCACCTCTAGTATCTAAGCACCCTTAATATGCCCTATTATTTGTGATCCCCTAGCTTGTGGCTACCTGCTATGGCATCGAGGAATTACAGAAAATCCTCCGGTGACATTACAACCTTACCCTGGTCTCTGAGGTCTGCTTGGGTTTGAAAAGCATCAGCTTTTCATTGGAGGATCTGGGTCTTATTCACATTTTGTATTTCAAAATACAGCCACAGAAAAGTGAGTTTGTAGGATTGTAGGATACCTACCCTCCCCACTCTCTCCACACCTATTTAACGTCTGACTCTTGGAGATTTTTTCTCCCCGAAATTAACCTATTCTTTTACAGTACTTAAAATAATCCAAATCCATTGAGCCACTCTCCCAGAGAATACTTGATGTGACCTAGATATTAAAAGACACCTTTATTTCCTGCAGAAAAAGTTGTATTTTGCACTGTATTTATATTATATTATTTATTTT
>VWZG01002906.1:784029-835952 GCA_013396735.1 Grallaria varia | reverse complement strand
ATCTGTGGAAACTAGTCTCATTCTCCATGGAAAAGAAAAGTCTGGGAAGGAGTGTAGATGAAATTTTCAGTGTTAAGAAAGGGAGATGAGTGAAAATATAAAGCAAGCTCAAAGGGTGGGCTTTTGTTATTATTTCTTAGAGGGGAAAACTAAGGGACTAAATTGAAATATTAGGTAACAATGAGCAAACAGGGACTTGGGCAGGTTTGCTTCACTCTCAGAGTAAGAGACATATGGAATAAGTTACTAGTGAAGGTAACTGAAGTACAGTCTCACAGAGATAAAGGGATACCTAAATCTGTTTCTGGAAGGGAGGATTGAAGTATAGGGTGAAAAAAGCAAGTAGGGTGGATTAAGCTAAACTATGCCAGGACAGGCATGTCAGCACATATGAACCTTTTCTCTCTCTGCAATTNTAAAAGGAAAAAAAATTAAAAAAAGAGACAGTTATTCTAATACCTATGTTTTATTATTTCACTATGTTTCTTGAGATAAGAAAATCTAATTTTTTACCATTAACACCAGCACTAATGGCAAAAATGTTTAAAACACATTTTCTTTCCAAGAAGAAATGTCAAAGCTTTTCAGACCTTTTCATCCCTGCTGATCCTGCTTATACTATAATAGTCCNTCTTTATCAGCTCACAATATCAAACTCATGCTGTCACTTTAACTCTTTTAGATCTACACATTTCCTCGCTGCTATTCAGTCCCCAGTGCATCAGTGAATTCTGCCTGGTGCATTTAGACCCTCAGGATCAGTATAATGTGTGTATGCAAGAAGTGTGAAGCAAGTGACAGACTAGTAAGGTGAGATTCNACTTGTGTTTTGCAGGATTGAGTTCTTTCTCTGTGATACAGAAAAAAATAAAAAAGTAAATTTTTCCTTTTTAATCTTAAAATTTTGATTTTACATATATATATATGCACAAATAAATATACTTACATACATATATATAGTNACATCTGCTGTTGAGCAGATGCTCACTCCACTGTAACTGGACTGAAAAAGGAATGTCTTAACAATCTATCCAAAATATTTCATTAGATGAGCTAACTTTGGCCACAAAGTGTCTCTTCGCTGAATATAAATAGAGGATAGGAAAATTCACACAGACATGGAAGTCTAAACTTTAGAGAACCAGAGTTATTCACATGAATTGACACCAATCTCAATGCTATGTCAAGAAGCAAACCCATTTAGAACTTCCATGTAAGCCACTTTAGCAACCCTGATAGAAACTGTGATTCAGAGATATCTGAATAAAAGGACTTGCCTTGAAACCAGTCAGGGAAGTCAGTATAAAGTTGCTCCAACTTAGAAGAAGAGTTTGATGACTCTGGTATGTCTGTTATAATGTCTTTGTTTCGTTTTAAGAAAAATAATTTCTCTGGGTAACACTCCATTGTGTTATACAGATGTAAGCTGCAACACAAATTAAACCCTTTCACCAGAAATGGATAATGCAAAGAAATGGATAATGGAACATAGTTCAGGTAAGGCCTTGAGCAACCTGATCTAGTGGGAGGTGTCCCTGCCCATGGCAGTGGGGTTGGGAATAGATGATCTTTAAGGTCCATTTCAACCCTAACTGTTCCATGATTCTACGAAATAATGCCTGACGGTCTCCCATGAATTCTTCAAAGTCAAAGCAGTTTGACTTTATACAAAACTCTTAAATATCTGAGAGGGATTATGGCCAACTGCTTAGATCACACAGCTAAAAGAAAATGGGACGTATGGACATAGCACAAGTAGAAGAGAATGAGAAATACTTGTTTTCAACAACTCATTTATCTGTATCTGTAGATATAACTAACTTCAAAGAGAGAATGGTCTCAGCTGTTTACCAGATCATTTTTATGCCTGATCTAGTTATCCTCAGGACTGCACAAATTACAGACTATGAATCCTTCAATAGATCTGTTTTTCCATGTTTTAGATTCCTCTCCTGGGGTATGTTAGAAATCCCTAGTGTAAATCAGATAGATGAGTAAACAGCGTTTGTATCCCAGATTCCAAGTGGTAGTCTTACACAGTAGACTGTTGAATTAGAGAAAAGGGAATAAATTAATTCATCTTGAACATGTATCTTCTCCAAATATTTTCTTTATTTTGCATTCAGCTGAAAGAGCTTGGGGTTAAATACCTAGACATACACATGGGGTTTTTGGTAAATAATAAGCGCTGTTTCTGAAGATTAAATACTGTTTTGAAAAATAAACCATCTATTTTTAGAAAAAACTTAATCTTGTAACACCTGTATTGGGTAAATTATATTCATGGAAATGCTGTGGATAATGTTAACTGGGCATCATAAGAAACTGCGTAAAATGCAAAGCTTAGTTTAATTAAGGAACTTCTCACTCTCCCATTTCTTCTGCTATTTCCCCCCACAAGAAGAAAAAAAAGTGTGAAGAAAAAGTATTTCTAATAAAAATAGGCTGGAAAATTATCAGTCCATTTTATATATACTTATAATGAAGTGTATAATTTCATAAGTTGTTCCCATCCACTATTGCACTGTTGCAATTTTAAGAATTCTATTACCTATATTGCATTACTATGTCTGAAGAACTTTAAATAGTTCTTTCAAACATCATATAAATCACTGCAATAGTATGGATGTATTTCAAATATATTTGTGACAATTAAGAGACATCCCAATACCTTTCACCTCAAAATCCTGCTGGATCACACTTACAGTTTCGCCCCTTTGTTTAGAGGCCTGATTTGATTTAGCATGTGCCACTGTGCTCTTTCATTGTCTGGAGAAACTAACAAATAGTATAAAATAATTATGTTCTGTCATTTCTCTCACTCTTACCATAGTCTGTTACGCCATCACAGCAGTGTTCTTACTAATACCCTTGGCTGCGTTCCACTCTGAGTTCTTTCTTAATAACTTCATCTCTAGGACTACAAAGATTCATAATCAGTTCCTATCCAAGTGCTGAAATTAATTTTGTAGAAATCCATCTCTGTATGTTACAATGCTGGCTATTGAAGCAATCTTGAAAGCAGACACCATGTGGGGGGAAGGAAGGAGGAGAGCAGGGAGAGAGAGAGGAAAAAAAAAAGAAGAAAAAAGAAAAGAAAAAAAAAAAGGAAGAAAATTTTGGCCCCAGCTCAGAGAAATCAAGCTGTGTTCTGTGACACACTCCAAAAAAGAGGGTGGTCTCCTCCCCACCAGAAGTCACGCAACAGGAACAGATACCCTCACCAAGCTGCTGTGTGTGCAGTTCTATGTTTCTTTAGCTCAGAGGAGAGACGCCTCTCTTGAGAGCATAAACAAGTGAAAAGGTTCACAATAGAATCTCTGAAGGCTACCAAAAACTGGGGTGGCTCAGTGATTTTAATGTCAGAGTTGTGTACCTTGGTCAATGAAGAGTTCTGAAAGTCTTAAATTATACGTATAGCAAAATGTTAAGCTTTTTCGCTTCCTTAAGGTGCTGTCTCAAGTCTCTGAAAAGGATGCGTAGAAACCTGTGTTTGTCTTAACAATCACAGAGGGCCATCTGAATATGCTGAATATATTTACTAGCAGTTGTGTACAAGACGTAAGTGGAGATTTGACCTGTTTTCAGTGTTTTCTTACATCATTATATTGGAAAACCATCTGGAAGTGCCTCTGTTCCAGATTTCTTGTAATTTCAAAGGCATTTTGAGTAACAGCTATTTGGATAGTGTAGCAATTCTGGATAATTCATGACTTCCAGATCTATGCTGAAAGAAACAGAGAATATTACAGAGCATAAGACGTGAGTCAATAGTCACTACTGAGCATGCGAGTAAGGCCTTCGTCAACCGAAGCCTAACATTAACTGAGAAACTCAGAAGTAATCTAGAAAAAAATCTTAATCTCGTATTAGTGCTGGATCAAACACTTTTGCTGTGCAGATGATGGGAAAAAAAAGGGAAAGAGTCACGAGAGCCTTTTTTTTCATTTAAGGTCCAATTTTTACCTCCATGAGTGGTGTTGTATGCACAGTAATCTGCATGTGGCTCTGCACAATTCTCTGCTTATTTCCCCAACTGGTCATGACACTACAAGTCTGTATTTAGCAAAAACTCACGGTCAAACGTCGATCTTCTTCTGAACACATGTACACAAGTATAGAGATGAACAGAGGGACTTTGCTGATTAGGATTGATTTGGAATATGGTGGGTTGAGGACAGAAAGAAGGGCCTTGTCTTAGTAAATGCTACAAAGGACAGCATTTTTCAACTCTGTTCCCTTCCATAACTAAAATGAGCATTGGATACAAGTCAAAAAAAGTGTTGTCATTCACAGCAAAGGTTTCAGTCAGCCAGAAAACATCTGGTGTCATTGGAGATGTTGCAGTTTGCATCATAAATAATATTATCAAACTTTAATGCAGAAGTGGTCAAGTCTTTTTAAATATTTCATTCCTCATGAAACTGTGCCAGGCACTGACATTGTCTGCCGGTGTCCAACTGACACACTGCAGTGGTAATAAATGGGGCACTGTCTGTCTAAGCTCCCTAGCTGAGATATGACATTAACTCTTGACCCTCAAATGAAAAGAAAACTCAGTATCTCCTGTTACTATTATAAATGTTGACTTTAGTATTCATTATTAAAGAACACATTTCGGTCTCATTCCACACTGCATGACGCGATGTATGGATCTATAACAGTTTTCACTGGTACTGTTTCTTTTCACTTTGTCTGCATCTGATAAGCCAGAAACCTTGGGGACTGAACCAAAACACAAGCACTACTGAAGGAACAGGCCTGGGACTTTTTCTGCTTCATCTCATGACACCATGATTGTGTAATGTTATAGACTAACACAGCCTTTATTTTACAGCATATGAAAATGTGAATACCTTTTTATATTCCATACACAGAGTATACACAAACAAAAAGGAAAAATTAGAAAGTTGAGAAACATTGTCCGAAACTTCAGAAAGAGCCATGGGAACAGTTCATAGGACAGATATCTGAACTAACACCTTGGTTGATATGTCCTAGGCCCTCTTCTGGGCCACTTCATGGTCAGGATGAGCTGTTGTAGTTTCCAGTGATGAACTTCTTGCTCAAACCACACAAAACTAGGTTGCCTGGTCAAGAGTTCCTTATGTCCCTCTGTAACACATAAAACAAAAACAGGGTTATTAAATACAGCAGTCAGAGGCAAAAATTTACGCTTTTCTTTCAAAAATACCCACTTTGAAATTTGGAGAAGAAAATTTCATGACATTAGACCAGCTCCTGTTACCTCATTACAAAGCATTAACAGTTTAATCCATGAATAGCACAATTACAGGAATTACTTGTGAAAGCTCTATTTTTTAGTTTTACTAGTCTGACAAATAGACATCAAAGACATCCTTTTTTCTTATGAGAGCAATGGATGTAGAAATTTGGAACTGGAAGGGTGTACTTCAGCAACCAACAAGAGAATGCTAATTTTTCTGTCTTGGACTACATTTTTATGAATGACTTTATCATGGATAGTAGGGACTGTCTGGCTGCTGAATTGCTGTCCTTAGAGGCATTGTAGAGAAAGAGGGTTTGTCACATATTTAAATTAAATCAAAGTTTTTATTGTCTCTTAAATATTGCCATCTAAACTCAGATGAGAGAGAAATGTATTCTGGTTTCTACTGAAAAAATGTGTAATGACCATTGCTGTACTTCTCAGCTGAGGCCAGACTTTTGTTATTTTGATCATCTCCTTGTTGCAGGTGGTACTCCAGAAAATCCCAGGAAGATAAATTTTTATTCTGTCACCAAAGGGACATACTTAAAAATCCCAGATTGAACTGGGTGAAATGTTTAGCCAAGAGAATGCTCTCATTTTGCAGGGATACACATTTTTTGGTACCCCAAAAGAAGGCCAACCCTTGTGTGCTAATCAGGCTGGAAACCCAAGTAGTCACAGGAAATATCACCAAGTCCATGTGCAGAGCAGTTATACTGGTTCACCTGCAGAACAACTGCAACAATCTATGTTATTTACCTAGGCATTTAGAAGGTGTTCAATTACACTACATAAAACTAAGGCAAAAAAGGAACATTCACCACCCATGAATTTGTGAACTGGGCTACTGTGTTTTAATGAAGTTTCCCTGCACCTTATGCTGAGTTTAAGGCAACATAGAAAAGACTGGTCTGAAAGAATGTGACAAATAAATACAACATTCCTAAAGGTGACCTGTTCTACAATACACATTAGCTTATCTTCTCTCCTTATGGAAATAGATTGATTCTGCTAGTTCATTATGCTTATTTGTAACACAGACTGATCCATGGAACCACATCAGAGAACAGCATTAGGGCCAGGATACAGAAATGCTTCCATGCTGAAATAAGTTGACAATGCGGAAATAAATGACCCTGGAGAGGCAAGACCTCAGAATCGTATTCAATTCTTATACATCCTTGCATAAAGAATTTGTAGGCAATTAGCAGAGATATTCTAGATGTTTCATACCTTTACTTTTTTTCCTGTGTATGCTTGAAAAATTGATGATACACTAGCAGAAATTTATCAGCACCACTGAGCCAGATTGCTGCCCTTCTAACCAGAAATTAGTCCCACTAATGTCAAAGGGTTGATGGATATCTTCAGTAGCAGTAAAGAGTTCACAGCCTTGCCCACAGAAATAGGCTCTTAAATCAGAGCGTGTTCTTATCTTTGAACTTTGAGTAGCCATTGACTCTTGGGCTGTTCCTGCTCATCAGCTGAGAGCTATCTGGGTCTGCAGTTAGCCCTTACAATTACAATTCTCAGGAGCATTTCCCCTGCTGTCTTCAAATCTGTCACAGGTTACTCTTCTGGGCTTTATATGGCCATTGAGCTGGCAAATGCACTCATGCTGACTGCAGAGACACGGGTGAAGATTGCTCCAATATGAGACAGAGCAGCTCAGCAGAACGTGGCTCTGCTAAAGCATTGAACAACAAAGTAAAGTTAAAGCATTCCCTGACAGGGGTTTCCTTGCCAGTGCACCAAGACCACAGCTGGCCTGCCAGTCTGTTCACCTGTTTCCAGCTCTTGTGTGTATCATGAATTCCTTAGTTAAGGGAAAAATGTTCCTCCCTTCTTTATACAGCTGACTAGCACGGGGCTTTAAACACCACACAAATTCAAATGGTGAATGCGAATGATAACTTGTGAATATGTTGCTCTCCAACACAACCATCAAGAGCAAGACTTCAGGAACTTGAACCCGTCACACATCATAGAGCAAAGGGCTTTCATTTCTCAGTCTGTACTGATTTAAAATGTCACCCTTCAGAGTTATATTCCCTACAAAAACCTTTCAATGTGTAATTTCACCTTTGCAAATGCAGCTTGGGAGTTTGTGAACCAGGGTCACTTTATTCTGCTGAGTACAGCTAAAAACCGTAACAAAGTACTGGAGTGTTACTGCAGTCTTGCACAATTATTTTGTATTTTTTGCTGCAAAGCATAGTGAATCATGTAAAACACATTGTTTTGTTTTGCAAGACACACTTCTTACTGAATGACGTGTGCATAAAATATGTTGGAAACCAGTACATTATTCTGCAATGGGACTCCATTTTTGATGGGAGCTTCTAGGGGGTACACTAATACTGATAATAAATAACAGGAACAAACCCAGTGTACAAGCTGGTTTTAGAGTCACAAAAATATCTTAGGGGAGATGAATTACCTTCATGTATGTTTGATATTTGGCTCTCTCCTGTCATTGTGAATAAATGAGTCTTTCAATTAGGAATTGGACTGAGTCCACCAATTCATGTCTCAATGCAATCTCCTCAGTGATGAAGACAACCAAATGGCCATCAGATACTGGCTGATTTGTAACTGTTATATAGAGATGAAGAATCAGCATGCCCTTCATTCCAACATGAAGAGTTTTGTATATAAAAATGGAGATAAAAGAAGTAACCTTTTTTCTTCTTTTTTCCTTGAGGGGTTTTGTTTTTCTAATAGCCAAAACAATAACTAATTTAATTCATTTTATATGAAATTCATCCACAATAACAACATAAATCTGATATCATAGACTACACAATTATTAATAAGCATCAATATTCATGTGGGGTTTATCGTGTATCACACTGTTAGAGTAAGGATTTGTTCTAACGAAGTTTAGTTCTCCAGGCATTGCTAACTTTCTTTATACTAAAGCCATTTAAATTCTGATTTTGAAAATCGTGTTCACATCAGTAATGCCTAGATCCGAATGCTTTCCATATGAGGAAAGACCAAATACATTAGGATTCTTAAGCTTGGGAAAAAGACGACTGATAGGGGGAAATGACAGAGGGCTTTAAGTCATAAACTATATGCAGAACGTGAACAGAGTGAATATTCACTCCATCTCAAAGCACAAGAACTAGCAGACATATAATGAAAGCATGAAGAAGTAAGTTATACACCAAAATGGAGTATTTATTTCCACACAATATATAATTACGTTATGGAGCTCATGGCCACAGGATTTCATGGAGGTAAAAAATATGCATGGATGTAAAAAAGAACAAATTAATGGAAAGTTAATCAACTGGTGTTACTAAACATGACTTGCCAGAAAGAAATTTGAATCAGGGAGCTCTGAAACCACTGAAAAATCTGCTAGACCGAGATATTTTGGATATGTCTTTGTTTCTTTCCTCTTTGCCTACATGTCTTCTACCGCTGAGTCTCAGAGACAAGATGGTAGCTGTGGAGGAACTTGGTCTGGTAGGCCTTCTCCCCTCTACTGTAAATGTCCTACAGGATGCCTGTCATCTCATCCATCAAACAGATATGTACTGTGTAAATGCCTATGGGAAAGTCCTCTTCATAGTAAGTAGGAGCAACAGACACTCCTGGAGCACAGAAGTTTGGACTGTTTCAACTGTCTGT
Organism: Grallaria varia; assembly: GCA_013396735.1. Taxonomy (NCBI): domain Eukaryota; kingdom Metazoa; phylum Chordata; class Aves; order Passeriformes; family Formicariidae; genus Grallaria; species Grallaria varia. Next base: position 827,077 of record VWZG01002906.1, on the reverse strand, counting down.
GTCAGGGAGGAATGAATTGAACTGTAAACATACACATTTCTACCCACCAACACTGAAGAGAACAGAGATGTCTATGTTAGATGAGGGGACGTATTATATAGGTTGGGTCAGATACATATGAATCCTATCACTAAATCTTTATGCAGAAGACAAGCACAAGATTTTTTTCTTCTAGCTCCCATATTCGTGCCATATTCTGTATTCAATCAGTGGAGGAAGTTACTACAGAAAATGAAAGAACAAGGATCTGTCTCAACATATTACTCTTCAGCAAAAGTATCGTAAAAAAGAGTCCATAATCTGGACCAATTTTTATAAAACATCTACACATGGTCTTCAGTCCCATTGAAATTATTAGATTTAAGACTGTGTTTCAGATCTTTGCTGAACTGGGACCAGCATGAAATATGGTAGAATGAAACCCACCAAAATATCTGGGACATTGAAATATAGTTCAGCCCCATTAATTGCAAGTCTCTGTTTCAAGTAGAGCTGATCTGACAAAAGAGAAGCAAAATTACTCCAGTATATAAAAAGGGTTTCCACAGTGCTGTTAAATTCTGATATAAATTATTAAATCCCACAGAGATTTTTTAGATCAAAGGAACTTGGTACTTTCATTATGTAGCCACTTCTATAGAGAAAAGAAATTGCCAAATATCCTGCAAGGCAGATGTGAAAATATGATCTTTTAAAGCAATAGTGACTTCGTGACTTGTGACTTTCTTGCTTTCCTTTTCTTTTTTTTTTTTTCCCCGTGCATCCAAAAGCTCTTTGGATGTACTATAGCGAGCTGCAGAACCAACGTACAACGCGCAAACCTAAGCTGTGCTTCTGGTGTTGCCCATGTACCACAGTTTTGGAGTGAACTGGGCAGGTATCAGGAGACACTGGCAGTCTTTTCAAACTACATTGTTACTTTTTCTAATTACAAATTTAACCATTTCCGTGTGTCCCTGTAAAAAGACAGGCTGCAGTTTCAAAGACACTATCCAGGATATGGACTTCAATCTTCTATTTCCATGAAACAATTTCTTAGCCATCCAGACGCCAAATCTTTCTCAGGGGAAAAGATATAGAGTCATAGAATCATTAATGTTGGAAAAGATGTTTAAGATCCTTAAGTCCAACCATTAACCCAGTGGCACTGTGTTCACCACTAAATCACATCCTCAGGTGCCATATCCACTTGCCTTTTGAACACCTCCAAGGATGGCTATTCCACCGCTTTCCTGGGCAGCCTGTTCCAATGCTTGACTACCCTTTCAGTGAAGAATTTTTTCCTAACATCCAATCTAAACTTTCCCTGGTGCCACCTCAGGCCATTTCCTCTCCTCCTGTCACTTGTTACCTGGGAGAAGAGACTGACCATCACAGGGCTACAACCTCCTTTTAGGTAGTTGTAGAGAGTGAGAAGGTCCCTCCTGAGCCCCCACATTTGGGATATTTTATTTTTATGAATTAACACCATTACAAGAAAACATTTTTACACCTTCTGCTTAGCATAAACCAAAGGTAAAAGAAAAGGTCAATTGACATTGTGAAGAGGGACACTCCATTGACAATGTGGAATTTTGACTTCTAGTCTAATTTTCTTCAATTAGCATTTACTGGAAAACACAAAATAGGCCTTTAACTGAGGAAAAAAACACCCCTGTGAGTCTCTTTTTCTTAAGAAGCTCTAACCATTAAATGACACAGTTACATTTTATTTATTTTCTTCTAACTCACTCTTGAGGACAGTAAATCTTGTATCCATTTCCCCGTTGGAGAGGTAGGAAGTGCCTCTGCCCTCCCACATTAACCCTCTTGACATAAATTCTGGTTGTCATTCACCCTCCTGGGAACGAGGAAATACGGGTCTGATCCCCTCTGTCTGAGGAAGGAAGGGAAACCAGTTTCCTCACTTCCTGTGAGAGTGGTCTAAGTGGTGCATTATTATATTAAAGGCCACCCCTGCAATTACTTACTGATCCAATGTCCACACATTAGGCCTTGTCTCAGGTGGATTTCGTAAGAGTCGTCATCTTTCTACTCATTAGAGGCACTTTAATGGGCCATAGGCCATCAGTCAAAGGCTCAGATGAGGAAGTAGCTTTTTGCCTCAATATTGATCAGGTTTAGATAGAAAGTAAACACTGAGGCATCAGCTCACCTTCCTGTTTGATTCTCTTGCCTTGAGATGTTCTAAAGTTCTAAATTTTCTACACAGACATCTACCAAAAGAATCTGTGCCCTTCCAGGCTGGAAGAAAAACCCACACAGGATACTCAGCCTTGTGAAAAGGATCCAGACACGTATGTTAATAAATGTAAAAAAATCTCTGAATTTCTCAGGTTAGGGCTGTTTTCAGCTAAACCTGTAGTAGAAACAGACCCCAGAAGTCAAGCAGAGTTTCACCACAGAAGTGTGGGGTTTGGAGGCACTGGCATGAAGTTTATTCTTATTGCAGTTTTCAGCCTTTGTACTTCAGCTTCATTTGTGTCCTAACTCAAGTATCTAAGATGGAATAGAATATAAGTTTCTTTGGGAATCTGAGCTTTACTTACCAAGCCAAGCACTACATTTGCCTTGCGCTGTTCAGCTGAAGTACTTGTAGAACACACTAAGGAAGAAGCTGTCCATCAGGAGCAAAGTACCAGGTTACACATATCTGCGCAGGGTTGATAGTTCACTGGAGAGCTATGGAGCCAAGATTCTGCCAAAATTTTCTTCTTGTTCTAGTTATTCTGAGGGTGGATTCATAGAGCCAGAAGGTCACGAAGGGTCAAGGGACAACCTTAAACATAAGCTCCTTTATATTTCTCTACACTCCATAAACTCTAAACTTGCCTGATGGCATTTGGCACATCTTACTGTTACTGTACAGAGAGTCTCTTCTCTTAATACTATATAAAATTACTAGTTATGTTAAACACGTGAATTTGTAATGTCTGAAAATCATTCCTGCTTATCTATATGTCTTCACCTAAATAATACTTCCAAAAGTCAAGTCCTGCATTTATTCGAGGCACTGAACTTGCAAAGTATAAAATTTCCAAACTGGGAATGTTGGCGTTTCTAAGGTCAGCAGCAAAGATTGGTTTGCAAATCTAACTGAAGTTTTGATTTGCTTCAGTGCCATACAACAATTTGGCTTTTAAAGCATCAAATTGCTTTTTTAGTACATTTAATTAAACTTCTAAGACTGCTTGGCAAGCTAAAATTCCACTTGTTGCAATCAGCAGTGTGGTGATTATTTATAATTTCATGAAGATTGCTTCCATCTGTACTTCAGTGCAATTAGGGAGTTTATTCATAATTCATTAATTTTAAAGAAGTACGTAAAACATAATTCTGCGCTCTAACTTTATACGTTACAATTTAATGACACTTAAGAATATCTGACAATTGACAATGTTTAAACAAAGTAATGATTTATAAAAGCAGAATCAAATTTAGCAGCCAGAGTTAGAATTAGACCTTGTGTCTCTGGGTTTCATGTTTGGTTTTGCAAGATATAAATACATCAATGTCTTTTTCAAGGCTAATTGTTGCGTCTGTCCCTTTGTGATATGGATTTAAGACAGTTTCTAAGCAATAGAAAATAGGAATGTAGGGAAAGGGTGAGAAAGAAGAAAGGTAGATTTGTCCAGGAATTCTTTCAGTCTCTCAAGAATCCCTATGTTGTACACAATCAGCACGAAGAGCTGAAGAATATGGATCTACTCTAGCCTGGTATTTCCTGTGTTTTCTGATGGGTAACACCAACTGTGATGCAGAGATAATCTGTATTTACAGTAAATTCTGTAGGCCAGGTTGGATGGGATGCTGAGAAACCTGATTTGGTGTGTTCCTATAGGAGGGGGTTAGAACTGGTCCCTCACAACCCAGACCATTCTGATTCTATGAAATATTAGTAGAGGTTAAATAAGCAATTTTTATAATATAGTCACAGATTGAAAAAAAAAATCAAATTGAGATTCACATAATAGCTAAAACATTACTTTTAATATCATCTAATATTTAGTGCATTTTCACTGTGGTCATCCTTAGGAAAATAAAGTACAACATTTAAAGACTAAGCACTTCACTCAACATTCAAGTGAGTGGCAAGACACCAAACTTCTGGTGCAAGTTCTTGACTAGATGCTCCTCTATCTGCTGCTATAGAACAATGTGCAAATAGGATAAAAATATATCAAACTTTGTGAAGAAAGCAATGGCAAATGATGAAAGCGATCGAGTTCCATTTTGTCAGATTTTGCTTGCAGTGTCCACCGGCATGCTGGTAATCCAGTGGCATTGGCTAAATCCTGCTTATCCCTTACCTGCAGAACTCTGCTTCAGTTTCAGGACACAAATCAAGATGCACATCAGGGCAGATGTGAGCACCTGGAGAGAAACACAGCTGGTGACGCTGAAGAAGCCCAGAGGATTTGGAGAATCTCAATTCAGCAGGAATAGGGTCAGTGTAATCTGTCCAGCCTCAACTTTGCAAGACAGAGAAAAGCTGTTCAACCTTTACCATCACTCCTTTCAACCTTACTAAAAATACAGTTTTCTACCACGGTTATAAGTACCACAGTATTTGGTCATACCAGCCTAGAAAGCTGAAAACTCAGCGACTAATTTGGAATCTCGGGTTTAATAAAACTTACCTTTCATGTAATTAGTGCCTACTCCTGAGTCACAGCTGTAAATTCTTAATTGCAGTATTTGTGTGGATGTGTTATATATTAACATGGTTTGCTCTGTGATCTATTCATCCTGAATGTCTTCAATCTGGATGAAACATGTCATTTGTTACCATAGTGTAGACTAACAGCACAAATGAAGTTCTTATGATCTATCTTATAAAACAGACTACAACGCATGTCAAAATATTTCTACATAATCAGACATGAGCCCTTACCCAAATCCAAATCATTGTTAAAGTTTTGGAAAGTATTCATGTTTTATCTCTCCAAAGCTCTAAAATCAGTCCAAATCTTTGTCTGAACTCATCTCATCATGTGCAACTTTGAGTTTAATGTAACACAGACAAGGGGAGTGAGATTATGTACTGGTATAAATCAAAATAGCACTACAGATGGAACATAGTCTCTGAGCACACCTCATGAAAACTCAGCAAAATTATTATGTGTTCACAAGTTCTACATTGCATAGCTGTTGTTGTCTTTAAAAAAAAGTTTTTTGGCCACAGTTTCACACTAAAAATATATGTTGTAGTGATTTCTGTAGATTAGAAAAGCAAAATAAAAATGCAAAAGGATTACCGATTATAAAATACATTTTTGACACTTCAGTATTACAAACTGATGGTAAATTTGGAGAAAGTAAAAATACTGACAAATTAATTCGGGAGCTAAAAGAATTGATTACAGAGATGGGATGAAGTAATTATGTATGCTCAGCGTGTACAGATAATTTTAAAGTAAATTAAGTTTACTTTCCAATATTTGGAAATCATTCAGTCAGTTCAAAACAAATTATTTTATGTTGTATTAGGAGGTAATCCTTATGAATTTCTGTATTTGTTTGCAGAGATGTCAGGTGAATAACAATAACCACACTGTGAGTTTGTAGTATGCCACCTGAAAAATTCCAGCTGAGACTTTAAAATTGACCTTGATTCAACAATTAATGTTGCTGGCAACAACTCCTCATTGGTATAAACCAAATAGAGATTATATATTCCAGTACAGTATTTATTTTTTTGTTTTCTTTGCTCTTTCAAACAGAACAAACTCTCTGGCTGGTTCATACACCAGCTGTCCCTTGAGTGCTGCAGGTCAAGGCCGTGTTCCTCCTGTTTCCACACATGCACAGTTGCCTGTGAGCTACAGCACGTGGGTATAAAACCCAGGTGATACAGCGCTAAATGGCAGTCACTGTTTGGCACTGCAGTCAGTGGGTCAAGGCACAATTTCTTTTCCATGTAATTTCTTGGCTGCCCCAATTGTATATTTTCTCTGGCTGCTACATAACCTGGACATACTGATTTAATGACTTTTCCCTAAGAGCGAAAGCCACTGTTATATTCAGAAAAATGGCTATATATTTAAAGTCTCCTTACAGCAATATTATGACAGTACCCACATTGTTTTATAGCCCCATGCTGACAAGCCATTAACTTTGTTTACATTAGAGCGTGGCTTAAGTTGGAATTTGGAGTTGTGTTTCAAATACCCCAATATCCACAGATGTTAGGACAGGGGTCCTTGGCTTAGCTTATTGAGGACCAGTACAAAATTTGGCTCCAGATCTAAGTGTGATTTTGAATTTATGCCAGGCTTGACGTGTTTTGCATCAGAAGCTTAAAACATGGTTCTTCCAGAACAGAGGTGCTCTATTTAAAGGATGCTATTTTTAAGTCCAAATGACACTGCAGAGTGGGCAAATACCTGCTGAACAGTGGGAATTCTTAGGGTCTCATACCTCATTTTTCAGCCTCTTCTATGTATTTAGAAGAAAAAAAAATTGACTTCAGTGAAATTTCTCTTGATACCCTGTATTGTGACAAGAGCTGAGGACCCTGTGGGAAATTTGGCTTCAGATTCTGGTTCTGTCACAAAGACCCTGTCAAGCTACATCATGATGTCTAGTTTCATGATGGAAGAAGAATGATTCCATTACAGCTCCCTACAGTTTGGTGAAGATATTCATTTGGATGGTAAAGTGGTCCTTTCCCGCAGAGACAAGTACCATAGAATGGGACTGTATTGTGACTATACAGCCGAATCCACCAAGATAACAGGCAAATCTTCCTGTCCAGTGCTTACTAACTCAGGCTAGCGTTGCACTCGTGCAGCTTGACAGCTTTCAGATACAAACTGGCTTGCAATCTGCCTGTTCTGCTCAGGCTTAGGGAGGGCACAGCAGGCTTGGTTTACCTGCAACTACCAGCACGCACTACGTGAGCACCAAGAGTGACCCAAGCACAGGGTCATTTCTCTTTACAGTGTTTCGGTCAAATAGCATAATTAAAAAAAAAAAACAAACCAAAACAAAAAGAAGGAAAAACAAAAAACAAAAACAAACCCACAAACAAAACTACCACCACTAAATGTGACGGGGGAAAAAAAATCATTCCACAAACTTCAAATCATATACAAGGTTATTTCACTATTTTCACCATTTTTTTCCAGTTACTGAAAAGGTGTCATTCAGTGACAACTGACAAGTGTGTGCTCACGTCAGGATAGACTGCAAACAAAGCACTGAATTTCTTTCTTGGAGAAAATAAACACTCATGATCTGTATTTCTCACTTTGAAAAGCAGGTCCATCTGAGGTCTAATGGCTACACTTCAAAGACATCCCTCGTGAACCTTTTTTCCATGTGGCTTCATGTGTGGCATTACAGAGATGAAGAGGCCAGATCCTAAGCAGTAGGAAACAGTGCCTTAAAATGTACTCTGTGAGCGGAGATTCGTGGAAGATCAGAAGACTTTCTGAGTAAATAATGTACATTTCACAAATATACACACTGTACAGACTATTTACCAAGAAACTTGAAACGGCTGTCTTGGAAACGTTCCAGTTTCTCAAGTAATCTGGTTATCAGGTTTTAAAAAAGATCCAATACACAGAATGCTGACAAAACCAGACTAACTAGAGTTCCTCCAGAAGGAGCAGGGTGTTAATAGGAAATGCACTTTTTAAAGCAATTAACAAACACTCCTTTAGCTGGCAAGTTGTTCCAAGTGACTTAGGGGTGGGGGGGGAAAAAGTGATCCAGTTCGGAAATCTGCTTGCAATGTATACATGCATAAATCTGTTTTAAAACAGGATAATGGATAGCAGAGCAGAGACCCCAAAAACCCTTTACATGATCTATCTCAGGTCTTGACATCAGCCCCTAACCTGTGCTAAGGGATAGCGGTGCCAGGGCTGGGACCCTTTTAACCCACCCAGGCCTCTGAAATGAAACAGCTTCTCTGCATGAGTTCTCAATTTGTCCTTAAAAATCAGAGTATGAAGTTGTGTGATGACAACAATATCAACTCTATATTCTCTCTGTGTATTTACAATTTCGTTGATTTTTCTTTAGTGCTTTCCACGGTTATAGCTCAATCTGGATTATTATTACCTTTTATTTAAAAATCAGATATTGAAATCACCCCAAATTTGGAGCTTCTGGGGAATTCAAATATAGATATTTCCTAAAATAACCTCTTATTTTCTGCATCTCAGCAGCAACAAGAAAATGGGAAAAGGCATAGTTGACAAAGTTGAAAAGGAAATAGAAGTTGGAGAGAATAGGGACGAATTTTTAAAATATCAGAATACTTCTTTACAAGGTTCTCTCAATGCAATCACACCATTCCAAGATAAAATATTTTGCTTGGAAATGAAGAGCAGTGAGGAGAAAAAAACCTTCAAAAATGACTTAAACACAGAAAACATTTTAAATGAAACTGAAAATACACTACTTACCTCAAACAATTGAAAAAAATTGACTTAAAATTTCAGATAGCCCTTCCTAATAACAACAGAATTTTTAGAAAATGTCTATTTTGGAAAGACTTCCAGTAGTTTTCTTCCTTTTCTCCTTCTCTTGACTTGCAGGGTTGGTTGGGTTTTTTCCCCTAGTTTTGACTCTTCCTCATAGATGCTGCATTTAGGCTATCAGTCTACTTCACAGGCCTCTCACAAATTTAAAGGGTTGTGGAGAGAACTTATCTCACCTGGATGCAGTGTTCTAAAGGGCCAATGCGATTTAAGTGCACGGCTGCTTTGGATAATCAAAGGAAGAAGAGAAGTGTTGGAAAACTGTTACTTGTTTTAAGAGAGTTACTCCTAAGCCGACTTGCTTATCTGTGGACCTCTATATCAAATTTAAGTGCAAAGCCCCAGTTCCTTAATCAATTCTGATTATCAGTCTCTTGAGTATAACACCAAGTGTTGTTAATTGGTTAATCTAATCAGCTCAGTGCACGGATTCACAGTAGCTGAGGATCTGACTCATTCTCCCTCACTTGCATTAAATACCTCCAGGTCCCATGACTTCTGAACAACTGCAAGGATGACATAATTCTGTTTCTCTGGAACAGCTGAAGATTCTTCTCCGCTTGGAATGCTAACCCTTTGGATAGGTTTGGGATTATGGGCAACACAGAAGGATCATTTATCACTTTAAGAATTCATCACAGTTCTTGCTCAGGAAAAAGTGATAGTTCCAGTGCTAACTCAGTGAATTTGCATTTGCATGTCATACACTCTTTAGTTAACCCTTGGCAGGAAATTTCTTAATGAGTAAAGAACAATTATTTAGAACTGGGCCAGTTACATAAGTCATTTAGGTTTTATTTAATCTTACGTGGAGCAGCTGAGGGTACTGGGGCTGATTAGCCTGGAATAGAAAGAGGCTCAGGGTAGATTTTATTGCTCTGTACAACTGCCTGAAAGGAGTTTGCAGCCATGTAGGGATTGGTTTCATCTTCAAGGTAAGAGAAGACAAGAAGAAATAGTCTCAAGTTGTGCTAGAGAATGTTTAGATTGAATACCAGGAAACATTTCTTCACTGAAAGGGTGGAATAGGCTACGCAGGGGAGTCACCATCCCTAGTACGTTCAAAAAAATATGTAGATGTCGCACTTGTGGACATGTTTTAGTGGTGGACTTGGCTGTGCTGGGTTAATGATTGGACTCAATCTTAGAGGTGTTTTCCAGTCTTAATGATTCTATGATTTTGTGCCTCCAACAGTTTTCAGAATGACACTCCAAGAAAGCTTAGGATCCCGTTTTTATGCTACCAAATCAATGAACATATCAATTCCGTGTCAGATAGTAAATTTTAACTGTCATAACATAAAAAACAAGACACCAAACAGCTTTATCAAAGATACAGAGCCATTGCACTGAGATCCAAAATTAGGTCTTCTGCAAACCGCACCTACATCAATGTACTCTTAAACTTATTTTCTTTGAGACTAAAATGTTCAGTTTTAACTTTACAGTCGTCAGAAATACAGAATTGATGGTGCAAAGAGTTAAGGAAGCAGCACAATCTTTTAGAAGGTCATATTTTTGTAATGCTATAATAGTTCAAATCATAATAAATTCCATCTGGTCTTTTGGAAAACTACATCACCACTGAAACTCAAAATAGCTAGATAGAAAGAACGGACTATGGGGTGTTAGAGAAAACACAGCTCAAAAGTTAGAGACCAGGTTGATCTCCGATACGATCTGTGATGATCATGGACCTGCACAGTAGCTCTTGTTCAGCACTACATTGTAAACACACCTGGGTGCCTGACAATAGGGCATGTCCCCAGGCATGCAAAACAAGACACCCATTTCCCCAAATGTTTGCATTTCTGCCGCTAGTTTATTTTTTCAGAAATGTACTCAGACAAATATACAGACACTTTCACAGAAAGCTGTTTTCCCCTCCAGTGAGTGCACATACCTGAAAGTAGAAGTTGACATGGTTCAAGTATGAGAGATTATCTGCAAAGACTTACTAAGGAACAAAAGACACAATGTAGGATGTTCAAAGTAATATATGCTTGCTGGTTGTCTCATATAAAAACATCTATAAATATATAAATTTATTAAATCAATGAAAAAATAACCTTTTTAACACTGGTGATTCACAAGAAAATTACGTTCATGTGCTGCTATATACATTATAGAATTAAGTACTTAGCATGGCTTATACATGTTAGCAGTATATGAGATGAAGTGAAAAAAACTCACTATGCTAGTGAAGTGAGAAATACATCTTGTTTTAGGTTGTTAAAGGTGGAAAACTGTCACTAATTTAAGTCTTTCAACCCAATGTTAGATTTTTTTTACATGTCTTCTTCTGGCTTACCATCATATTTAGCTTAGTGACTTTTTTTCCTTAGTTTATTCTTCCATTAATTGCACAGTGATGTAGTTATCATGGGCTAGGTTCAGTAGATGTAAACCCATGTCATCAGTAGCATTATAACAGCTTGTATTTGTCTGCCTGTGATCATAATAAAGGTTGCCCTTGAAGGAGGTTGAAGCAAAACCTGCTAGCCAAAATACATATTTTTCTAGGACTGATGCTAAAAAAATAAGGAAACTCCAGTCTGGAAATGTTTTTATATCTGCATATCTTTGGCACGTCTTTCCTTCTACCTTCTCTCCCCTTGCAAACTATCACTGCATATAATCTCTGAGCAAAACAGTAAAACAGTTCAAGCATATTTCAATATGTAATATGTAGCAATTCGGGGAAAAAAGTGAGCCGCAAGTATTTTCATTTTCTGTGTCTTTAGTGTCTCTTCCTTCTCCAATTGCATGTTTTTGTGAAATAAATACAGGGGTAAATTCATGGTCATGTTCTGTTAATAGTTATCCAGTGCAAATGCCGCTGACTGCAACAGGGCACACCCAATGGCAAGCAGAATATCAGAATAGAAGCAAAGAAGCAGGTATAGGTCGAAAACATCTTTCCTGAAATCCCTTTTGGAAAAAGGGGTGTGGTCTGTAGGATATAAAAGTATAAGCCTATGGCAAACAGTGTCAAGAGTTTTACACAAGACAAACCTTCCCCTGTAGTAGTCTGAATTATCTTGAATTCTTCAATAACCTTAAGTCACATCGACAGAGTCAAAATCCAGATTCAACTCTTAAATCTAAAGATGTTTGGTCTCATTTTCATCTTTTGTCTCTGCCTCTTTTTCCCAGGAGTATCATAACCACAAAAAAAAGGGATCTGTTTTGAAGGAAAGTGTGCCCCTTGTAGCAGCTTTAGGACCAGGTTTGCAGCCAAGATAAAATCATGCAAATTCTCTGTCAATAGAGATGTATTCATTTGCACAGATTGAATAGCTGGCCCTTCTGTGAGTACTGGAAGACAACCTGGTGAGATATCGTGTGAGAGCGTTCTGGCATGGCTGGTGCAAAGCTGTGCATGTGTCAAGCACGTTGGGGTAATACGTGCCCTCACGGTTGTCTCCACTGGAATATCTCCCACCAACTTTAATGCAAACTGTGTGTGAGATCTGGATATTGCACTGCTGGCAGTAAACACAACAGAAGAGAGTCAGAGTGCGGTGCTTGATAAAAAAGCCTTACATCATTTTCTGTCTCTCAGCATTGTTTCCATCCCTCTGCTGAAGACAGAGTTACTAATCTCCAATATTGCTGGGTAATAAACAATGGGCAGTTTTTGGTCACTCAAAACAGTCGCACACATTAATGCTTCTGGTAATAAAATAACAGAAATTAAGATAAGAGAAGGAAGTTAATATAAATTGTCACAGAATACTGACAGCTACCAAAAGAATAGGAAAAATTGTCATGAATTTGTATATTTGGGATAAATGCACAGTCCCTCAACATTTTGAAATAAAATTCAAGAAAAAATAGTATATCTAGGCTGATTTCTGATCAGGGAGAAATTATGAATAATAGTTTATTTGCTTTTAGAATTATCCTGAGGGAAGCAGACAGTTTTGGTTTGGTTTCTTTTTTTCTTTTGAAGTTTCTCACTGGAAAGGTTGCAATGATTTTAAATGAGTCAATGATGAAGTCTCTTGTTTGTTGTCATGAATCTCAGAAGAAAAATTATGCATGATTTAAAGAGCAGACAGAAACTTTCATTTTCCACACTAATTTGTGAATCCATTGGTTTTACCTCACTTACCAAGGGAAACAAAAATGAAGGTGGCACAGAAGAACAATGACCCAAACAAATGAAACTAATAATGGCAACTGAATGAAAAGAATAAAATTAATGGAAAGGAAAGACAGAGAAAGACCTGTAGAAAAAGGGAACAGTTTTGAAGGAAGAAGTTATGAAATAAATAGATCTGTTCTCTGACCACAAAGGCTCCTTGCAAATGTGGAAAAAAAATAACAAGAATCAGTTTGTTCTGACATCAGGAGATGGTGATCATTAAAAACATTCTGTGAGCACAGACATCAATCACCTTTGAGGAAGAGTGAACTAAGAAATCTGGGTGGGTTTTTTGGTTTTTCTGGTTTTTTTTTTTGTTTGTTTGTTTGTTGGTTTGGTTTGGTTTTTGGGTTTTTTTGTGTTTTGTTTTGTTTTTTTCCCAAGAATGAAAAGAATTGTGATGGGGATTGGAGATCCACAAAGATGCTGTGATGAATTTGAGATCTGTCCTGGTGCTGTTACAGAAGCAATAGACTAGGAGAAGGAATGGGTGAATGGATGGGTATAAAATTTTGTAGTGACTCAGACGGAATGTCAAACAAGAAGACTCAGAAGTTGATGACTTGGACAAATATGGGGTAATAGTTTGAAGCCAACCAGATTTGTCTACTGTTTATAGCAAACTAAGTGGCAAAGCTTGCAGTAGCATTCAGCTTTCCTTCTGTAACTGCCTGATTGTTCTTCACCTTTTCCACCTCCTCGCTCTGGTTCTTTCCTCGGAGGCTCTTCCTGCGCTGCAGCAGCCACAGGAGGGACCTAAGCAGCCAGGACTGCTTCCTAAACGAGGCAAGGAGCCACTTTAATGCCAAGCTGGTCTGGGATAAAGGGAATAGAGTGGCTTTTTAGAAACATCTCCTTCAGCTCACACCTTAGCTACAATGAGTTCAAGCTGGGCTTGGATCAGATGCTGACACACAGGACACGATTCTCAGCTTGAGTAAGTTGGCAAAAGCCTGTTGACATCAGCGAATCTACACTGATTTAAACCAGCTGAGGGTCTGTCAGGGCCTTCAGTTTGTCTCCCTCGAGTTGTGCTTGTTTTAATTACTATGTGTGATACATTGATATGCCTTAGATGGACTGGTTTTAGCGAGAGGAGGAGATAACCATCTGGTAACTATGAGAATGCACTCAGGTTCATGAGGAGCTGTGCTTTCATGACACCCTCACTTCTGTTGCACATCCATTTCTTTTAAATCCTTTTCTACTTGCCATACACAGAGCAATGAAGAAAGGATTGAAAACGGTCTGCATTTATTAGATTCCAGTGCCATTTGGGATATTTTCTGACTGCATTCAAATAGTTTTCCCAACTACCTTGGCCAGTTTCTATAGCAGAAGAGCATGTTCTTCTAATCCAGGAATTCATTACTGCGTGTTTACTGTTGAACTAATCCACTGTCATTTTAGAAATATTTTTCCCCTCTTGAGATGGCTGCCTCAACCTGGAGAAAGAATCAGTGATTTGCTAATGGTGCAGCACATAAGATTCATTTTTGTTGATCTTTACCTCGTAAGATGTATTACAGCTATAGCTCTTGCTGTAGTTGTATTTAATGCAAAATGAATTATACCAATATAAATGCATGTTATTCATTTTAATGAGGGCCAGGAGATTTACTGTGGGATTAAAAAATGGGTTTGCCGTAAGTCAACATTTAGAAATCTTCAAAGAATTGTGCATATATATTAAAAATACACAAATAAGTTTGATTAAAGTCATCCTCCAGGCAAGAAAACAGATGCAGAGTTTGGAGCCTGGGCTAGTGAAGAGAGGAGACACCTCCAAGGCGGGCACCACATTGCCTCACTGCTGGGTGTTTGCCTCAAGGGGCTAAACCACAGCGCACTGAACTGGATACCAAGCTTTTGAGTGCAGAACATGGGGGAATGAGGTGTCTCGTTAGACTAATGCAGTAGCTACGCAATAAAACAAAAGATTCTCAGGAGTAGCCTATCAAAAATAACAATCACAAGCTTGGACCTGAGTGCTCTGCCACCATCCAGTCTGTGGTGTGCAGAGCTGGAATGGAGCTGCTTGGATTCACTTGAGATCTCAGCTCCATGAAATTTCTTGGGGGGAAATTAAAATTAAGGCCTAGCTCGTTTATATCATACCATGCCATCTTTATGCCACCATTTTCATAACAGGTGAGCGTTCCTGCAAATCTCCAGCCAAAGGGAGAATCTTATGGTTTCACAGATCCCTTCACCTTGGAAGAGTTCAACTTACATCTGAGTTAAATTTCCTGCTCTGTTAGCTGTTTATGCAGTTTACATTAAACAGTCACTGGAATAGGAAAAAAAAAAGAAGAAAGAAGAGTCTAGAAACCAGGTCTTCTGTGTGCCCCAAATTTGCAATACAAAGTAACTTCCCTTTTGTCTGTGCTTATCTTTGGCCTGTGAATTGCACACTGGGCCAACTGGAAAACAATGGTTATTCCCTTCCAAAACAGCAAATCTATCACTGTGGGTAAGGCGTTATTCTGGAAAGGAGTTTTGAATCCCTAATGCTAAAACAGACGTGGAACCAAGGTTTTGTACGTGCCAGGAAGCAAACTAACCCTTGGCCCCATGGCCTCCTCCTCCTCAGGGCTTCTAAAGAAGGACCCATCCCTGATGAAAGGAAGATGTTTTGGGCTCCCATTTCTGTATTCCATTTAACAACTGCTTAATGCAAAATGTTTAAACAGGGACCAAGGCAGGAAACAAAATAAAATTCTGCATTTTCAGCTGAAAGACTAAACTTCTTTTAGTGTTTTGCTTGTTGAGCTCATAAATCTTTCATTCCTTTGCTTAATAGCATAATACTAAAAGGAGGGATGCAAGGGTGTCTGTTCCCAGCTCAGCCACAGCATTAACGAACTTTTTCTAGGATGGGGAATTCCTGAATTTGGACCCTTTCAGACTGAACAGGAAATGAAACTCCGCTCTGCTTATTCTACAGACAGTTCTCTCACCATTAAGGTATGGCATAAACTCTGATCAATATCTTTCTGGTAGACACATTTTTTTCCAAAGAAAGTGCTGGCATGAAGCGAATTTGACCAGGATTCCAACACCAATGGCTCATCTCAGAAAACATATTGATAGGAACTCCCTTTTTTCTGGATCACAATTAACGAACAACTCTGCTCATTCCTGCCAAAACAAACAAATAGGGGGATGCATTTTAAATTTATGGCAACATAACAAAAACACCTTGGAGGGAAGAGAAACTAAGGATTTTTCACCTGGTCCTAGTTAACAAACAAGTTTTTCCGTCCACATTCCATTTCAGACTGTTAATTCTTTCTCCAGACCACTTTTTCTTCTTCTGCCTTTAGTCTGATTAATTTTTACCCATTTGCTTTTTTTCCTGATGAAAGTTGAAAAGAAGTGTTTCACTTCAGTGATGCAAATGATTGCCTGGGTCTCAGGCTAACAGGGAAACAGGACCAGAAAAGCAGTTTATGTAAAAATGCACAAGAGTTCAGCAGAGAAGGAACCACCTGATGCATGTGAGATTTCTGAGTGCAAAACCAATACTGGCCTGATTTTCATAGCACTTAGGGAAGACAAGCTCAACACTTTTTAAAATGTACCTGGCTACTTAGCTGCCTAAATGTCTGCAGGCCCCATTTGTAAAAAATCTGGCACTGCTGTGTAAACTGGTGAACTTCATTTATCATTGGAAAAACATTTTGCAAAGAGAAGGATGTTTTTCCCTTCCAGCCTTTAAAGAATAACAAGTATCTGTTGTTACTGAAACTAAAAGAATCATAGAACTGATTGAGATTGGAAGTGAATTCTGAAGAGCATCTTGTCCAACAGCCTGCTCAAAAAAGGTTGCTCAGGCCTGTGTCTAGTATGAGTCTGAGTATTTCCAAGAATGGAGACTCCACAGTTTCTCTGAACATTTTGTTCCAGAATTCAACTGCTCTCAAAGAAAAAGGTTAGGGGTTTTTTATGTTTAGATGAAATTTCCTGTATTTCAATTTGCGACCATGACCTCTTGTCTCTTCACTGGACACCACTGGGAAGAATTTTTCTCCCTCTTTTTTTTCCAACTCTCTTCCCTATATCAGATATTTACACGCACTGATATGATCCCTCTGAGCTTTTTCTTCTCCAGGCTAAACATTCCCAGTTCTCTCAGACTCTGGTACCTTAATCCTTTCCATGCCCCTTTGCAGGCTCCATGTCTGTCTTGACTCTGGGGAGCACAGGGTGGAATCCAACACCCAAGGCGTGTCTTGTCCATGGTGAGCAGAGGTGAAGATTCAGCTCCCTTGATCTTCTGGCATTACTTTGCCTAATGCAGCCCAGGATACCACCAACCTTTTCCACAGGGGCACAGTGCTGGTGAATGGTAACTTGGTGTCCAGTGGGACTCCCAGGTCCTTCTTGGCAATGCTCTTTTTCCAGCTGGTTTGTCCCCTCGTGCTGATACCTGGGGTTATTCCTGCCCGGAGTGGGTGAGACAAAGGCCTTTGGAAGTTCCTGCTTGAACAAAGGCTGAAGACAATACACTGAGCAAAGTCTTAATGTTCTGGCTTAAGGAGGAGGGGTTTATATAGTAGACCGGGTGAAAAAATAGTTTTACTTTAGAAAAATGGACAAATTATTGTAACTGCACAGCTAATCACCCAATTACTGCCAGCCTGAGTTTAAGATCCCAATGAGTGAAGGACTTGAATATTAGTCTAATAGGGGAAATTGTCTGATCCTTCAATAAAGTATCTTTTTGGAAAATAACTGTTTCTTGTAAAGCAATTATCCAGAATCTTCAACTACACTTAATAAATAACTGATACTTGGCAGATTTGACTGCACATGTTGCTGTTGTCATAAGTTTATTTTAAGACTGGAAAATTAGCAGATGTTGTAGATAGTTAGTCCTTTTAATCCATCTCACTTAAATTCCCTAGTATCCAGTGAATCATTAGAATTCAAAATCCCATTTGCCCTTTTTATATGGATTTAATGACATACATATAAGTGGATGTTAGGTACTTATCTTGATTTTAAAAGGCTTTTATTGTTATTTTTTGTGTTATTAAAGATTGATAATGTCATGCAATCAATACATTACCTATTCTGGAGTCTACAAGAGTTAACTATGTCCTTTATCACAAAGCCATAGATGTGTGGCATGTCTTAGAATTGGTGCAGTTAAGACAGCTTTGAGAAACCAGAACCAGATATCAATCTTTTCAAATTATTTCTCCCCACCCCCTTATTATCAACACAAAGTCTTTGGAAATCTCAACACTGAAATGCTTTCTTATGAATTTTTCCACTAATCCAACTTCCCTCCACACAGATATATAATACTGGGACTTGACAGCTGGCCTGTTGTCACCAATTGCTTAGACTCCTTGAGGGGAAAATAAACCTTTTAAAAAACCCTTCAATTTTGCAAATGGGTTTTAAAAACAAAAGATCTGTCAAATTCTAAGTCTAAGAGCTTTGCCAGTACAGCTTGCAGCATTAAACTTTAGTAGCCTCTGGTTTACATCTGTATAGCTAAGAGAAATCATGGGAGAGCTGTTGATAATGACAGGTCTCCTTAATATTTTCAAGTCAGTGTCTGTTCTTGAGTCAGGAGTCTAAATTCACAATATTCCAGGGGTAATGTTTTACTTAACTCCTTACCCAAGACACTAATGGGCTTCATACCATGTTGTTTGTGGAAACTGGAGGTTCTGTGCTGTTGCTTGTACATAGTCATCTTGTAGTCTGACACTCCACAGGGTGGACATGACACAGGTCTTTGTACCTCTGGAGAGGCATCTGGAAATCAGGATGGTTTCCTCAAGCCCTTTCAGTAGTTGTATATTTGGTGCTTGGGTGTACAACCAAAGCAATCCTGAATTCAAGGTGAGCCTGTGCATTTCTCTGCAGGTTGTGTTCTCAGAAATCCAGCACAGAGCTCTGAGTTCTTTGGTCTTTCAGCAATAAGATGTTGACAACTTGTTTTCAACCTCTTCCTAACAAAAATGCTCAGAGTAGAGACAATTTGTGATTCAATGAACTATTTGTTCAGTGGGTGCAGCCAAAGTAAAATATTTCCTTCCTTATCTGCAGTGAAAACTGCGTGTCTGCAGCTTATAAAAGTGATTTTTTTATACCCTTTTCCATTTTATCACAAAACAGTCCAACACAGGCTTTACCTGATCTAAAGCCACTATAAGTCTACTTTTAATAATTTAGTGGGATGTGCTGTTCTAACTTTACTGCTTCTTTCAACAGCAAAGACATGATTGCCACTTTTATACAACAGCAGTAGGTTACAACACAAGTAATGGCGTAGGAATAATTTCTGGGACTGACTTCTTGGCTGTTGTAACATGACCCGTGACAAGTTTAAAATGTGAGGATTTGACTGCGATTGCAAAGCAGGACACCACTCAGCAGAAAGGTGTGGTGAGTTCCAGCCCCAAGAGGATTGCCTGAAAAGTTCATCCAAAAGCTTACATCAACATATGTGTAACTGAGGAGATCCTTGTAAACAAGCCATAAACCAGGCACAAAGTCACTCTGAGTAAATGGTAATCTCAAAGAATAAATGGGATTACTGAAGAGAAAGCAGGACATGGTTACTATAAAACCCTGATAAGGAGCTGTTGATGTGGGAACATTGTAAGAATCAACATTAATGAAAATTCTGGAAAGGGACTGTCTTAACTCACAAATTAATAAAATCAATGTATTTTTAAACATCAGAGGGAAGCTCATAAGTATGAAGTAGAAAGAAGACAATAATTAGAACAAGTTTTTCATTTTCTGATAAGGCATTATTTGTCAGACTAAAGGACTCCCATGTACTCTGTTAGTTCATGTCTGCTTTATGTCTTCTCAAGCAAAGTCAGTGGACAAACGTCTGAACTAGTGTGAAATTAGCTTAGAGAAAATTAACTGGGGACAAACCACTTGACATTATTGAGGATAGTGCCTCCTAGTAGATTGATACTCTGATATACACTATGAAAAACAGGGGCACAACAAGACTTTCTGTTTAGTGATGTTAAGGACCTAAACCAGACTAAGATTAGCTCCAGTGGTAAACCACAGTCCATACTGTCACAAATTCACAGACTGGCTAGATTAACCTAAACTCTTAAGCCACATGTAACTGTCATAACAAATCCTTCCTGACTATGAGCCTTGACTTTAATAAATGAGGTAATGCCTTTTCCCTCCGTTTTCACACTCCCTGCACATAAACAAAACCTGCTGTGACTGGGGGGTTGCTGGGAGCAGAAGGCTGTTCCTCTGTGAAGCCACACCAGGATGCACCAGCAGCTCTGCTCCTTACCAAGAGTAGCCAGGACAGTAAATCTGCTCCAGGCTGCCTGACGTTGTTCTGCTGCTGATGGCTTTTGCAGATACATAAATGAAAATTATTTGCTGGAATAACCTCTAGAGCTCCACAGGCCTTTCCAAATGTTATGTACTTACTGCTACCAGTGGAGAACTTGTACTTACATGACCTCTAGAAATATTTTTTCTCTCCCTGTTTGGCCGGGACATAATAGGTCTCTAACTGTTTAATCAGTACATATTTCTTTAGAATTTTTTTTTGTGCCAGTTTGCAATTATTTTGTTTCCATTTGATTATGCTTTATAACTTACAAAAAGCAACAATTCTTTTTCAGCACTATAAATGCCCTCATAACTTTTAAACAGGTACAAGCAACAACTCACCTACTACGAACATCTCATACAATCCTATAAAGTAAATAATGACCTCAAGATTTCTGTAGTTAATAAGTATAAATGTTGGCTTCAAAACTGTGTTCATCAATAAGAATGACTTCAGTTATGGTCTATTTTATGAGTTTTACTCCAGTGGAATTTAAGCCATCCCAGCTAATTTTGTAGAAACTTTGTTCAAACCCCTTATCAGGAAAGTATTCTTAAATTATCATCCATTATCTATGCTCCAGACCTAAGTAAGCAACTGCCTATATATATAATGTGAGAAGGACCAATGACCAAACTAACAAAAAAACTCAACGTGTATAACATAATTGCTTGCAAAATGATAGACTGTGTTAGATCTTCAATTACATAAATGAACCTTGCTCCTCCCAATGAATGCAATTGCAGTTTCATTTTGTTCTAGATAACAATATTATCATAAACAATAGAGATTCATTATGTTTCAGGGTAGCCGAGCAGGATACATAGCTGCACTATAACATATAAGAAGACTTAAGCCCAAAAGTCTGAACATCTACACTGAGATAGATATGTTGTGTTCTGAATTATGCTGCTGTTACCAAAGTCAAGAAAATTCTCATGGATTTCCAAGTTAGTGGGAGTAGTATGTACATATCAGAGCTGCCATGATATCAGAGATTGGGGCTACTTTTTTTTTGGTACTTATTCTGTGTTGAGTCGACTCTGAAGACTACAAATTAACTGAAACATTTCTGTCCTACCAGAGTGACGGTCTGATGAGAATGGGCCTTCATCCTTGTGAAAATTACTGTGTTAGAAAAGTATAAATAAATGCAATTCACAGGCAAATCAAGGAACTTGTTGCTTAAGGCAAATATATATCTACAATGTGCTGGACAGATGAGGACAAACCTTTGAAAAGAAATGATTTTAAAAGTTTTTATTTTCCAGACATATGCTAAGCTGCCCTTGGGACAGGAAGTCTTACAATATGATCTATTCTATTTTAACCTCAGTCTTACAATATGATCTATTCTATTTAAACCTCCCCCACTTGAGGATTTAGAGTAGGCTGTCCCCTCCATAGCAATAATATCTGTACACCAGGAG
Organism: Grallaria varia; assembly: GCA_013396735.1. Taxonomy (NCBI): domain Eukaryota; kingdom Metazoa; phylum Chordata; class Aves; order Passeriformes; family Formicariidae; genus Grallaria; species Grallaria varia. The sequence goes on along the minus strand of VWZG01002906.1, from coordinate 805,654 downwards.
ACAGCCATCCCATGGGGAGATAATTTTGACACAGTGACATAAAGCACACTTCATGTTCAGTGACCCTCCAGGGCTGTTGCAGTGTGCTCCCTGCCTCACCTTTCTATAGCTCTCCTCCCTTTTGGCTGCTGTTGTCATTCCCAGCCCCTTGCTGGAACAGCTTGTCAAGGGATTTCCTGTGGTGCAGAGGAATAGCTCGTTCTGAAGGTCAAGCACAGCCCTGAACACTCTCATCTGCTGGGATGGAAACCACTGGGCTAAAATCAGCATTTTCTTAAAACTCCTGTGCAGTTACCACCTTCTTCTGTAGATGCCAGAAGACCTTCAGCACCTAAATTTAATGGGTTAAAATTTCCAGGATCTGAAACTTCTACCTGAAACTGTTTTATCCCTGACATCACCGAGTAATTTGATCCTTGCATATAAATACTACTCTGGATACATTAAGCAGGCATTGCTTTGTCTACCTCGTCTGAGCCATTCTGTCTAGAATCAGAGAGGAGGGAAAATGCAAACATGTCTTTAGCCTTGGAGAGAGGGCTTGGAATAGGGAGCCTGAATTTCAGTAACTATGTCAAGTTCTATCAAAAGCATATGCACAGCTGCACTAATTCAAATGAGAAGTCCATCTCCAGTTTTCCCGGGAGCCTTAGGGGCCAGGAGCAGGATGTCAAAGCAAGGGTTTAAGGCAACGTCCTGTCCAGCCCTTACAGAACTGTATCCTCACCCTGCTGATTCAGTCTTGGCACAGGCCATATATTGGAAGCTGATCCTTGCCTAAATTTCCTACATCAGCAACAGGTTTAAGAAGGATGACTAAGCTATTGTTCTTCTCTTCATGTGGACAATTATTGGCCGGCCTGAGTGTGCAGGAGCCATATTCTCTGATGTATTCTTGAAATGCTCAGTACAGACTGTGCTGGAGGCTGTAACATCACCTGCACTACTATAAACACTAGTGAACTGTGTACACAATTTGGACATACTTTGTTTGTCTGCTGATTAAGCCTAGGACTTCATTCTGGATAGTTTTCACAGAAAGTCTCATCCTAGTGGGAATAATTTATACAACTGACATGAAAATTAATTAAATTAAATCGTAGAATGAGTGCGCAATGAGGAGCATGGATCCCACTGCCTGCTGCTCGGTGGATGGGGTATGCTGAAGGCAGATCATTTTCTCTAGATCTCACCCTGCACAAATTTCCCCTGCGCCCTACCTCATAAGAAGAAGAAAATCACCTCTATGCCATGATCAGAATGGCTCTGGAAGCCGCTACACCTACAGAGAATATAATATGATCTATCACAACAGCAGTAGTCCTTAAATTGCTCAAAACCCCACCAGTCCCAGTGCCACCTCCCTGGCCACCAGTAGCCAGACTAACCCTCTGTGCAGTCATGTGCAGCAGGGATCAAGGGCTCTGGGTACACCCAAGGCTTCCCAGCTGCACTGTGGCATTCCCAGCACCTGCAGAGAGGGCTCATCCCTCCCCTTTGAAAGAAGAACATTTAAGAAGGTCTCTCAAGTTTCATCACCAGTGGGCTGGTACTCTTCCAAACCCAGGGACCAGTGTTTGTGAGCAGATGCCAGGGAAGAGGAAGCAGGCAGCCAAAAATATAGGATCCTTCCCTCATTTTTAAGTCTTCCTGCTCTTTTGAGTGTAAGGAATTTCCTAAGCCTGGCGTGGTTTTTTTCTGTTTTGTAACCTCCAACAGATTTCACTTCTAAATATATGACTGATTTTTATTGAATCCACATAGACTTCTAGTGTATTTAACATCCTTTGGCAAGGAATTTTGCAGAACTGCTACCCACTGTCAGAGAACCATCTCCTTTTGTTCCTATTAAATCCCTAGCTTCATTTGATAGGCCCACATTTTTGTGCTGAAAAACAATGAATAACCATTGACCTCTCCATATTACTGATGATTTTGCATTACTTTTGGTTATTTTATCTCCCTGCCTGGGTATTTGATATTAAGCAGTCTCTGGCGAAATTTTCTCCATGGGGCGCCTGGGTTGTCACAATTGTGGATGCTGATACAAGAGCCAGTTTGCTTTGCTGTTAAATTGCTGTTGTGAATCTCTGCTCAAATGAGCTCCCTGATGATCATGTTTCTGCAAGTTACATGGAATTAGATAATGTTTGTATATCCTCAAGGTTTCAATTCAAATTATGAAAGAACTTCTTAACTTTAATTTGCATATTTGTACGAAAACGTCCCAAACGCTGAGTTTAGGATTATCAACAGAGAACGAAGCAGCAGGTGCAGGTGAGCTGTGGCCTCTTCCAACCTCATGTGGGATTACTCTATTCACAGCAATTGCTCACCTTTTTCCCTACTTAAATCCAATGTTACACATAAATGCTAAATATTCCATATTGCTACCTTGGGGATGGTAACAATAACAGTAATTAATGTTTGTTTAATCTCCCTCTTTGGACTTCAGGTCAGTTGCAAGACAAGGGAGCAAATAACACAGCAAATTCCTGAAACAACCAAAGAGCTAAAGATATAAAATACTTATTTGGATCTGTGCCAGGCAAAGTTCATATAGAAGAGAAGAGAGATATGAATTACTTCAGGCTTTGAAGACGAGAATGCTGCAGTTCAGCCTGTGAAAAATCAGGCTGATATAAACTGGCATTTTTAAAGGTCTCGTTATAGAAAAGGAGAAAAAAGGAGCTGACATGGCTTGCCATGTGTGTACAACATAGGAACTAGACAGCAAAAATTTAATAACCACCCTTCAGAGACCTGGAGTTCCAAATGAGGATATGAGTCACGTTGAGCTCTCCCTCCCCTTAAAAATCAACACAGCAGTTAGAGAAATTATTTGAGAGGAGACACAACGTTTGTGCTTCTTCTGTTTTGAGGTGATGAAGACACCCCAAAACTTGCATGTACACTGGTGAAAGTGACAAAGTCATCATGTGCCCATGAGCTGTCATAAAATAACTCACGCAGCCAAATCCCTGGCAGGGGCAGCCAAATTTTTGGCTCAGGCCAAGGAACACTTCGGTGAACAATGCCCAGATCTGATTCAGGAGCTAACACAGACCAACAGATTGTACTGTTGTGGCTACTCTTTTGTGGTGGGGCAGAGGGTTTAGCTGAAAAGTCATATGCCAGTTAATCCTCGGATCACCAAATGTGGCTTATTTTGCTTTCTACTAAATATGCAACCACAAAAGTTGGGAGTAATGCACTTAAGCTCCAGAGAGAGGTAAAATTTCAGACAACAGACCGCTTGTATTTCTAATATATTTCCTGTTGCCTAGATCTCCCAATCAACTACGTTTGCTCAGGGGACTGCCTGGGTTACTTTTCTGAAGCTTAACATAATCTTTTTCTTTTTTCTTGTTGTTGCAAAGAAAATCTTGGCACCTAGCACAGCAATCTGGATTCCATTCTGAGAGCAAATCTAAGCTCTTTTTGGTTCTAGCCTTACTGTAACACCAGAGAGGAAGAGGAACAGGGAAGGTGCCATTGTACAGTAAGGAAAACCAAGAAATTAGAGAGTCTAATATGTTCCCCTTACTTTATATACCTCCATGTGACATTTTTGCTCAAGCCCAGGGTTAGGAAAGACAGAAAAGCCTAAGCTCAGAAACGAGAAACATCAAAAATAAAGCCATCCTAAACCTCTGTTATGTTCAGTGATGCTTTGTGAAGAATTGGGGGAGGTGAGTGGAATCAAAAGATGTAGGCTTTCCTCTACCCTGGGTGACAGGGGTAAGAAGAGATGTCGAAAAGTGGAGGAAATGCTTCCATTGTAGCTTTGACCTGAGCTATAATAATCTTGTCTTTGGCTTAATATATATACAAATACAAAAAAGGTGAACTACTTTAGACTTTTATGGGGGTATGTGTTTGAGTTTAGGTCTTTTTATCTATTGTGACAATAGCCTGTATGAGTTTAGACTGCCAAAGTCTTCAGATACGTTTATTTGGGGGAAAAAAAAAAAAAAAGAAAAGGGAGGAGAAAAAAATGGGAAATGCCTTTTTACTGTATTTAGGTCATTGACCCCTGTGAGGAGTTTTTTTAGGCTTTAATAGAGTACAGTTCCTTAGGACACCACTGGTAATGAATAAACTTCACTAAATTTTAGACGATTATCTTGACCATTGAGTTCATTGTATCATGAATCTTTATAGTTCATATTCACAAAAAATATGGTTTTAACCAACAGGGCAAACAGAGCCTTTTTAATTGTGGAACTAAATACCAGTTCCTGCATTAAGAATGTTTTACATTGGTTTCTAGATGAAAAAAGAAAGTTGTTCTTTTTTCAATACCTTTTTTAGTCAAGGAAATTTTAATAGCAAACAGCTTGAGTGTATCATTACCAATAATGGCAAATACTAAGCACTGAGAATCAGTCTGTATTATAAAGATGAAATGTCAATGTAAATTTAGTTATGTTCCACTGAGAGTGACATGAAAAAAGGAAGGAAAGGAAGCAATCAACTTTTTGAATTTTACAGTTTTTCTCTCTAGGCCAATAAGCTTTTTACAAAGGATCTTCAGGAAACTAACACTTGAAATTTCAGCTCTCCTGGCTTATGCAATCAAATGGGAAAAAATCTACATTGGTAATAGAAACGTTGTTTCTCATGACTGTGTGGATAACTCAGGTCATAGCTTCTTTCACAGGAGGAGAGAAAGAGAGGAGATGGGAAGATTTCAGTTTGCTAAGATGAACCCATCTCTTTAGGTGATGGGAAATGTTATTAGGAATATCATCTGGTACCAATATTTTATTTATAAAGTCCTCTGTAATTCCTACAATGATCTAAAGAACTCAGCTGCGGAGGGGTAGCTATATGATGCATATATGGTATCTTTTGTACTAGAACTGAGATTTTGTGACCATTAACAAAATGGTTCAGAGAGGAGGCAATTCTGGAGAGCAAAGAGGGCTCAGTTGCACAGCCAGAGAGAAATGGATGATTAATTCTCTGAGTTTTGGAAAAAATTAAAGTAGAACGAAGACCTGAACCTGACTGTGGTGTATAGTCAGTACTTTCTGGAGTGCAGCGAGAAGTCATCCATCTTCATGCCTTCATTATAATCTAAGATTTAGAAATCTGATGTGTGAGTGCAAAGCAGAAATCTGGAGGAATTTTCATCTCTGAAATTCAATACATGAACACACTTCAGTAAGTTCTGCATCCTATTACACATTGCTTGTTTTAATTAATGTGTATCCTATTAGAAGTGAGTAGAAGGAATATTCTGACAGTTTTATTGTCTTTGGGATTATGTCAAGGGCTTAGCATATGAAAGGCCAAGTGCTACTGACTGTACATTTCCTATTCAGATAATTTAAATGGTAAATTTGTCTTGACATATTATCTTTTGGAAAGGCACCCTATTACCTATGCCAGGTATATGAACTGTGTAGTGAGCACTACTAATCCACTACTAAAACTAGCTGATGTGTATCACTGAAGCAAAATCTATCTGTGTAATAATAAATTGATGCACTAAAATGGTTTGGTTTAGCCAGAGAACCTCTCTCATGTTACCCAAAGTTTGGATAGGGTGACTGCAACAGTGTTTTTAATTATGAGTCAGTGGAAATTGTATTATTTCATCTTCTTGTGTTTTTTGCAGATCAACTTGCTATTCCAAGGGCCTATGATAACTTTTACCATAATAGTTCTTCCTTGGTGGGATAATCTAAGGTTTATGTTTTGCTGTTACATTTGGCATGATTTTTTAGTTTAAGAAGCCCAGTCAGAGATGCTATTTCACATTTTCTGTGCTCTTTTTGAGACATTTATACGTATACCTTACACTTGGATTAATATGTAAAAGTATTAAGCCCGTATTACTTATTGGTTCTTTGTGAAATTTGGTTTTTTATGCTTTTACGTATTCTTAGTCATAGTGAAAATGAAAATGTGAGTTAACAATGGACATAAAAATGGGAAAGCTCAGACTTGCTCAGGTAACAGATTTTGGAACATCTTCAACAGCCTTTAACTTTGGTTCTTGGGACCCTCCTACTATACTGAACTGCTTCTTATACAAGTATTTGTATTGGTCAAACCACGTGGGGACACCGTTTTAACAGCCTTCATCTCAGCACTTTTTCCATTAATTGGTAAAGTCCGTGGAGAGGTAGTGGCATGTGTTAGAGGCATTTATCCCACCGATGTCGAGATACGAACAACTGCTGTTTAGGGATCAGTGACTCCCTCCACTGACTATGGTGGGAGTGCAAATTAACAGCATGCACAGAGTTTCTAAATTTCAAGCAGATAAGATTAGATAACATGAAAGTCTGTAGTTCTTAAAAGGGAGATTTTCCAGGAAAAATTAGGATAGCTGATCTTACAAGGCCCAGTAACTTTATATACAGCTTTGTGTACTTTTAGTAAGCAATTACACCTGCAAAGGTTACAAGTTAGTATTCCTCCTGCTTCTGGAGAGCACTGGCACATGTTTTTGAAAGGCAATGTAATAGGAAAGGAAGTGTTTGTGACATTCGAAGGTTTTATAGTATAATGGTTTTTATTTTCATAATATTCCATTGCCATCATGAAACACTGTAATAAGTGCTCTACAGGAAGAAAATAAAGAGACAGACCCTGACCCTACGCTTGACAGGATCTGTTAGGGGCATCTGAACCATCCATTTAGTTACCAGCCTGGTCCATTTTCCTTTTCCCCAGTGCACCCTGAGGTCAAGAAAGTACTGCAGGACATACGAATTGTTCTGGAAGTTGGCTGTCACAATGGCTGTACTTCAGTCACGTGGCAGGTGAGGGGTTTGGACATTTAGTTCCCAGCCAACCTACTTCGCCAAAAATTGTTCTAATGTCCTAAAGCATTGTGTTAGAAATAAGCATGGCAATCAGTGGAGGTTCATGGAAAATTATAAGAAACATGAAAGTCCCTACCAGAGAGAAAGTAAATAGTGAAAAAAACAACACTAAATGGGCACGGAGTTACCATTTAGGTAATGAAAGAGAAATAAAGCTGGAAACCTGTAAAATACCTTAAAATTGAAGATAAGCAGCTTCTGCCAGATTTGGTACGAAGTGGAGAGACAGCAATGGAGCAAAAGTACAGGAATGATGAGCAGTGCTCTGGATGGGTCCGAGCACAGCAAGTTGCATGCCTGGAGGCCAAAGGGAAGGATGTTTAAATAATGTAAACATTCAACTCCTCCTTTTAAGGGAATTCAAGCTCAGTAATTTAATAGGAAACTATTTTAACTACCATGTAAAAGAATTGGCAAGTTTAAGACAATGCTTCCTCTAAATTTTGGGTTTGCTGTCTGAAAGGTCAGTAGGGCAGTTGTGCTGGACTAGTGCAAATTGGTTTAAATCCACTGAATCTAAACCTGGCCTAAATACTGTGGGCTTGGTTCATCTAAAACTGTCTGCCACCTATCAGACAGCAGAAAAGACAGAAGCCTGAAAAATGTTGACCAGCAGAGACTCAAAACAAAGTAAGAAAGCCCTAAGGGTTCACCACAGCAGAGCTTCAGCCTTTCATTCGTCTGCCATCTACTTTGTTTTACCTTGGCTTTTTGTTAAGCTCCTTCACTCAACTTTAATGTCACGCAGAAATCTGCTTCACTCTCCTCATTGTTAAGGTTTCCCTGAGCACAGCCCTTGGGGGTCGGGAGAATCTGTCGAGTGAGAGGTTAATTGTAAGGAAGAATTACAAGGCATCTCACCATTATGTTGTAGGCCCAACATCGTAACTTCATAAGTTTAATGAGACCCTTTGAAGCAAACACGAAAAAAGAAATACACATTCCTGTCTCCGCGCTGCTTTGAAGGAACTTCAAAAAAAGATGTAAGTAAGAAAGGGAAAAGTCAACAGCCCTGTTTTAAAGAGGTAGGGCTTAACTCCTGAACAAAGCCCCAGTGTTCCAAATAAGCAGTGCTGTGCTAAGGTTTGTGTTCAGCCTTTGTGAGTAGATCTCCCTCATCTGCACTTCCATAAAGTCAGTCATAAGGGACACCTGAAGTTTCTGGCAGATGTCAACTGCAAAATGGAGCCTTTGATAGGCAGACTTGTGAAGTGGTGGAGAGCCTGTTTAAACATGCCTTCTATGCCTGCAAGTTTGCAAGGTGAAGACTCTTATCTTGTAAGAGGGAGCCAGTGAAGGGCAGAGGAAGGGTACCATGAAATCTTTCCTAGGAATTGACTTGTTTAATGACCTAATTTCTTCAGAAATTAAAACTTCCATGAGGATAATCATAAGAAAATAATCTATTTTTATCTCATAAAAAATCCTGCCTGTTCTGTCATATTTCATAATATTCAGGCTTGTTTCCTATACTGCATAACTGCTTCTGTTAACCCTTTTACCCATGAGTTCTGATCTGTATATTCCTTTTCTGTGCTCTTTTCCTTTCACACTTGATGCTTCTCTTGGATTTCTTTCCTGTGAACTATTGGTCTTCTACTGCTGAGTTACTCTCATTTTTTAAAAATCTTCTCCTTCAAACCTCTCTGTAAATCTTTTAAAAATCTTCTCCTTCAAACCTCTCTGTAAAAACGATGATGAGCTATTAATGGATAGACAGACCGAATGGCAATGCAACAAACAGAATCTTTTAAAGGAAGCTCTTTCTTTGTGATGTGATTTTATACACTGAAAATGCCAAAATTAAAATTATTTTTTTAATAGAAATACACAAAGACACATCAGCAGCTCTAGATCTAGACTCCGTCTTGGGCCCTGTGCTCCTCAACATCTTCATAAAGGACTTTAAACGCAGGACCAGAAGGGACACTAAGCAAGTTTTTAGACAATACAAAACTGGAAGGAGCTGTTGACTCCCTCAAAGGCATGGAGGCCCTGCAGAGGGACCTCAGCAGATCAGAGGGCTGGGCAATCACTGTCCATAGGAAGTTCAACAAGGGAAAGTGTTGCACCTGGAACAAGGCAGCTCAGGATGTACCTACAGACTGGGGAATGAGATGCTGGAAGGCAGTGCCATGGAGAGGGACCTGGGGGTCCTGGTGGATGGCAAGTTGAATGTGAGTCAGTAGTGCCCTGGCAGCCAGGAGGGCCAACCCTGTCCTGGGGGGCATCAGGCAAAACATCACCAGCCAGGCAAGGGCAGGGATTGTCCCGCTCTGCTCTGCACTGGGGCGGCCTCACCCGTGGCAGTTTTTGGGCACCACAATATAAGAAAGATATTAAGTTATCAGAGAGTGTCCAAAGGAGGGCAGTGAGGATGGTGAAGGTCTGTGAGGGAAAACGTGTGAGGAGTGGCTGAGGGCAGTTGGTCTGCTCCGCCTGGAGAAGAGGAGCCCAAGGGGAGATCTCATAGCAGTCACAACTTCCTCGTGAGGGGAAAAGGAGGAGCAGACTCTGAACTCCTGACCAGTGACAGGATCCGAGGGAACGGCTTGAAGTTGTGTCAGGGGAGGTTTAGATTGGATATTAGAAAAACGTTCTTCACCAGAGGGTGGTTGGGTGCTGGAACAGGCTCCTCAGGGCAGTGGGCACCGCACCAAGCCTGACAGAGCTCAAGAAGTGTTTGGATGATACTCTTGGGCACATGGTGTGACTCCTGGAGACAGTCCTGTGCAGGGCTAAGTGTTGGACTCAATGATTCTTGAGGGTCCCTTCCAATTCTGCATATTCCATAATTCTGTGATTCTGAGTGTTTCCTCTGGCCACTGGCACCTTGGTAACTTGGATGAAAGCATGTCTGTTTCTAGTTTTGTCCAAAAATTGTGCACTGCACATGAGAATATTTTCCTAATGAAGTTTTTTATCAAAACCAGCATGCTCCTTTGAAAAGTGTTAATGAATTGGAATTTCCTGATGAAAACATTGCATCAAAAAATTCCTGAACTAATTCTACTCTTCATTTTAGCTAGATTTGGATCTGGTCCTCAATTACTAGAAAACACTTCCTTCCTCTGCAGAGCTGATGAACAAAAACTCTTTAAATGAATGAAGACAGAAAAGTTATTAGATTTATTTTTTTTTTTTCACAAAAAGGTCTGAAGTGAATATAAAGAAAGATCCTGTGCAGGCAGGTGAGGTTAGAAATGTGTCTGTTATATTAAAAAAAACATACCAGGAATTAAACATGATTTTTAGATAGCTTAAAAAATAACAAAGCAAGCTTGTAAGGACTGTATAAATATTTTTTTAATTAATAAGACTCACTTGAAACGTTTAATCATTGATTTAATTTTACACATGAGATCATTTGCAGTCCTGTTTCTTTTTAAAGTAAGACTGATGTCATTTAAGAAACATGGAGGCTGAAAAAATTTGCAAATCTTAATTTTCACATTATCACTTAAGGAAATAAAGCCATCTCAAGTTTATTATATATTTAAAAAAGCTTTTGAATAAAACAACAAAGTCCTAAATGATAAAGAAAAAATTTATTCCGAGAAGTCATTTGAGATATCTGAGTTGTTATCTTCTCTTTTGAAGAATATAGGGCAAATCTAAATTAGTTACCTGGTGGTGCATAACTGTGCTTAATTTTTGACTGCTCTGATGTTAAATAGGAACATAAAATCCAAAGCCTGGATCTTGTTCTACACTTCAGATGAACAGCCATCAGGAAGTGATGCAAAGCTTGGAAGAGGCAATGGAGACAAACCTAAAGTAAACCCACAGAAAATGTAAGCGCTGGAGTTTCTGAGCCCATTTGTGTGGCATTTTCTTCTCCTCAGAAAAAGTTGCTCAACCGACTGACACAGACATCGTCAATGTAGTCTAATCTGGGAAGTTTGTATGGACAGGCACTTTCATGTATTCCTTGCAAGGTCTAAATAGACCCATTGTTTCTAAACAGAAAATTGGTGGTAACAGTGCCAGCATCTGTGTTTGACATGATGATTATCATATACTGAGCACTGCTCACAAAAAGAAGTGCCTGAGTGCTGGAATTGGGCACCCAAGCTGAATTCATCCATACTAACTCTAGACATCTGCAAGGTGCATCTGTACAGCACATGAGCTCCCGTCCACCCAAGAAGGGTGCACACAGTGTTCCAGGGTGCAGTTCATCTGATTGATTGATAGGAAATGGATAGCTGGAGTGAGATGATGTGCAGTGGTGGATTCACCGTCCCTGGAGGTTTTTAAGATGAGACTGGATGTGGCACTTAGTGCCATGATCTAGTAATCACAGTGGTGTTGGGTCAAGGGCTGGATCTTGGAGGTCTCTTCCAACCCTGTTGGTTCTATGATTCTGTGACCTCTCCCTGGTACTGGCAATTAGCTCAGGTGGATTTCTACACAGTGAATTTCTGCAGGAGGTTGGAGGAATGTCACACCTGAAGCCTGCTGAAGCCTTGTGTGTGGTACCACATGAGATCCACAGTCTATTTTCGTGGTTGTTTTTTATCTCATTAGTCTAGGAAACAATGAGGCTTTCCCAGTTCCCTGAGGAGTGTATACAAGATAATCATGTGCCAGCTTCATGTTGTTTGGTGAGAACTGGGTTTGCATCACTGCTCTGTAAGTCAAGCAGGATTTTACATGAAAGGAAACATACTTTTCCACAGACAGGAAGGGAATAGTATATTCCACTGGCTTTAGAAAATCCGGCTGAAAAAATGATCGAAGTGGTGAGGATTGTATCTGACATATAGCTTAGCTTCAACTGGTATGTTAAAAGTATTTTTAGGATTGCCCGGGTTTAGGTTTTTTCTGAATATAGAAAAAATGGTGTTGATTTTTATGGCCAAATATATGCTACATATCTTAGACTACTTGTCCTGGGTGTGAATTGGCAAAATTAATTGTATATTTCATTAAAAAAAAAAAATCTTAATAACTGCTTAAATCAGTGTAAAAATAGAATAAACTACTCTTTTCAGTCCAAGATTACCTGCAGACAGAAGGCAGTTTGGGAGAGTTATTTAGTAGTTAGGTCAGGAAAAAGTTTCAGAGTTTTATAAGATCAAGGTGAGGAAATCTTTGGGTAATGGTGTTTCTGTTTTCCTTTTAATAACAGCGACAACAACAATAATGCTTTGGTTGCATAAGTCTTGGCATATTGGAGTATTCCAGAGAACTGGAAAAATGGAATGTTGTGCCAATATTTTAAATTGATAAGTAGGTAATTATTTTCCTGACAGTTTGACATTGACGCAGGGCAAAATATTAGAATGGCTGATACAGGGATTTACTACTCAAAATCTAAAGTAGGGTAATTTAGTTAAAGTCAGTCAACATGGGTTTATAAAAACAATTCTTGTCAAAGCACCTTTCAATGAGATTGCACATTCCTGTTGATAAAGGTAAATGTTGCAATATGCTCATCCACTGTGCAAGGTATTTGACTGTTATCACACAATATTCTATGAAAAGGGCACATTCTAGAAATAACATGACATGTTATGAGGATTAAACCCTTGCTAGCTGTTAAATCTCCAGATACTCCTCAATGAGGGATTATCAAGTGGGTGTATTTCCAGATGAATTTTTTATGGTTCAGATTAAATTGCTATCCAATATTTTTATCAACAGTCTTGAAAACAACCAGTTCCTAAGTACCTTCAGAGTAATGAAGAGAACTGGTTAATAGGGTCTTTAATACCAACAATAAAAATGTATATACCTCATAATAAAAATCTAGGCAATGCATTTAAAATCTGCAAATGCCTCCTGGGTGCAGTGACCATGAAAATGGGAGGTTGGCACTGTGGATATATAGCTGATCATGATTCCAGGTTTTTTTTCATGCCTATAAAAAAAGAATAATGAAAATCAAGGAAAGTGAGTAGGAAGTTTCCGTTACCTCTCTATTTGTCAAATTTACTGCTCCGGGGATATTGTGTCTTATTAGAGTGTCTCTGCTCTAAGAAGCAAGCTTAAACAACTAAAAAGAGTTCAGAAAGAAGTCAGAAGTGTAATTGAAAATTTGAGAAACATGACTGAGAGTGATGATTAAACAGCTAAGAGGACTTGGCTTGTCTGAGGGGGGAAAAAAAAGATAAATTGATAAATTGTCTACAGACTGGAACACTGGCAAAAAGCAGAGAAATGTGATAATGATTTTATTGAGGCTAGTTGTTTGTTTGGTTTGGTTCTGTGATTCTTTGTTTTGTTTTATTTTGTCTTTTAATCTAGCAGACAAAGTTATGTATGTATGAGCTGGATACCGAGGGAACACAGATCCCCTGTAGAAAACAGCTACCATGTAAGAGTGAAAGAAATTATTTAGATAAAATCTATCTAGAGTAATAATAATAATCTTCTGCATCAGTAAAATATGCTTAATTAATCGTATGTGCTTATGTAATGATATGATTTGCTGGGATGAACAGTTTAATATGTCTATAATGTTAATACCAGATAACTGTGTGCTGCTGCTTGTTGCAAAAGGCCTTACGCTGGAGACCAGCATGCACTGCCCCAGATTTCAAAGTATCTATGAAGAATAATAACATTCATGTGTATGGTCATGTTTTATTCACTAAGTATATGGTTTAATTGGATTTTGGTGAAATACCTAAATGCTGTTCCAAAGACCCATCAAACAACATTGTGTTGTGTCAGGGGAAGTATAGGTTGGATATTAAAAAAACGTTCTTCATCCAGAAGGAGGTTGGGCACTGGAACAGCCTTCCCAGGGACGAGGTCACAGCACTGAGCCTGAAAGAGTTCATGAAGTGTTTGGACAACAGACTTAGGTACGTGGTGTAACTCTTGGGCATGGTCCTGCGCAGGGCTAAGGGTTGGACTTGATGAACCTTGTGGGTCCCCTCCAACTCAGAGTATTCTGATTCTGTGATGCATCACATGAAATGTTTGCAAAAAGTCATATTACAATTCATAGAGGTTTGGGGCTATCCTGAGTGCAAGACTGGGCTTGTAGCGAATGTACTTAATCCTTTCATGAAAGAAGTAATAAATCACAAGTAGTTGAAAGGGAGCCTTATATTCTCACCCTGTGAAAGTTTGGAATGCTTCAAATTGGAAACATGTAAAATTTCAAAAGCCGTTTGCTCTGACCAGCAGAGTGTGTTGCCAGTCCCTGACCACTGGCATGGAAAGGAGAAGAAATGGGCAAATACCAAAACTGTAGCAGAGTTTAGTGTGTGTGTGGGGAAACCCCAAGCAAACAAAGCCCACATCAGAATTAGTTAATAGTCATTAATTCTGAAGCTCATTAATAAGTTTTTCTGTGGTTGCTGTTGTTATATCTTTTATCGCTTTGATTCCTGGGGCTACACATGTAATTACAGAAATGAACAGTAGATTGGGAAAGTCCAAGAGCAGAGAATTGACTCGACAAGATACTGACCCACACCTTGCTCTGGAAAGCCTAGACATATGACTGGGGAGGCAGAGAAATCACTGAGAGCAGTCCAGGAAGAAAATTCCTGTGCCAGGTGGGGAAGAGGTAATGTTAGGCTACCCAGACACATTGATTCACAGCATCTCCCCAGCACCATTTATCAGGAGAGTCATCCAGGTTTCAAAGCTGGCCTCCTCTGGTAAATATGTGGGTAGCTGATGGTACCAACTCTGGTGCCTGCTTCACTCCAGGAGAGATCAGAGTTCCTGTGTTTTCTTGCTCCCAGATGGTGCAAACCGTGAAGTGCACTCCCAGTAGGCAAATAGTAGCTGTTACCTGCAGTGCAAACATCAGTGTAAAGGACCCCTGATGTGCAGCATTCAACACAAAACAGACACTGTCAAGATCATCTCTCTACAGACAAGCCGGAAGGAAAAACAAACACATTCTGCTTATACTCATTTACACATTATGTTGCCATAAGCTTTCTCCAAATATTATGTAGATGGAAAAGTAGACCTCATGCTGCTGTAAATCAGTAGCTGTGCTGTGGTGGCAGGAGAAAACAGTTAAGGGATTCAGTTTTCTTCCAAGAAAAATCATACTTTTCAAATCCATCTGAATCAAGGCCAAAGGAATATTCCTTATCTGGCTGCAATAAGCGTTCTTTCAAGCAGGGATCTATGACCATCACATTATGCTCAGACGAAGTCTACACTGCCAGGACGTGGAGAGGGTTTTAATCAATGGGATTTGGGTGCCACTTAGACCAAGAGACCCTGAGGCACCCACCTTCCCCTGGGGATTTGGGTTCTTGCAGCCTCACAACCTAGGAGTTCCCTGAAATACCTCTTAATAAATAGCAGTTCATATTTTTATTAAGGAAACCACAGATGAACTTTGTGCCTGGGAATACTACCACACACATCCTGAGATGGAAATTACTGAGCAGGAATTAGGCTTTTTAAATTTATGCTTTACTGAAAAATTGCTGCTACACAACAACATTACTGTCTCAGTGTCTACAGTTACTTTACTTACGTTGGTAGAAAATAAAAATAAGTAGAAAATATAATCAGACAAAAGACAATTTGGTTGTACCAAACAAAACTTTAGTAAGCAAACCATGACAGCACAACCCAACAGACAGGGCTGTAATTTAGGACAGAGCAGGATTTAGAACTCCTTTTCTTTGTTTCGCTTTGACTTCCAAAATAAAGAGGTAGCTAGAACATCTCCTTTGTCTCTAGTGCATTCTCTTACGAAGTGAAGTCTGCTCCTTTTTCACTGTTTCAGGGAATCTGCCTTTTGAACAGGACAGATTACATCCTAAATGAGTAGTGATAAAATCTACAACTAGAGTTTTATGCAGCATTTCACATGGCCCTAGACTGTAGAAGGTGAACGCCACTATCCTTTTCATCATTCTCCATCATTCTTCATACAAAACCATTTTTCCCAATTGAATCATTGCATCCCTTTGTCTTGTGTTATTTCCCAGCCTGGCTGCAGTTAACTTTCAGCTCTGTAGTCTGCTTGCACAGGTGCTGGATTAACCATGTCCTGGATGCAGAGACAGAGGCTGTCTCAACATAAAGCCAAATTAGATCAAATAAGTTTTATCACTTCATAGACAACTTCTCCACAGTAGCTATTGTGCTCCAGAAACTGCTGACCCCAGACTCAGGACACAATTTGCATGATTTGTGCTGAGCCTGAGTTAAAAAACCCCTAAAAACCATGAGCTGGTCATGTAAGGAGGAACCTCAGCTCACCCAAAATGTGTTAAGGACAGTGCAGACTTCTTGGCCCTGGATGGGGTCTGCCACTGACATTAGCAGAACTAAGACAAGTAAAAATAAGCTCAGCTTTACTCAAACCATCTTCTCAAACCACGCATACGCCTGCACTGGATTTCTCACATTTCAGCTGTGTCTTCCTCTGGTTTTATGCCCGACGCCTTCTTTAAAATTGTATTATCCTGACACTCTGTTACATAGTGCTCTATATTACACAGGCACTGTAGCCTCACACTAACAATAGAGATTTCATTGCATCGGAAAACTTTTTGTGGTTTGTTTTAACACAGCGACAACTGATTCCCTCCATGCCTGTTCAAGGATGTTCTTTTTTTTTGCAGGGACTTGAGTCCACATATCTGATGGGATTCTAGGTGGAAGATTTTGGTACTGATGTTCTACAGCTTCTCTTGTGAAAGATCACTTACTTTACATGCATAGCCTAATTTAGTATGAAGGAAAAGAAAGGGACAACAAGAGAGTCGGAGAGAAATATGCCCAGGACTTTGCAGCACACAGGTAAAACAAGCCCCAAAGTCTGACTGCAGGCCCTGCTCCAATGCCTATTTAATCATTTTATGCAAAATGTGAAAGCCAGCACAGGAAGGATTTAAAGGGCTTCCAGCCCAGAAAATTCTGGCACTTTTCTGGAATGTGGTAAATATGGGGCAGGGAAGGTCTTTGAAGTCAGAGAGGAGTGCTTCATTGCAAGGCTCCCGAGGAAAAGCAGAGCTCCTCTTCCTTCCCGTGGTCACCACGCAGGGAGGAGGGAGAAATAAAAAAGGCGGAGTGTGGTCTCAGGTGATGCTTCAGTGCAGCCAGAGAACAAGGTAAGCATGTTCCACTGCCTCTCTTGTGAATCATGACGGGACCTCGAGGGGAGGCAAAAAACTTCATAGATCAGGGAGTGAGGACGTGCTCAGCAAAAACATTTAGGGAGGTTAAGGACTCTGTGGACACTGAAGTACATCCATGTAACATGCAGTGTTTGGGATTCAGATAGCAGTTGGGTCATTTGGAAGGAACAGCCTTCCATACACTCACTGTGGATGGGAAATAATAAAAAAAAAAGGTCAAATCTGCTTCCTTCTGTTTGAGGCATGTTTGGGTAATTCAAATGCCACATATTTCCTATTTATTCCCCAAAAACCATCTGTTGAAACTCTTTATGCTGATTTATTTGCAGACCAAGGAATGCCCCTCTACAAAATAGAAACTTCATAAAAACTTATTGTCATTAGCTTTTAGGCACATGTGTATTTATTACCACACAATTTTAAATTTTAGGTGTCATACTCAGCTTTCATCCATCATATTCTGCATTCCAGTTTTGATCTTTTACTTCTAAGATGGGTTTTCAAAATTAAGTAATTTCTTGAAAAATAATAATCTTAAACATAGGAAAAAGAGATTGGAATTTGCATTGAAGGGTTTTTTCCCTAAACTTAACACCCTAATTATGAGACTTCAAGGAGAAATAATAGGAAGGTATTTTCTTTTTTTAAGTTTTTGTTTGGTTGGGTTTTTTTTAATAAGATATGCATGCTCATTTGCTTTGGAAATTACATATAATGTAACAAAAAATATTTATTTCCATAATTTAAGAATAAAAATACTGTACTTTTTGTTTTCTGCTCCCAATAGGGAAACAATAAGCTGAATTTTATTCAAATAAGATAGGTATGAACATAATGAATTAGAGACATGCAAAACTAGTGAATCTCTGGTATCTGCATGTGGAAGATTATCCAAAAAGAATGATAAAACAATTCTTCTTCAAGTCAGTACGGAGAACTGCACAAGCTTTCTGTTAAATAGTTCTGCTAAGTTACTTCTTAGCAGACTCTTCCCATTATAATTTTAACCTATTCCATGTGGCTGAAGAGGAAAACAACTAGATATCAGGAAATAGAGAATGACAATAGTCACTCACCTTTTGTCCCTGTGATAAGCTCTTGCAGAGCTGGTTACCGAGGATTTATTAGGAAAAAAAGACCCACATTTCTCTTATTAAAAATTAAAAAAGAAAAGAAAAGAAAAGAAAAGAAAAGAAAAGAAAAGAAAAGAAAAGAAAAGAAAAGAAAAGAAAAGAAAAGAAAAGATCCTGCTAAGTAATTCTGAAGTTTTCTGCGGTATATTCAATTTACTTGCTGCTTGTCATCCCAACAACATGTATTGTATTTGCTTATAACTGGGGACCAGGAGAGACTGGAAGCGAAACCACTCAATTCTGCACTGTGAGATGGTTACCTTGAACCCTTGATCTCCCAGCTGTCGTAGCTCCAAGTTCCCTTGGAGTCACCGTGCCTGATCCTGGTACCCCTAAGCAGCCTTAATGGGTGGGGGAGCAGGAAGGTGTAAATAGGTAACTCAGACAAATCCTTTTCTTGCTTATGCAGGACTTCTTAAATCATGATTTGGACTTAAGAAAATGTCTCTAAGTTCTCATTCTAAGTTCTCAATGTCTGAAGCCTCAGTCTTCTTCTTTGAGGACCAAACACACAAGTGAATTAGTCTGTTCTACATCTGGAGCATCTGTCCTTTCAGTTGCCAAACACCAGTGTCCAACACCAATGGAGTATCCCACAGTATTGAAGGTATCTATTTCCACAAGGGAAGCAGGTATAGAAGAGAACTTTTGACAGAAATGCAGCCTTCTGGAGCAGCACCTAAAAGTGCCAAATATGTTTCCTGGAGTGTTTAAAATGGTGCCACTTTCCTATTAAATGTAATTGAATCACATTGGATGCATGAAGACAGAACCTGGCACATGTGGAAGATCTACTTCAAACAATCTTGAAATGAGCAATATAAACCAACTAAAGACTTCTATTTTATTTCAATTATTGTCATGTAAACTATTTCTAATTGTAGGACATTGTCAGAAAAACATTTCCTTGAATGTGTTTACAAAAACCTGCAATTTTTATCCAAATTGATCAGTAGAGAGAGCTTGACTATTTTTCCTAAATAACAAAAGTAGAATAGTATCCTTAGACTTTCACTTTTAAATTGCAAACACATGCATTGATGAAAAGAATGATGAATAACAAAATATAAACAGCAAGCAAGTCCTGCCATCTTTGGAGTACAAGCTCTCTGGACAAAATCTACTCTAACATTGTCAAATGCAAAGACATCATCAAATACTTTAATTTTTCACCACCAAGCAGAAATTTATATTTTGCCCATCTTGATTTGAATCCCGAGTTTGAAAATATGTTTGTGTTTTTCATGGGCTCAGTTAAAACCACTGAGGATAACTTAGCACCAAATGAAGATGTAACCCTGTCAAAGCCCAGGTGGGAAGCAGTTTGGCTTTGCATCCAAATGTTGTAGGGGGCCAACACATGTCTCTGAGAAACGGAAAGGTGCCAGATGGAGGCCAAAGCTTTTAAACCTGTTGTTGAAGTTTGACAAATGACCTTATAACAACACACTGTACACCACAGACATAGGTCTGGAATATTTTCCTCACTTGTTCATGTGTGCTCCTGCTCTGTGCAAAAGTTAAGAGAAAGGTTAGAAACTCGTGATGCCTCCTCAGCTGCTGATCCCAGTGCTTAGATTAGACCACAAACAACTGAGTGACTCCTGAATTTAAAGCATCATAACCTGAGCTCTTTGATGTTCAATGAAAATGTCTCAAAGAGTCTCAGTTTTCCTGTATGTGTTATGTGGGTCACAAAACTACTCTTCCCACCTTCCACTTGGGTTTGTAAGATGTAAAATGGTGACCACCATGTCAGCAGCATGTCAGCCCATTCCTGCTTGCTGGAACATCAGAGAAATGAGCTCTGCTTGGATGCACCACCCCTCCCTCAAGTAAGTGAGGAGCAAAGAACTCTGCTGTGACACCTGGTCGGAAGGCATGGGACACCTGCTATGGACAAGTCATCAAATTTTACCATTGGCATTGCTGAACCTGTTCAGCCATTGTTTCTTCTGCCACATGGTCTTGTAGCCTAAGTTAATAATTCTGCCATTTCACTTATTTAGCCAAACTCTAATTTGCAAGCCTAAAAAATTGAAGCTTAAGTATTACTAAATACATCTACAGTTTTAATTATCAACAGGAATATATAATTTCAATATTAGCTCTTTAGACGACATCATGTATATCTTAGAAAGCTGGAATTTTTAATTTTAAATTCCCATTTCATTTTCTTGCAATCAATTCCATTTATTTCCTTAAAAAAAAAATCAGTTAATATTTTCACCATTTTGTCTAATCACAGGACTCATGAAGAGTTGCTAAGCTGCATTCTAAGGCTGGAGTTGTACAGTGTAGAAAAAACACAGAGAAATTCAACATTCTGCACCGTATTCTGATTTTCTGTATCCCAATGTGTGTGTATGCACATGCACAAGCCTGAACAGTAAAAATGGCTGAAAGAGAAAACTATTCTGAAACTGTCGAAGTTGTCTTCACACTGTTCTACCTGAGACCATAGAGTGGATCCTATATACCCATTTCAACATGTGGGATAAGCTCTATGAAGTGAAGGGTGACATACGGTAACTGGCAGCTTTATATCAAAGAGAATGTGCATGGAAAAGTATTTCTAGCAACTAACTATTTCCACATCTAGGAAAATCCTGATGCAACTGTAAAAAGTCATCTAAAGGAATGTGATGGATGGACAATGACTTGAACCATATAAAACTGTACTGAAAGAGTTTTGAAGGATTTTCTTATAAGTAATAGAAAGGAATCACTTTCTTTTGACTTATTTTCAGGGGGACATCTTCGGAGTGTGGTCCTGTTAGGATCTTTGTCCAGACCTGAGCCTCAAAACAGCTCACCAAAGAGCTGCACTCACCCTCCAGGCTTTTTTCTCTTTTATGCACTGAAGAAACCCAGAGTTACGACACACTGCCCCAGCCGCTCCGTTTAAGCGGTGAAATCTGGATGCAATGAATTTAGCCTTCGGAAACTTAAGAAGTCATTTTCACCTCAGCTATAAATCCAGTCTTTGGATTGAGCCAATTAAGCATTTGATGTTCAGCACTTCCAAATGAAGGACTGAGCACTGTGGCTTGCCAGTAATAACCCAATATATTGTAAGATAATAAAGTATCTTGCGAATACCAGAAAGCTCAATTACATTAAAAGCCTTCAGCTTAAGCAAGGCTGCTTCTTTGATTTCTGCCTCTAGTTAATTTCAGGCTGTGACAGTAACTGCTTCACTTTGTGCTGGTTGATTTCCTAAGAGCATTAAAATACACAGTAAGTCAGATGTAGCCATTTTAAAGATGCAAACAAGTGAGGCAGAGTCACCTTATGCCAAGTTGTCCTGGAAATGTACATGAAATAAAGTTTAATCATCATCACGAGATAAGGACAAGGATTTATTAATTTAGCTAGGATTTATTAACTTAACCATTGGTCTCCTAACTTTGAAATCTAATAAGTACTCTAGAACTGCACATGGTGGTTTTAGTAATTTTCCTGTTAGCAAGCAAAGAGAATTTCAAGTTATTAAAGTGTATTATTGCATTCCTTTTAGTTAATTAATTTTAGTGCAGTTGTCTGTACTGTCAACAAAATAAAAAAAAAA